>QANU01073111.1:1007566-1031721 GCA_003254905.1 Nissolia schottii | reverse complement strand
TCATTAAGAACACTACTCTTGACATTTTCCAAAGAGACAACACCATCAGGGGATGAGTTTGTAATTGAAACCCGAAAAGTTTCCCAAGAATCTGGTAGAGTATTCAGTAGCCATAGTCCCAACACTTCATCATCAAACTTGATGCTCATTCCTGACAATTGATCTTGGAGCCCCTGAAAATCATTTAAGTGATCTGAAATATAAGTTCCCTCCTTATACCTCAAATTCATCAAGGAATTCAACAAATATAATTTATTATTCCCTGAACTAGAAGCATACAAAGTCTCAATCTTCTTCGACAAGGATTTTGCATCTTCCTCATTAGCAATGTGATTATAAATATTGTCTTCAACATACTGATGAATAAAACCACAAACCTGCTGATGCTCAAACTTCCTTTCCTCATCAGTCTTGTCTTTCGGCTTCTCAGTAGCAAACACAGGAAGATGCAATTTCTTCACAAATAATAGAGCCTTCTTTTTTCCTTTCTACAAGTGATAGTTGGTGCCATTCAAATAGACCATCTTATTTGTATTTGCCTCCATCATTCAAGCAAGTCAAATAACCCCAACCAAGGAGCTCTGATCCCACTCTGATGGGAAATTTTACACAATAAATTGACAACTCAATCAGAGCTATATGCAGTGGATAATAATTTCCCCAACTTTCAAGAATCTATGAGGAGCAATAACAAATAATGATAACAACAAAAACACACAGAAGAAGTCACAGAGATTTTAACGTGGAAAACCTTCTCAATGTGAGAAGTAAAAACCACGGGCGCAAGCCAGTCAATCAAGCTCCACTATGATTAAAACAAGGGTACAAGAGAGTCTCAATCACAGTACAAATCATGCTCAATAATCAGCTAAAAGAACAAGGCAAGAATGATGAAATAGAGAATAAGAGAAACCAGAAAAACCCAAATTCGCTGTTACTGTGCGCGGCCAATTTCTCACTGCTCAGGCAACTTCTCGATGATCCCACCATCCAGATTGAAGTATCATGTGTTCCGAACGTGCTGACAAAATTTCAGCCCGATCCAACGGTGAACGAAGCAGTGGCAGCGGATCAAAAATTGTTGCGCTGACAAAAAATGGGAAAAATGTTTTCTCTTCTCTTCTCCTTATTTTCTCTTCTTTATTTTGTATTCTCCACTCTCTCTTAACTCTAAAAACTGACTCCTCTCTACTATTAAGTGAGAATAGTGGGTTTGCAAATATTGAGCCTTTCTCCATATAGGAAGGGAGCCCAACCCAACAACACTAAGGCAGTAAGTTGTAAGTTATTCTCAATATTTAAAATTAAACATTTTATAAGTAGCCAATCCCATATTTAAATTAGTATTTTGTCACCACACAATAATTTTTCATATCACCTCAAGGATTATTGTCCTATAAAGTCTTTGTTATTATTACTTACTGTTTGCCATTACAAGCCCAGGCTTCAATTTTCTAACCAGGTAATTATGTTTGACATTATAAGCTTTGACATTAAACAAAGAAATCAAATAATAATAATAATAATAATATACCGCATGTGAACAAAGAAATGCTAAGCAGACAACCCTAAGTTGTCTACACATTCAGAATATAATACGCTATATATGCATATGACATGTTTTTCTCAAACTTGGTAAGATTGTGGAATATTGATATAGTTACATGTACATATTTCTCGCCAAATTTGCCCATTTTGAAGTTAATTGCAAACCTACCTCAATGTGATTTTACATGAGGATCCAAGGAAACGGAATCAATAATATTGTATATCAGATTGATTATTGAGGCTGATATGATCATTGGCGATTCGTCAAATACCTATTATGACTCCTTAGAATAAAACTCTGGTTTACCATGCTTCGAACCCACGTTACTGGAAAGATACCAGCAAGTCAAGTTACAGAATGGGAGGAATTCAAAGTCGAAACACGAGGGTGTGGAAGAGTTTTCTCACAGTTGACGTCCAATTGCATACTATCACATCAAAAAAAAAAAAAAGAATATTGACTCTCACAATTAATACATTCAGAACAAAAATATGATAAATTTATATGGACAAATGTATCAAAATTAATCTTTTAGATGCATAAATATATATATATATATATATATATATATATATATATTTATATAACATTATCACTAACTCCGAACACGAAATTAAAGAAACAATGACATGGCCAGTCAATCCCATTAATTATATCAAGCATATATTTCCCGTGTTACATAATACGTAAGCCATATCTATATCTCTACACTTATATAAAGTCTGCTGGCCAACTTTAACCGTCTATTTGTTCACAATTTTGGGTTTCTCGTTTTGCCATTTTACTAATCATATCTCTCGTCTCTTTTCGAACCTCTATATTAAAGATAAATGGATAAAATTATTGCGAGTGCAACTGCCCCGGAGCATTCTCACTTTATTGATCTGCCTTGTTCACATAAAGGTTACAAGAAACAATAACAACCCAATCAAAACGCTTCCCGCCAGACTCATCCCTCTGCGAGCATCTCCACTGCTCCTATCAATCTCTATAATGAACATGCAAGTCCCCTTCGATGGATCATTCGTCACAATGGACCCCTGCCCGTTAAAATCGCACGCCTCAGCGCTCTGGTCCCTCGTCTGATAGTACTGATTAAAAGCAAAGGAAGCGTTTCCTCGAAGATCCAGATCCCCACACGAACAACCATAGCCCAAGCTACTGCAATCAGCACCCGCGCAAGCGAAGCCCAACGCATCGTAAACCCGGGTAAAGTTCTTAACATCCTCGTTAAGCACGCACCACTGTTTGTCCAAGTACTCAACCCCTTTGGCCCCAACGGGCCATTTCTCTTCCCCCTGACCCGAAAAATCTATCGGGAACTTGGGCTGCCCGTCGTGACGAAAAATGCCCCAGTGCCGCTCGAAGTTGCCCGGGTCAATGCTCTTTAAATTCTCATCCAAGAGTGAGAATAAGTACATGTCAATGGGCCCAGGGAGAAGTGGGGTCCCTTTATGGGCCGCAAGTTTTTTAAGGAAGCCTTGGTAGAATCTCTTGGCCTTATCCGGGTTGGCCCGTTTGTCACCGTCGGTGGGCCAGCCCACTTCCCCAACCGTTATTTTTATATCCGTGTATCCTAATTTTTTGAGGGCCCACACGAGGGTGTCCAGGTTGGCGTCGAAGACGTTTGTGTAAGACGCGTCCTTGTCGTCTATGGTTTTGCCGTGGCCGTCGAAGAAGGCTAGGTCTTCAGGGAAGTTGTCGTTTTGGTAGAGGCTTAGGAAAGGGTATATGTTGACGATGAAGGTGGACGACTTGTCGTTTAGGAGCTGAATGATTTGCTTCATGACGTCGCTGAGGTCGCTTCGGAATTGGCCGTCGGAGGGCTTGTTTGAGCTGGACTCGTAGACGTCGGCGTTCATTGCGGTGGTGACCTTCACTTTGTCTCCCAATCCGGCCTTCTCGATGGCGCGCTGTACGTTCTGCATTGCTGGGAATAAGGTGTGTATGTGGGAACCGTTGTAGCTTTTCAAGAATGCCTCGTTTCCAACCACTACGTGCCTGCAATAACGTAATGCCCAAGAAATTAAGAAGAGAACAATTTTTTTAACAAAAATGCTATTTTCACGCCAACTTGGTTTGATTTGATTGTAATCGAGAGTATTTGAAAGAAATCATCGGCTAATATGAAGCAATTAAGTATTATGACATATAGTTTCGGATCACATCTTTTGAATTCAATTCTGATAAACAATTCTACCCTTTTTTTATGTGTTCGTTAGATTTTATTATAATGTTATATTGATTAGATTTCAAATCTTCACATTTTTCTGTTAGGAACATCATATGAACGCGTCAAAAAAAGTGAAGAATTCTTGCTGGAATATTTGATGTGGTGCTAGAGGCAATTGAACAGTAATATCTATTTATTCATTCGATGATCAATATCGCGTCACATTCTAATAACTCAATTTCCGTCAAATAATTCTGGCTCTCTAATTCCTAATAATAAGTGAAATATTGAAAGTCCTATATATGTAAAGGATCTTAATTAATGGCACACCTGATGTTGACGTTACCCATATGTTCGGTGACATTTTCTTTGACCCAATCTTCTGCGTGGCTGCTGCTATCGGCAAGTTTGCTCAATTGATCGTTAGGGATGCCAACCATGACTTCAATGCCGGTACCTTCGAAGGCACCCACGGTCCTATAATCTGCATCAAATAGTTTAACCTTTTTGATTCCATTGTCCTTCAACATGTTCACCACAATGCTGGGGTTCATGGGGTGGGATGCTAGCGCACCCCAATTGACACCAAGGCTTTCTATGAAGCCATGAGCATGTTGTAGTTGGGAGTGGGCCAGGACCAATATCAAACAAGACGCCCACACGAACCGTATTGGTTGAGCCATGGTTCTGGCGGTGAATTAGTGAAGGTTACATAGGTGAAAATAAAAAATATAAGAGGTTTATATATACAATATATGGAGTATTGAAAACAAGAGAGAAACAAGAAATCTTGTTTGAGAGTAGAAGTACAACATCTTAACCAAATACGTGTTTGCTTAGGTGTATATCGTTATCTAGTCTTGTCTAAATAAAGCATTAAAAAGACTAGTATCTAACCATTGTCATCTAATTTTCTAATTTTAGTTGCCGTACTTGGTAATGAACAGGTAGGACAAAGTGTAAAAAAAGAGACAGATCCGAAAATTATTTTGTGGATGAGGTTTAACGAATATTTTATGCCTTTTCCAGCACATTTGACTTTCTAATGTTTCCTACCTGGAATATGATAACGCACCATATGTAAGGATTGAAATGAAATGCTCATAAACCTAGTACAGCAGGCAAATCCTATGATTCAAAACCAGGCCAAACAAGGCCGGGAAAAAAACAAAAAAAGAATAGAAAAAGAACTACGCTATACAACATTGTAGTTCATCATTAAAGTAATCTATCTTTTCACTTCTACAAGAGTGAAGAGTCTACTACTGCATTGCATTTACTGATTACATTGGCAGGCAGCAAAGAAGAAAATGCATACGATCTCTACTTCCGGGAAGAATATTGATGTCTAAGTTCCTTCTTAAACTGTTCTCTGGTTGTTGCTTTTGCTGATAAGGCAACATCATCAAGAAATCCCCTCTGTGGAAACTCTTCAGGCACAAGAGCTTGATATGTTTCAAATTGCTGTGCTGCTTCTTCCTGTTTATCGAGGAGACTGTATATAATTCCCTGCAAAAGAAAAACGGTTTGTATCTTCTCCTGGTTAAACTCCATGATCCAAAAATAGAGAATGAACAGAAAATATGGTTTACCCAAGTCCTCCAGAAAGCTGATACTAATGCTAAATGAGGTTTATAGCTATATAATTATGTTTAACAGTTAATTAGCTAGCTCCATACATTTTTAGATTCAGAATAAGAATCCGGTGATAATCTATCTTTCTAAATAAGAGCAGTTAAGAAAAGAGAAAAAAATAGTATACTAACTACACGAGGTAATCCTTATCAGCTATTTTATCTTATTCTACAAGGGTTTCTTTCTCTCCACATTCCATAACTCCGATTATCTTCGGCCAAACTTTAATCATACATATGTGGAGTCTCACTCTCCCAAAAAACCCTCCCATGGTTTAATTGCCAATTGCTAACCTAAGCATCGTTGTATAACTTGAACCAGCTAGGAGACTTCAACTGCTGCTCCAACTACCAAAAACTGGTCAGACAAAAAAAAAAATGTATATCTAGAAAAGGGGTAAAAACATGTTATGCAGAAGCGGGAAAAAGAAAGAAAAAAGATCATATTTCCAATAGAGTGCAAACCAATACAAACATTTATAGAGTACACACTACAGGTCTACAACCCAATAAAAAAGGTCAAATCTTACTCATAGTTTTTCCTTTTTCATTTTCAACCCTAAATTATATTGTTTTGGTGAAGCGGTCCATTTAGTAAAAATCGCCCAATTTTCTCTCTCTCGCACACACCCATCAAACTTTTTGTAGCCAATGTGATTGACCGTGCAAACTGCAAATACACTCACCTGGCAAAGATAAGGCCTAAAATCTCGAGGATTTTCATCAACCAAAGCTTGAAACCTTTTTAACCCCTCCTCCAAATTCCCCTGCAAAGCATCCAAATGTTATGCTTGTTAAATTATTACTCCCAAAATATAATGTTTGTGCTTTATGCTGAATTGGTAGCAGAGAAACGGAATGCTTGTATGATACTAGATGATATTAGAACAGTCCCTTCCAGAGCTGAAGGATCAGCAGTTCACCTGTACTACAAACATTTGTGCAATTAAGATTCTTATATTTCTCTCCTCTGTAACTCTTTCTTCACGAGAAGCTAACTCTTGAGCCTTATTCAACATTTCAAATACAGCAGGACCTTCACAATTTTTGTGCATCACCATAGCCAGACCCTGTAAAAGATGCATGTGGTTTCTTCAGGCCTAATACTCAAGTAATAATACCAGCACATTGAGCACAATTGATCTATATCAGCCTAAACTTAAGAAGAAAATGAAACTAAAACAATTAAACATAATTGGTTAAAACTTGGAAAGTTGTACATAGAACCATAACCATACACATAAACATAAGTAATATATATGGTTCCAGCAATCAGTTCCTTCTATGAAACAGCCAATGTACATTGGTATTCAAGTTGATTAATCACCACAAGTCTAAATTTAACCTTCAATGCTTGTACCCTTTTTTTTTCTGGGGTTGGTGAAATACAATGCTTGGACTTTCTTGACAAAAAAATGCCAAGACGAAGAAGAATAAAGCAAAGAAACCAGTGACAAGCATGATGAATAGCAACATATAATCATCAATCATTCAAATTACACAAACTTTACTAGATTTCCAATGACTTCGACTCGCCCATTGCCAGCATAAACTAACCAAAACAAAGGATTCTTACCTATCTAGTAATCACAATAAAAATTTCAGACTTGATTAGTAACATTGAACACTATCAAAGAGAAAGGATAAGAAACATTACATGCAGGGCTCTAACCAAGAGAGGCCTCTTGTGCAAGATTTCCTTGAACAATCTCTTAGCGGTAGTGAAGTGGCCCATGGTCTCGTAACAGAGCGCCAGCAAAAGCCTCCATTCAACCTCTCTGGGCTCCGCCTTAATCAAACTCTCCACGAACTTAACGGCCTCTCTGGCCTTCCCTCTCCGAATCTTCCCATACAAAATCACCTTCAGAGCCTCAACGTTCTTCGGATCCTTCTCCAGAATCTTCTCGAACATCTCCTCCCTCTCCTCCTCCTCGCTCTTCCTCCTCCCTTCCGAGGGTTCCGTCTCCTCCTCCTCCTCGACCACTCCGGCGGAAACGGAAGAAGGCGGCGGCGTTACGGCCGCGGCGGGTCTGTTGCCGAAGCAGCCGACGAAGACGAAGGAGCCGATGAGGAAAGAAGCTACGGTTTCTGAAACGAACTTGGATAAGATTCTTGGAGATGAGATGGAAGACGGAGTGTGGGAACAAGCAAAAGCTGGGGAAAATGTGGTGCGAAGTTTGGGGGGTCGAAATGAAATTGGGAAGGCATGGTAGCGTGAGGGTTTGGAATTGAGGAAATGTGATTGGGATTGGGAGTAGAAGAAGGAGAAAGCGGAGATTGAAGTTGAAGTTGAAGCTGAAGCCATGTTAATGCAACGTTAGGGTATTCCTTGCTTGCAGTTGCAGGCAAGACACTCACCGGGTTCAGTAGGCATTGGTTACTTTTAAGAGAGGCTTGATGATGATGACCTCCAAGATTATATACTTTTATTTTATTTTTTGAAAGAAAAAAAATATGTCTCACAATAATATATGTAAAATTAGTTAATAGCTGGTTTTTCATTTTTTTTTTTTTTTTGGGGTCAATGACTGCAAAGAACTCTTTTTGGAATGGATAGAAGGATTTTTGGTCAGTCATGACTCGTATGTTCTACAAAGAACTTTTTCTTTCTGGTCATTAGTCTACAAAGAACTTTGAAACTAAACTAGACTAGACTAGTTGACACTTTCTTTTTGGGTCTTTGAAATTGAACCCAAAAGAGAATGACTCCAAACATAGGGCCAATTAACAAGTAACATAAGCCCACTTGAGAGCGTGAGAAATGGTTGGGCCATGTCAGTGGGGCTTAGTTCCCTTTTTTCATGAAAATTTCAGATTTAAATATTTTAAAGTGATTAGACCAAAAAAATATATATTTTAAAGTAATATTTATTAACACTTTATTGATCAGTGATGAAAAATTCCACTTTTTAATAACAACAAAAATTCTGAATTCTAGAATGTAGAGTTTCAAGAAAAAAGAAAAAGATAATTAATAAGACCATATTGAAGTTTGTTAGTTTAATTAATTATTTATTTATCAGTTTAACAGTATTTTATCTAAAAAAAACAGCTAATTTGACAAACAAAATACAATCAGTTGTACATATAATTACAAAAGTCAAATTTCCAAATACCCAATACAATCTAGAACTCCATATTTTTTTTACGTTAAAAAGATTTTGTCTTTTATATTATCTATATAAATTATATTTTGATGGTCATGTTATTATTTCTCTTCTAAAAGTACTAAAGTGGTGATTCATACATTAGTTTTATATTGTTCAAATCGAGAAGGCCCGCGGAAGCACACTTGATGTGCGTGAATATGATGACAATCAGCATTCAGCAAGTTAGGTTTCATTGCTACAAGGCCACCAAACTTAATCCAAAGGAAGTGACTAAAATTATTGATCAATTACACAAGAAAGAAAAGGACGTTTATGCAAAAGTGGCGACCAAGATGAGGCGTGCAGAATCCAACTAGTATGGGCTCCACCTCTCATGAGAAAAGTTCTCTAATCTTAAAGCGTCATATTAAATATGTTATATATCACATAAAAAATAATATTACAACATTTTAAGTAAAAAAACATATAATCATATATTAAAATATTATTTATCATGTAACTTAAAGCATATTTAATATAACATTTTAAGAACATGCATGAGAATTTATTCATGAAACAATGTATCTATTGAGTCTCCTTTGTAACCACTGAGTGCCGCTGGCCTTGGCTTCAGCTCCCTAAGTAATGGAGTGGTGTTTTATTGGCACGAGTTACGCTATGGTCACGGTTCTAAAGTAACATACATGAAAGAAGAACCAAAAAAAAACTGTCAAAAGATGAAAATAAATCATAAATATACAAAGTTATCGATTTCTATGTGTAGAAACTCATTTAATAAATTTTGAAATGTAATGCTACACACTTGAAAATAAATTTGACAATGCATAAATAAGTATAAATCATGTTATAATGTATGTTACTAATTAAGCTCACAGGTTTTGAAGGCTTGCTTTCTAAAATTGACCAGATCTTGTCGTGTATAAAAGTCTCTTCTTTGTTTACACATTGATGTTAAAGTATGTACATAATCACTTCAGAGTTTGGACGTAGCTAGACTTTCCTCCTTTTTCTGTGAAGTCAAGATTCTCTTCAATTTTGAGTTATTTCCTTGTATTTCTGGTCTCATATCAGCAGGAGAAGTTTCTCAGCTGGTTACATAGGCTCGGATGTAACATAAGACATAAGACATTTTATACATATCTAGACTTTTTTTTTCTCTCTCTCTCTCTCTCTTTTACTATTATTCAAATTGATATTTGTCACTTCATGTAAAAAAAATTAAAAATAAATAAATAAATCTTGCCAGTTGCCACTCCCAAGACAAACCTTAGAGAAAATGATGATATGCCTGTATACTTTAATTGCTTTTTCGGGATCTCGTTGTCGTTTATATTCATGGTGACATCGGCCATGATTAATTGATTCATTCATGATACTTAGCTTGCATCCATGGTTGGCATTTGATTCTTGAATCTTTCTGAAAAAAAGTTAAAAAAATACATTTATTCAGGTTCAATACAGCTTATAAATTTGTCTTTTAGTTTAACTAATCTAATTTTGCGATGGTATTTTCAATTCGTTTATTTTTAATAATTTTTAAAACTAAACTTATCAATTTTTGTCATATAATATGTAATATAAAATATTAATGGGTCATATAATTTAATTAATATAACATTTCTTTAGACATTTATCATAAATTAAATTATCTTTGAATTTGTAAAATTAATCATTTAACAAGTGAAAATTTTGTTAAAATCACACAAAACACAAAATAGTGATAAAATTTAATGAATTTAATATTAAAAATTATTAAAAAAATAGTAAGAGAACGTAAATAACCTGAAAAGGATACCAAAAAAATCATCCTTAAATAATTAGTAACTACTTCTTTCTAATCACTCACATCTAGAGTTTATTAGGCATTAGTATTACTCTACTCATATTAGAGCATTGTTATTTTTTTTATGAGGTGTTTGTCGCCGATCACAACTAATCTTCTTTAAGGTTTTGAGATTATTAAAATGAGTATGTCTCTCTCAACAAACCATTTTTTATACACATTGTTAGAAATATAAATTCCTAACAAATACGTAAAATTAACTCAGTCATCTACCAACTACGGTGCTAGTAGAGCATTGCTAGTTTTCCGGCCCATATTGCTAACTTAAAATGTGATTTTTTTAAGAAAAATATTGTTTATATTTTAAGAAGGTATTATTATTTAGTTATTTAGATAGATACAAATCTAAAGACTTGCTTCTAATTAAAGAACACTTGTCATATAAAATAAAAGTTTAATTGTTATGCACTGAGAACGTAAAAAAATTTATATTATCATTCAATTAAATTATTTCACTTTTTAAATAGTAGGTGTAAATGACAAAATTTAATTGGATAATAATGTAAAACAAACTTTATGCTATTAATACATGATAATTATTTTATCTATAAGAAAAATATGTTTCATTACTTTATTAAAGATATACTCAATAGATTCGTGTCCTTGTAAAAATACAGCTGACAAATGCTAATTACAGTGTCACCACTCTAAAAGTGGTTGCAAACCCTCCTCTCATTGAGCCATATATTCTTTACTGAAAGTGAGAATAAACTTTTTGGACATCACAGGAACAGAGACTTTTCAAAAGATATATATATATATATATATATATATATATATAAATTGTAACAGTGGCATTCACTTTATTTTTCAAACAATAAAAAAAATGTTATAACAACCCTAAAAATCCTTAAAATAATATTAAAGGATGAAGAAAGTGAAAACATAAATTTGAAACATGAAGTGAAAACGATCTTATCTTATCTTTATGTTTATCTAATTGTACATAAAATTAAACATTGCTCTTATGTTGATTAACCCATTTCTTTCCATAGAATCTATTATTCTGAACAGTTGCACTTATAATTTTTTCTTTTAACAGGGCTTTACATTTATAGTATACCAACCAAAGAACCAAAGTTAGAATGGACCGTTTAGTATTGAACCCATTATAATGAAAAAAAGTGCATTGGGGTATAATTAAATTTTATTTTGTGCCGCGAAGTTGTTTTTTTTTTTTTTTTCATAACATGCCTTTATCATTACACTAATATTCTTATTGGCGTGTATAATCAATTTATAAATGAAAAATGTTTTATGAACAATCTAAAATTTGTTAACTATTGTACAACTCACTCTCCTCAATATATATTTATTCTCATCTTTTTTATCTTTTATTTTTTCTCTCTTATTTCCCAATCTCCCATCAGTTTTTTTCCATTTTCATCTTATTCTTTATGAATCCAAGAGTTTTCATTTTTGTTTCCATCATATTCTTTTTTTTTGTTTTTCAAATGTTTGTACATGTGTGTAAGAAAATTTATGCATGTTTATTCAAAAGTTTGTATATGTCTAGTTGGTCAAAAGTTTGTGCAAGTGTATAGAAAAGTTTGTGGATTATTGTTCAAAAGTTCGTGCATGTAAACACCAAAGTTTTATTATTCATCTTTTTTTACGTTTTCGTCATATTTTTTGTTTTTGTTTGCTAAAATGTTTGTGCACGTCAGTTCAAAAGTTTGTGCATATGCTTTAAAATGTTTGTGCATGATAGAAAGTGAATCAACGCACTTAAAGTGAGAGTGACGAGATGGAGAGAGAGTGCAACAGTTGCTTTTTGATATTTAATGCGTCGCAGATTCGATTTGATTTAGTTTCATATTTGAAAAAGTTTGTGCACGTGTGTATAAAAAGTTTATGCATGTATATGCAAAAGTTTGTGCACACGATGCTACTGTGTAGACTATAGGTTTACAACATGGTTGGCAGCATTTAAATTGTACACCTAGCATTACTCTTCATAAATTTACTTTCAAAATACGCTAAGAGCTATGTGTGTTAGCAACTTATGTAAGTCCTTATGTGAAATGAACTTTTAAAAAATGACTTATGATCAAGTTATTTTATATTTAAATTTGTAATAATAGAAATATTTATTTTAAAAAGTACGTATTTTGAGAAGTTAGATATTTTAACTTTTAAAAAAAATAGTAAAATTAATTTTTTAAAAAAATAATAAATAATGTGCAGTCAAACAAAACAAAATTTTTTTAAAAAATGACTTTTGACTTTTAAAAAGTTAAAAAAAAGTTATAAATTGTTCAAACAGGCCTTAATAATATGAAAAATGTTATACTATTGTTGAATCATTTACTACTACACTATTAAAAACAATTTACAAGTCCGTAAACAAAAGAGTTTACAAGAATTGTATAAAATAAAATATATAAATATAATAATAAATAGTTAGATAATAATATAAAATTTTATATTACAGTAAATTTAGGTTATAAACTCTTGATTTATATAGATATTTTAATTTGTACTTCTATTTTTCTTTATTTGTGAATAATTATTTCTTTAATATTACTGGATTGCGGCAGTTATCTTAAAATTTTTACATACAATAATTCATAATTAATGATAATATAAAATTATATTTTAGATTGATTAAAAGTCTATACATAATAATTAAACTCTAATATAGCAGGAGAAAGGAAACTTCAATTCGAAAGGAATGTGAGCGTGCATGAACAAGAGCAATGAGGGGTAAAATATATTGTGGCTCGCAGAAGTTGCCGTGAGAGATTCCACCAATTTTGTCCACAAGGAGTCAAGACCCACAAGCGTTGTCCATAGGATAGCAACTGCATATCTTATA
The DNA here is from genome assembly GCA_003254905.1 of Nissolia schottii. NCBI lineage: Eukaryota > Viridiplantae > Streptophyta > Magnoliopsida > Fabales > Fabaceae > Nissolia > Nissolia schottii. The sequence continues at coordinate 1,018,594 of QANU01073111.1, read as the reverse complement.
GTATATTAGACAACGAAACAATTAATGTTAATGCAACATAATGTTTGGACCATTACCATCATCACGCCTATTTTTACTCGTATACAATTCTCACATTTCAGGTTTATATTTAGATATATTCATAACATAAGATCAATAAAAAAAGAATTGATATTCACATTTACTCGTCAAATTGATATTCAATATATGACGCATTTTTATATACAATTACATCTCTTAAATATGATGGGTTAAAATTGTATTCATGTTTACATGTTTATGCATGAAAAATTTTAAATACTATAACAGCAAATGTTTTTTTTTTTAAATTTTGTATTCTTAAATTTTTACCACATTTTATTAATATTGTAGTTCACAATGTTTGCTAATATTATTGATTGGTTAAAAAAGTTAATTAAGTTTTTAACCCCTGTAAAATTATAAAGTTTGGTTTTAGCCCTCGGTAAAATTTTTAGTCCCTGTAAAATTTGGAAGTTTGGTTTTGGTCCCTGCGGATGGTTTTGGTTGACGGTGATGACGTGGCAGTTAACGTCGCTGACGTGGCGTGCCACATGGCATAACCCGGGTTTAAATTTTTTTTTACCCATGACCCGACCTGAAGTTTGGATCCAACCAAGATTCATTTAAAAATTAAAAAAAAAAAAATCCCTTTCCCCAAAACCTAAATCTACCCCGCCCCTTCCTTCCCCTCTCTCCCTCCCTCTGATTCCTCCCTCCTCTTCGTCCTCGCCTCCGCCATCTTCTTTCTCCACTCCTCTGTCGCCTCCTCCTCCTCCTCCCTCCAGACCTTCGCCCTCGAGGCCCACTGCCTTATCCTCTCCTCTTACCTCTCCGCCCTTGTATCCTTCCTCTACCTCTTCTTCGCCGCTCTCCCCCGCCTCTTCCCCGCCGATGCCGCCCTCTCCGCCTCCATCCTCCTCCGCGGCCTCTGGACGCTCCACACTGGCCCCTCCCTCCACGTCGACGCATTCATCCCTGACGGATGCCACCGCCCCCGCGACGTCGTCAACGGCGTCGAGGGATCCACGCAGTGCGACGTGGACGGGTCCAAGCTCAGGGTCGTCGCGCTCCTCGACCTCGCCTTCATCCTCCACGTCCTATTCGTGGTGGTAACCCTGTGGATGCGAACCACCATAGTGTTGTTCAGGGCCTCTCCCTCTTTCTCTCACAAATCCACTCTCACTTTGTTCACTCTCCCTCTCTTTTTTTCTTCTTTGTCTCTCTCAATTTGAAGGGGGTGTGTGTGTTGTGTTGGATTTGTTTGGTTTGATTTTTTTTCCTGCAAGTATGGTGTAGTGATTTGGGGTGGTTGATGGCTGAAGGTGGTTGGTGGTGAGGTGAGAGGGAGTTGTTGTGCTAATGAACTCTGCTGAGTTGTTGGTTCTGTTTTTGGTCGAGCTGGGTTGGGGAAGATGAGAGGAGAGGAGAGGGGTTGGGGAAGATGAGAGGAGAGGAATTTGGGAATTTTTTTTCTTAAACGGATCATGTCAAAATTGGGTGGGTGGGCGGGTAAAATTTTAAATTTTTTGTACTTTAACTGTCACGTCATCATCGTCAACTAAAACTATCTACAGGGACCAAAACCAAACTTTTAAATTTTACAGGGACTAAAACCAAACTTTCTAATATTACAGGGACTAAAAACTAATTAACTCAAAAATTTAAAGGTACAAAAAAAGAAAAAAAACATTTGCTCTTACATTATGTAACTATTTCTCTCGGTGCAAACTCCACTGAGCCCCTACCACACCACTACGTCATCAATAAGACGTCACCTTTTCATCTGATGTTGACACGTGGCTCAGTAACGGAGCCTTCGGTGCAACCCTCAGGAAAGTGTTTGGAAAGGTCGTCGCAAGCAACCATATTGAAAAAGAAAAAAATAAATAAATAAATTTTTTATTCAGATAATTCATTTTAATATTTATATATGTACTGGCAGCACGCTTAACGGTCACAAAATAAAAGGCAACAGCTATCCCGATTTGGTCTTTGAATAGCTGCTGCGTTTAATTGGAAATGGACTACTATTTTGGAAACCCTAATTCGAACCCTAATTATGCTCCTTCCCCTTCTGAATTCATGTTATCTGATTATATCTTGCTCGATGAAGCCGCTGATCATCAAGAGTGTTGGTCCCAGAGTACGGAATCTTCGGAGAATAAAGCCGCCACCAGCGATGCCACTACTAATGGAGGATTTGGTGGTGCAACCTCCTCTAACAACAACAGTAACATGCAAGTGCTTCTTAATTATTTTCTATGGTTTTTCTTTTGTTCATTAAACAAGAAAATGATATATATATATATATATACACACACACACACCATGTATTAATTATATGATATTTTATGTATTGACTAGTCTTTGGATTCTTAATTGTTGATGATTTATATATGTTTACAGAAAATATTGCAAGAATAAGAGTAAGCGAAACAAGGAGGGAGAAGCGAGTTGCCAAAGGGTGACGTTTAGAACAAGATCGGAGCTAGAGATTATGGATGATGGATATAAATGGAGGAAGTATGGGAAGAAGTCAGTGAAGAACAGTCCCAATCCAAGGTAAATACATAGTAATTAACTTGATTTATATACTCTATTTTATTTTTCTTCTCTTAATTCGTGAATATGGTCGGTCAATGCACACAAATTACATATATGTCTTTTGAAGATTATGTTAGGATCAAGACTTTAGAAGCATGTAATTAAACGGACTAATGTGAGGTATAGCTATAGAAATCTTATAAAAAGCTGTAACTAGGATAGGATAGTGGGTCTTATAGGTTAAGGTCTGGGCCTCTGGCGGCTAATGTATAAACTAATATTTAATGGTGGGGGATAGCCGATAGAGACTCTCTCTTGTACCTTAATTATATTATTATATATAGTATATGGTTGTATAGTGCTATGAATGGACCACGGCATAGATAGATGTATGCAATTTTTTTTTTTTGCCTAGAATTAATCAACTCCACATGCTATGTGGGGTTTGTTTGTGCTTGATTAATTGATAAAAGTAGTTAGCACGATGATGTTTCAGTTTTTGCAAATTGCATTCGTTTAAGACAATTAAGTGATATCTCGTTGGGGACGTCGTTGTGACTGTTAGACAATGAGAGAGCATTTCAATCACTATACAATACACTGACTAGTCGCCCTATTGCCGCTTCCATAAAAAAATGTTGAACTTTGGTTATTAATTCATAGTTAAATGTTTTGCACTTAACAGGAACTATTACAAGTGCTCAAGTGAAGGATGCGGTGTGAAGAAAAGGGTGGAAAGGGATGGGGAAGACCCCAGTTACGTGTTAACAACTTATGACGGTGTTCACACTCATGAGAGCCCCTCCTCTACCTCCTACTACACTCATCATATCTCCTTTAATGTGCATTCTAATGAGTACTGCTCCCATCTCCACCCTTCTGCAAACTCATCTTCTTCTAATTCCTTCCCCCAAAATTGAATCCATCTTGTACATAGATATGCAAAATTTAGGTGCACTTAATTGCAATAAAAAAAGGTTGCTTGAGTACCATACATGTATATATATGTATGTGACGTGAGTACCGTAAAATGAGCTGAGTGTACCTAAATATTTGTATTTATTATATGCTACCATCAACATATGTCTGTTTTATTATGCTACAACAACGCTAATTAAGTGAGAAGCTTTTGGAGAAAAATTGTAAGTTATCTAATTAATTAATGATCGTAACTAGTTTAGCACCGCATGCAGTTCGTTAATGAGACTTTCTACTTAAAGTGTTATCTTTCATTCTGAATTTTATATATGCTTAGATATTCGTCCTATACTGGCAACTAAATGTATAGTTGAGGAGGGTCAAGCAAGTAAGTTCCATCCATACAATCAAATTTTATGCCTTCGACTTCGCCTCCATCTAGATATGCCATGTACAAACTTAATCACCACAGCTTGATTTGGAGTTATGATACTTATACTAATTAATTATATGATAGTCTTAACTTATTAGTCATTTATTTCGCATGATTTTTATGCATCCTCCATCATGGCGGTACCATCCTTCCAAAGATATCTCATGTTGTAGTAATAATCAGTAGGCTGGGGTCCGTAACAAAGTTGGACGTGGTTCCACGGTCCGTATGAACTTTGAAGTGCAGTGCCCAATTCAATTAGACTGGGTGCAGTATCCGAATGCACCACCTACTTTGGATTCGTGTGTTCCAAAAATACCTTGGAAGCCCATCCCGTTTTGCCCAAGATCGCTTCTTGGTTTCGTGTTTCTTTTTCATGTGGCCATGAAATGCCAAAAAAATGAATACAAATATGTTAAGTAACTTTTACAAAGAAATGGATTATTTTAATTAAATTTTATCACTACTAAATACTAGTCTTCTTAATTAACTTTACCTATATATTAGTCAAAATCTCATTAATTTTTCTTTTAATTTTGACAAGTGTATAATTAAAAATAATTAAAAGAATTAATAAATTTAAAGTTAAATTTTTCGAACATTACTATATATATTATTTTACATGATGTATAATTATTTCTTATTCTTGTTCTTAAATAATTAGACAGTTGACCTTGGTTTCGATTCCCAAAACACAATTGATGTATATTGACATAAATTAAGACAATAGTTAAATAAAATAAAGCAGTAAAACTTATTTATTTATTTATTTATAGTAACCATCTAAAAATGTAAAAATAAGTAATTTTTACCACCATTATGAGAATATATTATTTTGATAATAATTAATGAGTAAAAAAATTAAAATTTAATCCATCATGACGAGTCATTCTTTAAAAAGAACATATTAGTAATCAATGAATTATATTTGTCAATAATCTATAATATTGGTAATAAAAATAGACCTATTGCTTTAAAAAAAAAACTATGGTTAACGTAATTTGGTAAGTTCATAAAATGTATTTAAGAAACTTCACACATACATTAATAATAAAAAAAAATATAAAAAATATTACATACTATTATACGCTTAATCTCTTATAGTTTTTTGGATTCACAAATTAATCTCTTATAATTATACTATGCTGTATATATATTTTTTATTTCCATCATTTTATTATAATGGGTCGATCTGCTTTTTTTTAAAAAAATATAAATAAAAAAGTTATAATTATGTTTTCAAAAAGAAAAAAATTGAAAAAAGGAAAAAAGAAAAAGAGGAAAGCACACACTATTCAGTTGCTCTTTGCTAGCGGGGTTTACACGGATCAGCGGCAAGAACCAGATCGCATCCATTCCAACTTTGTGGCGTCGTCTTCAGCCTCATCCAAATCTTTCTCCATATCCGCTTTTTCAAACTAGTTTCAACATCTTCGAACCAATCATCATCCATCCCCACTTCACAATTTGTTGTCAGATCCGCCGGCGAAAGCCGTTCCTTTTCTAAGAACGCTGCGTTCGCCTTTTTTTTTTTTTCCCTCTTGTCGCCGCTTTCTTCATAGATGTCAAAATTGTTTCTCTGATGTTGACCTAATAATTGCCGCATAGCATGGATTTAAAAATAAGTTGGCGCTTCTGCGGTGGTTGAATCCGTTAGTAAACTTGATCGGAAGGTGTTTGCGTTATTGTTTATGCGGTTTTTTCGCGTTTTAGTTGATTTTGTAAAGAGGAACTGCAGAAGGGAAGAAAAGAAGCATGTTCAGGAGGGACCGTGAGAGGGAAGTCAAAGAGCTCAACGGTGGGCCTCCATGTGGGCAGGTCAGAGTGGCCGTTGTTGGTGACTCAGGTACATTCATCCTTCCTTCTTAGTGTGACTTGGTGTTTGGTTTCCCCCAATTTTGTGTGATTTTATTATGTTATGATTTTTTCTAATTGGGAAAAAGGAAGAGTTGTTGCTCTTGTGATTGAGTTCTAGTGTGAGAATCAGTGGAGCTTTATAGTCATCCTGGTGAATGAAAATCTCGGATTTGGCGTTGTGAAATGGAAAAAGTAATTGTTTTTAATTCACTGTGGCGAAACCTTTCTAACTTCCAATGGGAGCTCCAAGAGTACTTGTTTATAGTTACAGTCATTTGGTGTGTTTTGCTCGAGGATTTGGAAACTCAAATAGAAATGGATTTTTGGCTTGAGTTTTATAGAACGTACTGATTTAGGCATGCTTGAAAGGATCAATATTATTGTGTTTGAGAAACAACATGGGAGTTGGAGGAAGTTGGTGATTGCAGAGAAACCTTCTTGTGGTGTGACATTCCGGTGGTGGTGACACTAGTTCCCAAACTATGTCATCTTTTAGAGTTATCCGCAGCCAAATGTTGCAGGATAGCTTGTCAATGTCAAACAAGTGTGATCTTTTGGACTTGTTAGAGTTTGGGTTTATTATTGATGGTTGAATGCAGTGAATGACTAGATGGGTTTATACGAACATTGAATCTTCTGAATGAATGTATTATTATGCCACAAAGATAGTGAATAAAATGTGTGGCATGAATGAAAAAAATGGAATAACTACAAACCTTCATTTGGAAACTTGTTCTGGCACTGTGATTTTATTGAGCTCATTAAAAAGAAAATATTTTCTGGAGCATGGGAAATTGCTTTCCGCACTCACTCAAATTTTCACTCTGTAACTAGTTTTTGGAAGAATCTTTGCTCAAGATATGTCATATTTTCTTCTTGTTTCAGGTGTTGGGAAAACTTCTCTAGTTCACCTTATTGTTAATGGTTCTTCCATCACTCGCCCTCCACAGACAATTGGTTGTACAGTTGGTGTGAAGGTAAAAAATTTCCTATTCTCAGGTCGCATAAGAAAAGGTATTATTGTTGCTGTGGTTCAAGACTTCACCAAATATTCATTGTTGCTTTTCCAGCATGCTACTTATGGAAATTCTGGCAGCTCCTCAAGTAGCCTCAGAGGTGATTCTGCGCGAGATTTCTTCATTGAACTCTGGGATGTCTCAGGACATGATCGGTACAAAGATTGCCGGTCTCTGTTTTATTCACAGATTAATGGTGAGTAGAAGAAGTTGTCCTATTTATTGCTTTATATACATTTGTTTCCACATATGTAAGAAGAAGTTGTGTATGTTCAATCTAAAAATTAGCAAGTCTTCAAAACTAAGGAACAATATATTTGACTAAGTAGAAAAAAAATCATTGATACTTAAAACGATCACTATATGTTTGCTTTCTTTTTTCAAGTAGTACATGCTTAACCAATTATTTTGAACATTTTAGCTTTAATTCTTTCATTCTTTGTAAGATATTATCAATAATTGGCTGTTTAAATGTCATTTATTCTAGCCATACCCTTTTATTACTATTTCTTCTAATTGCATCGATCCTTTATATATATATATATATATATATATATATATAGCAATTGCCTATGCCAGAAATTTTTACAATTAAAATTTAGTTAGCCTTAACAGTAAGTACATTTTGAAAGTTGGTTGTATGAGATATATATATTTTTTAACTAAGGAATCTTGCTTCAACTTCATTTGTAGGTGTAATTTTTGTTCACGATCTTTCACAAAGAAGAACAAAGGCTAGCTTGCAGAAATGGGCATCCGAGATTGCTGCAACAGGGACATTTTCAGCTCCTTTAGGTTCTGTTGGCCCCAGCGGTCTCCCTGTTCCGTTTATTGTTATTGGTAACAAATCTGATATTGCTTCAAAAGAGGGCACAAGAGGAAGCAGTGGGAATCTTGTTGATGTTGCTCGCCAGTGGGTTGAGAAGCAGGGATTGCTTTCATCAAGTGAGGAGCTTCCTCTGACTGAGAGTTTTCCTGGCAGTGGAGGCCTTATTGCAGTAAGTGGCTTAAGTCTAAACCAATTTTCTGTGTCAGCAATATTTATGCTTTCACTTCTATGCTGAAGATACTATGCTAAAACATAATAATTAGTATCTTGTGTTCAGGTAAAATTGAATAAATGTTAATTACTCAGGAGTTTTAACTTGCCAGTATGTGGCAATTCAAAATTTTAGTTGCGCTTGTTTTGTACTTTAATAACTAGCTGATGCTTTCTGTATAATTATTTAACAGGTTTTACAGATCTAGTTTCACATTTTTTAGGACCACTGTATATGAAATGCTCACTTTAAGTTGATTGAAAATTATGGATGACTAGTATTGAAATATAAGATTTCACTTTTTGTCATCTCTCTGCATTGTTTAAAAATGAAACATTAAGCTTTGATTCACTTTCAAAATCTGTTGGGAAGGCTAAGCATTAAAATTGTTTTTCTGCGGCTGCTCAGGCATTGCCCACTGATTGTGAAAATACTGAACTAGAGATGCTGTGTTTACTGCGTAGGAATATTAATTTCTCATGTAGTCATTTAAAACATCAATGTTCCTGATATGCATATGAAGTGGCAAACCATATTGAACACTTGATGCAGAAAATGCCTGTTTTTACATTTTGTTGTACAATTGCTACCCAATTCATTCTTCGCTCACTAGTTGTAATTTGTTTGTTGGACATCTGTAGGCAGCAAAAGAAGCAAGGTATGACAAGGAAGCTGTGATGAAATTTTTCCACATGGTCAGTATGGTCTTCAATTTCTCTATCATTTCTTTAGTGTATGGGTCATCATCTAAGTTTTCTGGTACCTTCCCTTTTAGTTGATCAGGAGAAGATATTTCTCTGATGAAATACCTGGACCAGCATGGTCTGTTTCTGCAGTTCAGAGAAATACTCAGCGTATTGATGAAGCTTTGATTGACGAAGATGATCGTTCTTATACTACAAGGTATGGTCTGCTTTGTCTTTTGGAATCATTTTGGTGCTGGCATGTTGCAATGCTTTTATAGTCATCATCATACATTATCCTCTGGAATTCTTCTATGGAATTGATGAATGATGATTTCTTGATCTTACTTTTCACCTTGGGAAAGACTAATGCATAAATGTAATTTTGGGTTTGATTCTGCCTTGTTACTTAGATGGAGATGGGAACAATCCCAAAGCATTGTGTTGATTGGTAGTTGTAGGATATGCATGAATCCTAGGTATCTTGGTGATGGAGTAATTATGAATTAGAATCAATTTTAACGTATGCATGTTTGTTTGATACCAATTCGTCATCCGATGGTTTTCTCTCTTTTTTAAGCTTATTTCATTCCTCCCCTCACAAAGTTAATCTTTGATTGCAGTCGAAGCAGTGATCCTTACAAGTATAACATGCTCCCCCCTCTTCCAGCCCAACGCAATCTCACTCCACCACCCACACTATATCCGCAATGGCCAGTTTCAGTATCTGAAAACCATAGTTTCCCGAGGTTTTCTTTGTCTGACTCCACGGAAACCACTGCTGCAACCAGAACAAAGCGCTCGTATATTAATGTCTGAGCATGTCTGTATTTGATAATTAGTCATGGCTAATACATGAAAGTATTTTTGCATGGAATGAATATGTTTGTTAGAATTCTATGTTCTATTTGTTATGTTTCCATTGATTCATTCATTTTAGATGTGTTTCAATGGAAGGGGGATACTTGTTCCAAGTTTGGGGTGGGGAGGATTTACAATTGATATATTTGGTTGATTCTTTTATATCATCAGACTCCTGTTTGTGAATGTGAAGGGTTTTCTCAAATTTTAAGTTCGCCTCATAAATTGTTACGCCTCATAAATTGTTACCCCCATTCATTTGGTTGGGATAACTTTCTGAAGCTGTTAGGCCTTGTTTACAATGTGTTTCGTACTTGCTATAATCCGAGCAACGTTGATTTTCTTCTTGAGTCTGGAACCGATCCAAGTGGACCGTGGTATTCAACCAATAATAATTAAAAAAAATACAGCATTTCGCTATCAATTGTATAGTGAAAGTTAAAATATTCGTTTCAAAAGCACAACGGGTGTATACGTGGAAAAGTTTATTATAAAAGAATCTAAAAAGAAAAAAAAAACTAACTCTTTTCGCTATGGACGACTAATATAATTTTTTTTGTTACAAAAAATAAAATCAAGTAAAAATCTTAGATGTTTGGAAAAAAAAGTTTTCTTACAAAAAACACAAACAAAAACTAGCTTAGTATCAACTCAGTTTCTATTAAATCTTATGAAATTGATAAGATTTTAAAATTAAAAAACCAAAATGTCGCGAGGTTTATCAAATCAAATCATTTAAATATAAGATCAATTCATATTTTTATCTATATCTAAAATTAATTTATATTCATATTTTTATACATGTACGTGTTTTTTTTTATGTTAGTTACAATGACATTTATATTTATATATATTGCTCAAATTTATCATCATTTGACCATTTTTAGTGATTTGCATGTGGCCATCTAACCTTTCTTTTTCTTCGTGCACGATATCCACCGGTAGAGGTCTAGAGATTGAGTGGATGAATATTTTTATCACGTAATTAAATTCGAACATTTGATAAAATGGAAGAAAGCATAATTAAGTAGAGTATGAAACCGGTTCACCACGTACACAAGGTACCTCTAAATCATAATAATAAAACGAAGTTCAAAACAACTACTATAAGCAACTAACACTTCTTTTAATCAGAACAAGTTCAATCAAACGATGAATAGATAATCAATATTTAAAACCGGGGTTCCTTACTAAAATTCATCTAACTACCTACTAGTTACTCACTCTCCACACACATCTTAGTTAATTTGGGGCCAAGTCCTTAAACACTGGCAAGCGTTTGGATTCTCTGGGAGCCTTCATAACATGGTTTGTGAAAACATTAACTCGTTGCATTAGCTCCTTCTTCTGCTCCTCGAGATTCACATGATCTTCGAATGAGAGCGATGAAAGTGAATCATCATCATTGGAATCATCCTTATCCTTAGCGACAAGCTGGGATGGGAAAGTAACAATGCCATCCTCGAACATGAAACGTGAATCCTCGTAACCGCTTTCTTCTAGATGACTTTTGCTTTGCTTGCTTTGCACTTGTTCCCACTTCACTTGCAATTGCTTCGTTTCCTTTTCCCATTCCTTAGGCAAAGTGTTGCCCAACGAGGATGACATGCCTGATTCTTGTTGCTGCCTCTTTTCGATCTGCAAAAATTGAACAAATTTCAGTCCATCTAATCATA
>QANU01073111.1:948195-1006643 GCA_003254905.1 Nissolia schottii | reverse complement strand
CATTTGAAGTTTGAACCTTACTTATGTATTTTAAGTGATTTTATGTTATGATGGATGTTTAAATAAATACATTTTTATTTATTTGGATTTTTTTAATTTTTTAGGTTATATATATATATATTTATTATTTTGTTTATATCCGGGTCAGCAACTGACCCAGTAACCCAGTAGGGTGGCTGGGTTAAGTCTCGGATCGGGTTTTACAACTATGTCTAAACCCTTACCCTACCCACTACTTTCTAAAAAATAATTTTTTTGTTTACATAAGTGCCAACTGTAAGGAAAAAATATATATTTTAGTACATGAGAACAACATAATTTAAAATAAGAACAACACAATTCATTACCATCTAAACTATATATAGGCAACATGGTCCTAAGCATGGGGTTGCGAGGTCAAGACATGCATGTTAAAGTGAAAATATGCAAATTGCTTTAAAAAAATAAGCCCAATAAAAGTAGTTTTCACCTTTTATTCATATTTATTTTATAAAAAAATAAAAGGAAACAAAACAATTACATATAAACATTAGTCTTTAAGAAATAGTTTCACATAAAGGAAACCTTATGTCACAAGTTATGTGTAAAGAAAATATGGATATAGTTGAAAAAAATGATTTGAAAAAAAAAATAGAATTTAAACTTCATAGAAGAGGATGATATATAAAAATATAAGCATGGGTCAAAGAAAATGACATAGAAGAACAAAGAAAATTTAAATATAGTAGAACAAAAACAATTATCGTAAAAAATAAAACATAATATATAGGGTGCGAGTAAAGTTGAGATGGATACGTTAAAACCCTAACCACACCCTAACTTGTGCGGGTAATTTTGAGTAATTACCCATACGAGTACTTGCTCATTAAAAAATGAATTTTTATCCTACCAATCGAGTTCGGTTAAATTAAATGGATACCAATAAATAAGATACAAATTGCCCTCCCTACTCCCTAGCCCTTCTCATGGCCTTTTTTCAATTATTTTGAAGTCATTCATTAATTTTCACATACGCACATGCATGAAACAATTCTAACACAACAATATAATAAGGGTTTCTAATTTGCGAGTTACACAAAAAAAAAAAAAGGTAAAGGCATTGAAAATAAAAAGAATGAGAGGGTTTATCTTGCCCTCGTTAGAGTTTTGGAGGTTTAATAAAAATCTTTCGAGACCTTATCCCTCCAATTAAAACTCTCAATTTTTGTCTAGTAACCAGACCCAAAACAAGGCTTTTGTGCTATCGCCGTTGTGTTACTTGGGATGTAAGTTTACTAAGAAAAGAAAAAAAGAATTGAACACATATTCATGTGTTGCGAAAGTCAATGGATTGAATGTAAAAAAAATCATAAAATCCATTGATCTTTATGCATAAAAGAGAGGACTACAAAACTCAATATTGCTTAGTTCCACATTATTTGTCTAGGCATACATACAAAGATGCACTATATTCTTTCAAAGATCATATATATAAAGCACTTATTGAAGGACTGAAATAGAGATATATGAAGATTAAGATACTTACCTCCTTCTCCACATTATCTAGCATGGTGATGAATAGGGACGATACTCGCATGGCCACTAGATAGGGATTGCAGTATGTATGTGAATTGTGAAATATATATAACAGTATCTCAAAATCTTGAGCGAGTAGGTCTCTATCTTATTGTTGTTATCTCAAGCAAATTTATAACCCTATCATATATTTATTATCACCGCCTAGATTTTCTTTGATTTGATAATCTTCTACATAACCAAGATATACATATTTTTTTTTTTCTGATAAACGACATAACTAACAAAAAGATAATCCATAGATTAACTTTTAAAAATATATGATGACATTTATTTGATTTTATTTCTGTTGGAAAAATATCAGATAAAAATAAAACATATATTTAAGTTATTTCAAATAATTGATCAGTTATTTCGGTATGTATAAAACAAAATTTCAAACCTGCCTATTCTGTTAGCATTTAATATTTTTATTTATCCTTTAGCATTTAAGATAATAGTTATTATTAAATAAAACAATCTGCTAAATGACTCGAGTAATATATTCCTACTCTTAACTAAAGTTATGAGTTTAATCCGTGTAAAACTCTTTTAAACAATTAATTCAAAATATTTTTTTACTTACAAAAGAAAATCAAATGATAAATTTGGATGAGGCAGTTGCCACTCCCTATTAATCATCTTTAAATTTGAGTTTTAAATTTGGATATAATTTTGGTTGAACTTAATATGTATGGTCTTAAAAGAAATTACTTTTATAAATATCTCAACACATGATTATATGATAGTCAAAGTAAAACTTTTTCTATTGATAGTGCATAGAAATATTAAACTCTATTAAATTTCCCTCATCTACATATTCTTAATGAGTGGTGCTATTTGAACTTTCACATATGTCATGAGACCCATATAATGTAAATGTATGTTTGATAATATGTGTAAGACTAAGTGTAATGTTTACACCATGCGTGGTGTTAAAAAAAATACATATTATTTATTCTTATTAATATTAAATTTCAATAAAATAGAATTTAATATTAAATTTTAATAACTTAACTCAACTTGACCCAACCCTTATTCTATCAAGACGCCCTTCAAGAAAAGGCATTTGTAGAAACCATGTAAGATAATGTGGACAATTTAAGTCGTTAAAAAAAAATCACAATGGGACAGTGCTACTTATGTCTTAATAGAGCGCCATTGTTATCGCTCTATATGGTGCGAACAAAGTTAATGAATGGGAAATAGCTCAATCAATAGTAATGAGAAGAAGAACAATACAATTTGCACCATGGAACATTTTTCTCACGCTAAAGTCTAAACCTTTATATACTTGTGGGGAAAAGCAACAAAAATAAGGAAAGAAATTAAAACACTGTCTTTATGATTCAAGCAACCCCAATTTCAATTATGAAGCAGGACGCCATGTACAATATTACATGGTCTTTCATGCAAATAAAATCGTTAAAACAAAATTAATCTTTTTATTATTATTATAAAAGCATATAGCATCAATTGTTATGATGAGATTCTCACTATCATTCAGTTTTGGGAAAATTAATGGGGTGGGTAACGTACTTGGGCGGGTGGTAGTTCGACTTTTGGATCTCTGCCACGACATGATAACCATGATCCTCTCTTCTGCAATTACCCTTTTCGACGAAGGTTAAGAAAAATCTGTACTTGTAGCCAGTCCAAAAATAATTGGGAGAAAAAGCCCCAAAAGAGAATTTCCTATCTATAGAAGGACCAATACTCTAAAAATAAAAGAAGAAATTTTTGTGCGGATATAAGTCTAACGCATCATTCTTAAGGACACAATAAAAATAAATTTTATCACTTTTATTATTTATTTCATTAAGTACTTTTGAGTCTAGGATGTGTCTAAAAATAATGTGTTAAACTTGTGCCTAAATAAAAAATTTTTGAGACATGGAATAACAAGGACGACTGTAATTTTAATCCGAGGCTAGAGAACTTGCTGGAGCTAAAACACAACAATAATATGTGAGAGATCCCAAACACCTTACAGAAGAGGTTAGGTGCAAGGAGAAAAAATACAGATTGCATCTAATAATATATAGCATGCAGATTGAAATTAGCTCACTTTTGAAATCTGAATCCACGCGTTTTTACTTTTTACATTGTCATATCAAAAGACTTTCTTCTCTGTTATGTACGTACACTGTTTTTAACTATTTACATACAGTATGATGGAACTAGAAATGCGTACTTTGTCAAACTGCTGAACCAATTACTGGTGTTGCTTGTGGTTCAGGTGAACCGGTTTCTATGTAAAAAGTTATAAAAAAAAAAAAAAAAAAAAGAAAAACCTTGGTGTAAGTCAGTTTAAATCAGGCTCTGCCACTACATTCTGTTACTGCACAGCTTCACTCCAATTAATGTGGTTTTATAAAACATGAATCCCGCGGAAAAATTTTTAATTAGTGATTCACACGTGTGTTGTGTATTTTAGGTCCATTTTAGCGGGAAAAAAAATAATCTACACCTGACACGTGTTTCATACTACCTATGTTAGGTGTATATAAGAAGATTTAATTAAATGGAGAGAAACTTTTGATAAGCCATGAATCTAACATATCATTTTTTAAAAAACACACCATTCTTCTCTTTACCCTCCTTCTCATTCTTCATTTCCACCCAGTTATTATTCAATTGGATGCCCAAAATGTTGATCAAAGTCATATTGAAAAACAATCTCTTTCCAGGGCACTGGCCGATCCAATTTCTCTACTGAAAAGATCCCACACAAGTTCTTGGGAGAAAATCAAAACCGTCATTCGTGACATGCAAAAGCAGTTTTCCCCTTCTACTTTGGAGTGAGTTTGAAGGCTCTTTAAACATCCTTTTGAATTTGATTCTGTATGTTTCCATGTTGAAGAGCAATAGAACTATGGTTTCTTGGTTTTCAGGTGTGTGGGGGGGACAGAAACTGAACTTAGGCATTGGTGGCGTCAAAGGAACGGTTAAAGAAGCAGTTGCTAAGAGTTTCAACAAAAGCAGAGACACAGTTGAAGAATCCCGCCAAATCTGCGGCAAACACTGTTGGGGAAGCAGTTCATAACACAGCAGAAAAGGTAACTTTGATCAAAATCATAGGATCCTTTTTTACTTTCAATCAACATTGTTATATTTATATGAAGGCTGAAGCACGCTGTGTAATTTGTATGAAACAAATATATCATGAACCTTTTTCTCCCAACCATTTCATCATAAGAATCACTATCTGCAACACATATGAATTGCTTATCAAGAAACAGACTGTCAATCTGTCATTAATAGTTTCATGTCGAAGAACTCCTTCCTTTATATTCAACAGTTAACTGTATCCGACAAACAAAAGCTATGTTAAGGGTTGCATGCAGATGAGACTATTATTAGTATTTACAAATTTAAATGAGACACAGTATTCACGAAGAAGATTATCATTGTATACGGGCAGTTATTAACTTCTATTACAAAATATATGAATAAGAAATATTAAACACTGCTGGATTCACCAACAACTTTCAGCAGCAATCATTTATATTGAGCCATTTGTCATCATGATATTTGATGAGTGCTAGAACGGCCAGATGCGTGAGACTTCTTTACTAGTTCAACAATTCAAGAGTGAGCGAAGCAGGCTTCGAAACTAGAAAGATATAATTATTTGAAAGATCTGAGAAGGCAGGGGATCCAGCATCCATCTTGTTACTCAAATTTCCCCCGTCATGTCATGTATTGTACTATTTAACTGCAGTGCCGCTGATCATGAGAAATAAGCACGGTGCATGGGCGTGCATTCTTCATGTTGAGCCACAACTGCCTCCTCTGATACAACCCAGCCCTTGCTACTTGACTTTGCTTGCTCAATCTTCTCGTAGCAACTCTGAGAAAATCAAGACGTAAGAACAGAACAGTCACAAAAAGGCAAGTTCACAAGGCATACTTAAGCGACATCTAAGACATACCAACCTTATTGTCTAGAGCTGTACATTATTTAAATTTTAACTAATACATTATTTGCGTCATATTGCTATGTAGGTAGCAAAATATATATACTCTCGTTCCTTGAATCACAATGAAGACACATGAATGAAAACTAGAAAAAATATGGGTGATTAAAGGAGGAAATAAAGCAACTAAGGCTAATATGAAGGGGTAACAAGGTTGGACAATCAACCAAGTTCAGGAGAATGGGTTCATTTATTAACAGAAAACAAATATAACCCACTTAAGTAGACAAACCAAGAAATCCCTCATTTCATGTCTCTGTCAAGTAAGCATGTTAACCTGATACTACATGCAGATTGTTCACTAATAAACCTTTCTTCTATTGTCAAACTTGTAAAAGGAAAAGGAATAGGTATCATCTAGATCAAGTGGCAATGGCATAATACCAACCTCAGAACAAGTAAAAACAATCAGGGTCATCCATTCCCAGTTTTCAATCATCTGTCTTTGGTCATCATCAAGTCCTTCGTGTAGGAAGTATAGTAATGGAGGCATAAGCTGCATCTCAAATTGCCTTGGTCTGCCACAGTGCCTGCACCTACCAGGGTCTATTTCAGCAGCTGCAGCTAAAATTGGCTTCCCACCATATGAGTACCTACACAGGAATGATAAGAAAAGGATGTTACAGTGCCTTAAGAGAATGGAAAAGAGAAACAGGGAGGGGAGAGGGTGAAGCAGAGAAAAGGAATGATTCAATGCTAAATAAAAGATAAATAATACAATGATAGCATGAATGCTTGATAAGTAGATATTTTAAACTACCCTCAGATGGCATGCTTCACTCTCAGGTGGTGACTCATCAAAAGCAAGGCACAAAGAGGGCAATGGATGGAGAAACCTAACCTCCAGCATCCTCAACTCAGGTGGGTTTATATAATTACTATTGCATGTTCATAATGCCCAGATAAAACTATTGCAACTCCCAATCAGTACAATGGCTAAAAAGAAATCATATATCTCTGCCAAAGGTTGAGAAAATAGCCTCTTTGGTCAGTACATATCATGCTACATCAGTGACATACACTCCAATTGAAACTATTAACTAACCTAATCACCCTGGCGCCGTTGCTCTCGTCTCCTACAATTTTCTCGCTTACAAAAAAGACAATGGACTGATCTCATCTCAACCCTTAACCAGTAATTTACAAGGGACTGATACCAAATTATTTGACATGCATGGTGGAGGTGCATTTAACTTTCTAGTGATTAGTCCACTCCAAAGGTACCTGAAACACTGCTCGGGATAGGCATCCAATCGTTTCTTGAACTTGAGGTATGTTCTGTCAGCATTCAAAGCTTTATCATACTCAAACTTTTCATTGTCCCAAGTTTCTTCCGTTTGCGAATGATCCTCAACATCACTTCCATTCTCCTTGATAGAAAGTGAGGAGTAGCTAGAACATACAGAACTAAGATGATCCCTTGAAGCAGGCTCTTCCTGCATGTATATATAAAAGCAAGGCACCACTGCAAACAACCAATAGACCAAAAAATTATAACAATCTCAGCACATAATTCATAACTACTCAAGGATACTTACTAGGGTAGAATCTAGTTCAGCTTTCCCAAAAACTTCAATATAAATATCAGAGAAGGCTCACCGTGCAGAATCATTCTGTGTGAGAAAATTTCACATGTATCCACACAGGGGATCAATTCAATAGTAACATTTTTAAATTGGAATTAAATAATCAGTTTGGTTCACATAATTTAAGTGGCAGGGGACCAATTCAGTGCGCACATATGAATTGACATTGTCTCATCAACTGAACTGCTGCATTAATAATTTGTACATGTAAAGAAGAGCGAATTTTTATCAAAAAATAAAACTTTTGAAGTTTTCAGCCCATTGAACTCACTGAAAACTTTGAAGAATTTCCTTTGTTCAATCCTTGACACGTAGCCAGGTCACAAATTATTAAAAAGAGAACATAAAAAGAGAAACTTTTGTGGTGGCTCATTCACCTGACATATCAGTATCAACCGGGGTTGCAGGGGCTCTATGTTGTTGGCGCTTTTTGGGTTTTTTCTTTTTCTTGGTGTTAGTATTAGAAGCAAAAGTGGCTGCAGATACAAAGAGTGCATTGCTCAGTTCTCCGAAATCCATGTCACCTTCACTCTCAACACCATTCAAATCCTCTGCCATGTCAGCGTTTCGAACTCCACCGGAAGACTCAGCAGCACCACCACCACATGCTGCTGCTTCATCATCCTGACCGCAGGATTTCACAGAATTGTCCTCCAACTCATGAATCTTCTGAACTCGAAGAACTCGCCAGCTACAAAGGCCAAACCACACGGTTAGAGCATAAAATAACGAGTGGGAGCAAGAAAAACAATAAAAATAAATAAATAAAAATGGGACGGACCTGTGTGAAGAAGCGGTCCCGCATTTTGGAGTGAGACAACCGAAAACGAAAAGAAGGCGGTGTTGAATGTTTAGATTCAGAAGTGAAATGGGAGCATAGACTTGTGCCACAAGGCAGAGGTTACTGCCACAGTTACCGCAGTGAAGCAAATCGGGGTTTATGGCGTCCTTGGGAAGGGGCCAATCCTGTTTTGTTGGAGGGGAAAGTGGAATTAATAATTACATAATATATGATATAAATGACAGAGTTGAATTGAAATACATACATGAATGAATGAATGAATGAATGATTAGACTTACAGGGAGACCACCAACTTTGGTAGTGTAAGGATCAGAGGGCTCGCGGTAATCGTGAGCCCATGGCCCTGGCATCCCCAGCAATTCTTTACCCATTACGGAGACAAACCTCACTTCTTCTTCCACGCACTGCCAAGCGGCTTCTTCACAAAGAGGGCTTTTGTGGGTGATAATAGGGTTTAGCTACCGCCATCTCAAACCACAACGGGTAACTTATAAATAAATGAAAATAAAATAACCTTATCAATTTGTTTAAAATGAAAACGAAGAATCCCCTTTTTTTTTTTACTTTTAAAATTACATTAATTATAATATAAAGTTTGAAATTAGCACCTCACATATTTTACCCAAACATCTCACTCATAAACTAAGTTTAGTGGCTTTAAAAGCAAAAATACATCTAATCTACCTATTATAAGGGCCCAAAAATACATCTAATCTAATCTATCTATCTATTTATCTCAATATAAAAATAAATTGAAAATAAAAAATCTATCTGTCTACAATAATAGTGAAAGTCTTGTATGGATTTCGGCCTTCTACCGCACGCATGTTATTTGTCGCTGAGAATTTACAGCTACTCCCCTGGACTGTTTAATTCCCATGATTCATCGCATGTACTAGAATGTGTTTGCTCTCCTTTTGATGATTTTTGTTTTTTTGAGCCTTTCCTCTATTGATTTATTGAGAATAAAAGGATGAATTTGTGTTTCGAAGTTATGTTTTGACAAAAAGAAAAAAAGAAAAGAAAACAATAATTTATTGATCTTAGTATAATAATCATATAACCACAGAAATGCGATAGACTCTGATTGGATTGAATTAAGCCCACTAAAGAACGATTGTGGATAAGAATTGACCCAAAAGGGGCTGATGGGCCAATAGCTATCTTCTCATTATTCGCAGTTCGAGCAAAAACCACAAGGAGCACCTGCGGATTTCGATGAGTCCGTTAAGCTTTATATTTTATTTTTCTTCCCTGAAAAATCAGTCGCAGTTGAAATTCTGCTATGATTAACCATCTACTATATTCCATTTAATTATTCAAATGAATTAGTTTGTTCATACATGATGTATATATACAAAGGCTGAGAAGCTAAATCAATATGCCACTTCAGCTTCTATCCCCCTTCACGTGGTAAATAGTTCCAATGATGGGGCTCCTATGAATGTTACGGAATCGGTTACTCAATTCCATCTCTTGGCATTCTTCGCACCTTTAGACTTTTGTTTTGCTGCCTGAAAGGCCTGCATCTTTTGTTTCTTGCGTGCTTCTTTCTCAGCCTGTTATTATTGCAAAGGAAATAAAAAATTATTAGCTATATATATACACTGGAAGTTCTCCAATACTTATAACCACACCATTTTCTTGAGTTTAACTAATGTTTACCTTGGACATCTTAGATTTGGCTTTTACTTTAGGAGCTTTGTCCTCGAGCTCTGCTTCGCGTTCAAGCTCTCTTTCCCTAGCATCAAGATTTTTCTCCAAATAATACTGCAAATTTTGAGATTCAAACATGTTAGAAGCCAATAGTACGCCAAGCAATGGTTAATCATTTTGTATTCAAAGAAAATCAGATGAATTATAAGAAGCCAAAATATAACTATTTAATATGTCAATTAAGTTATTCAATTCAAATGTGGCTTTGGAAATTGATCAGTTACCACAAGTGCCGTGAGTTAAGCCCTCAATTATTTAATCCTGTACACAGCTTTGAAGAAAGAGGGAACACATATCAAGTGAACCAAGTGAAGGTGAGAAAAAATGGGAAGGAACTAGAATGCGAAGATAATTTTGAGCGACCGCAATGACAGTGAGAAAATATGTGAGACCAAAATGAAAGAAAGTAACTATGTGAAAGGCCATAACAGGGTTGTACAGTTTCACTCCAATTTTTAAAAAAGCCGAGACAGGGGAGAGAGGCAATAATGTATCAGAATTGAGGATCACGAGCAACCAAGCATTGTTCCTTGGACCAACAGCATCAGGAATAAGTTCAGTTTAACCCATTTCAACTAGTCCTAATTCTTTAAGAATATATACATATATATATATATATATAGAGAGAGAGAGAGAGAGAGGAATGTTCCACAGAAAGGGGATTAATTGACTTACATTGTAATCGCCTGCATAATCCTGTAAAGTGCCATCTTTAACTTCTATCACTCTATTAACTATCTGCTTTATAAAGTATCGATCATGAGACACAGTGATAACAGTGCCCTGGTACTCGGTTATTGCCTCCTGGAAAAACAAAGGGAAATTATCAATGTGATGGCCAATAGATGAATTTGAGCTTCAAATAATTAGAAACATAAAAGCAAAGTGAGGCAAACCTCAAGCATTTCTTTAGAAGGTATATCCAAGTGATTGGTTGGTTCATCCAGTACAAGCAGAGTAGATGGTTTTACCATGAATTTGCAAAATGCCAGCCGTGCCTAGTAAGACAAAAGTAAAAAATAAATAAAAATAAATAAAAATAAAAAGATAAGATAAACCCAAATATTTATGTATCATAGCCAGAGAATGATGGAAGAGCACCAATAAAACTGATGAAGCCATCATTACCTCAGAATATTAAGGTGAAGCTAGTAACGAGTTTTACTTAAAAACTTATGCATATAGAAGGAGAAAACCAACGAGAACCAGTCATGTATGCTCAGTTCTTGATGGTTCAGTAAATGACAAAGGAATACAAAGTATATGAATATATCCCAAAATTAACAATATTGAGGTCGGAGCATATGTCTTAAGTTTGATTTTAACAATTTAGTTCATGTTGTTTCTTAGATTTCTTTCAACACAATCATCTTAAAGCTCTTACTCAATAGCCCAACCCCGGCACCCCCTTCCACTAAGGGCACAAAAGGCTTTCAAAGGGCCTATACAATTAATGGAAAAATTCACTTAATGAAGTAATTTCTCAGTTAAACAATTTATATATGAATTATGAAATTGATTTCAAGAATAAACAATTCAATCATAGAGTTGAGCAAGAATTTGAATGTCAAACTACTCAGAAATGTTTATAGAGTGCTAACTTAATAAGAAAACACGGCTATTGAATTTACCTTCTCACCACCACTCAACAGTGAAACTTTTCGGTCAAGCATATCAGATTTAAAATTACAACGCCCAAGAAGTCCTTTAATATCATCAATCCTCCAGTCCTCTGCAGCTTCTTCTACTGTCTCGAGCACTGTCTTGTTCAGATCAAGTGCCTCAGCCTGTTAAATGAATCCATTAAGTAAAAACTAAAATTATATTAATTAAGAAGTGGCATCAATTTAATTACAATTAGCATATCATTGGTTAAAGTGGCACACCTGATTTTGCTCAAAGTAGTTAGGTAATACATTATGCTCCCCAAGCACAACTTCACCCCCCAATGGCTTCTCTATACCCATTATCAGTTTCAGTAAAGTACTCTTGCCACATCCATTTGGACCAATAATGGCAATTTTTTCACCCCTTTCAATTGTAAGATTTGCCTTCTTGAACAGTGTCTGGCACAAAAGAAAAAAAAGGGCTTATCAGTTCATAATGTCATTCAAACCATCACAACATGCATACAAAACTCAACATTTTAAATTTTAACCCTCACCTTATCCTCAAAGGCAAACTCCAAGTTCTTAATTGCTACAAGAGATCTTCCACTCCTTCCACGCTCAGGGAACCTGATCTTCATTTGTTTCCGTTCAAACGGTTTCTCTACTAGTTCCTCTTCCTGAAGTCTCTCCAGCTTCTGTTGTCATATATAAAGAAGGAAATTCTTTTTAAGCAAAAAACAAGAGCAACAAAACAATATAATTTGAAGCCACAATACGGAAGCATGCAACGCACCTGCTGGCCTAACCTAAGTAATTTAACACAAGCATAAGCACTTTGAGAAGTCATCTTACTATTACACGAAGGTCAACTAAACCTATTTAATGATTACTGTTGACTTGTTCACATCTAAAAGAAGAAACAGCATATATGAACTGTCAACTTTGTACCAAGTCATAAAATCACATATACCTTCTCAGCAGATGAAGCACGACCAGAATTTGCTCCAGCACCTAACCTATTTATTAAGTCTCTGGTCTGTTCAATTTCTTTCTGCTGCTTTTCCCACGCAGCATACTGTGCCTCAATCCACGCTGCCTTTGAAATTATAAACTGAGAATAATTCCCCTCGTATGTCCTGGATACACCCATGTCGGTTTCCACAATTTTCGTACACAGCTGATCAAGGAAAGCTCTGTCATGGGAAATGATAACCATAGGCACATCCTGCTGGTTGAGATAGTCTTCAAGCCACTCAATGGTATCAAGGTCGAGGTGATTCGTAGGCTCATCCAAGAGCAGCAAATCTGGCTCCTGCAAATGAAGACAAATTGAACTCTTATCAGCAAAACTCAATACACTCCAACCCTCATCATCTATGCCAAAGGTTCACACCCATAAGCACACTTGCATAATAAATTATACATGTTATAAATGGATAAGGTTAGCAATAACAATAAGCAAGCAATATAAATTGTATAGTGAAGACAAAGAAAAGAATAAAGCAATGAAGATCCAGTTATCAGGCAATCAATACACTAAACTTTTTCCATAAGTTCACACACCTACACTACGGTAAATAAATATAATTGCCACATGCAGTGCAGCCATTAAGACAAGTTTCACCAATGAAGCAGCACTTCACATAACTGCAACACTCCTTCTACTCAATTCCAATTAGAACAAGCAAATCAAAATAAACTAGCAAAACTCTGTATTCTAATCTAGACCTGAAGTAAAATCTTGCCAAGGGACATCCTCATCTGCCATCCACTGCTAAAAGAAGCCACCAACCTATCAGAATCCTCAGGAGCAAACCCTAATTCAGGCACCAGCTTACTAATCTTGGCATCAACCTCATCCAAGTCCACAGCCTGAGCCCTCCTCTGAAGCAAATCGAACTCATCCAGAAGCCTCCCCATCAGCTCCAAATCGTTCACGGAACCTTCCAGAGCCTTCTGCACCTTCTCCAGCTTCCCCGCCACCTCCATCTCCTCCTTGAACGCGTTCATGAACTCCTCCCTCACCGTCCTGCTCGGACACACCTCGAACTCCTGGCTCAGGAACGCGATTTTCATATTAGGTTTCGCTTTAATCACGTTCCCCGAATCGGGTTCTTCCTGACCCGCAATTATCCTCATCTGCGTCGTTTTGCCCGCGCCGTTCACGCCGACGAGGCCCACTTTCTCTCCCTTCTTCACTTCCCAGGTCACGTTCTTCAACACGGTGACGCCCTTGTAGCTCTTGCTGACGTTTTCTAGCTTGACGCCGGAGGAAATGCCGGAGGCGCCGGTGTTCGATTGCTTGTTGAAACGGCGGTTGTCGAAGTCGTCGTTGGAAGGGTCGGAAAAGAGGGACTCGATGTCGTCGTCGTTTCGCGTTGTCGTTTCGGCGAGGGAAGTGTCGTTGGTGGCAACGGCGGAAAGACGAGTGGCGGCGGTGCTGTAATTGGGCCTTGCGGGGCCCAAGAATGTTCTTCGGTTGGGGCCGGTGGTTTGGGAGAAGATGCGGGTTGAGAGTGGGCGGAGGTGGGCCCGGGAACGAGACTTGGGTGCGTCGAAGATGACAGAGCCGTTGAGGAAGGTTGAGGTGAGGTCGAGGCGGTGGAGCTTGGCAGCTAAGTCCATTGTTGGGTTTAGTGTGGGTTATGGACGATGACGACGATGATGGTGGTGGTGTTTGGAAGAGTGAAGACTATGATTTCAATGGATATCACAGAGCGTGGCAAGGGAATTGCGAAATGAGAACACCAATGAGTTCTCTTTCTCTCTCCCCACACAAAATTGTTGCAGAGATTTTCAGCCCATCAAATAGTTTACACTGTTTGGATTTTTTTGGTTTCCCTCACTACTGCTACTATTGTGATTTCCCTTTTAAGGCTAAAATCACTTGTTAGTGTATCTTGTGGCTTTTGTTTTAGCACCTAAACCAAAAGTAAAAGTGAGATTTTTTTTATTGGGTAGATAAAGAAAAAAGTGTGATTAAGTTCTTATTACTTTTTTTTTTAAATAAGTTCTTATTACTCTGTCAAGAAGTTGTAATTTTAAAAACTGCATTTGTTATTATAAACATTGAGAGGGGATGGGAAAATAGGCACAAAAACATAAATAATTTTTTTTATTCTTTAAAATTTTAATTTCGTGTTCTCAAACAAAAAAAAAATTATCTCTCATTCTAATTTTAGTGGAATATAAAAAATATAATAAAAAATATATGAATTTTTATTTTTATATCTCTATGTTCATTTTATTTTTATTACCAAACATAGTCTAAGAAACTAAAATTAAAATCAATTATTATTAAAAAGTAGAGACTAATATTTTACAAGAATATATATATATATATATATAATTATAAGAACCAAAACCTAAACAAATAAAAATAGTAATAATTAAATAATTAATACTTAATAGTAGGGACAAACTCTTAATGAAATACCGCCAAAAAGACTTATTCTTATTTTTCTTTTCAGTCCACATCTCTAGAGGGTAAAAGAAATGCTTTTATGTTTTTATCTATAATAATATGTTCTCATTGAGTTCAAATTAATAATGCAAGTAATTTTTTATTTACATAAGAGTCAGGGAATAAGTTAATAAAGCATGCACAACCTGATTTTATTATTCATTGTCTATTTGCCTTGTATTAGAAGAAGTTGTTTCTTAATCGCCAATGAAGTAAAATATACCCATATAAATTATTTCAGACAAAAGTAGAGAGGTATTTTCATTTATTTTTATTTATTTTTTTGGTGTTCAATTGATTGATCAAATAAAATTAAAGAAAACAATGTAAAATTATTGATTTGAGAAGTATTCGTAAGTGTGAAGAAAAATAACAAAGTTAACAAAGTCTCTCTCCTTGAGTTTATTGTGGCCACAAATATTAATATGAAAGAAAAAATCAGGCTAAAGATAACGATCCTGGTAGAATATGGGGTTTTGTGTGGTGAGTGGTGGCTTGCCGATATGGCCCCTCTCTTTCTATGCCACGTGTAAGTTGATGTTCGGTGACTTGCGTCGCTATTCACCCTATTCAGTCCACGTCTCATCACCACAAGCAACCAAAAATTATTATACTTTTTTTCTCCTTTTATTTTGGGGTTCTATTAATTTTGGTTAACTTTTTGGGTTCTACTTTGTACTTCTAGGTCTAGTTTTCATTTTATTTTTTGTGTCTTGTTCTTTCTTCAATGGGGACCAGACGACCCATATTGAAAAACCTATTTTCTTGTACAATCCTTTGGATCAGGTGAACCATTATACGAGTTTAAAGTCTTACACAAGCCCAATAAAATTACTAATAAGCCCATTTTTTCATATAAGAGACTCAAATTTTAGCCCACATTAAAAAACCAAAATAAAAATCTTGAGATCATATTTGGTCAAAGTTTGTGCTGTCACGTGGGTAAGGCGGATAACCAACAATTTGGCATGACGATTTTACCCTCTCAACATTTACTAAATTAAGATTGGAACTGTGATTTGGTAAGTTGTGGTGAACTTGATAATATTGTTTGTAATAATTTTTTAGAGTGTTCCTTTGATTTCATGTTATACATACCTTTTATTAATTAGTGGCAATGAAGCCGTTACTATTTTTCATGTTTTTAATTTTTAATATAAGTACAATATGAGGTTCAATATTGACTAATAATTCTTACAAGTTATCGTTAACCTTAAAAAAATATAAGGTACCAAAAGAAACTTCCAGTTTTATTATGCATTTCAACGCGATGACCCAAACCAAACCAATAAAACCAAATCAAACAAAACCAATTAAATTCGATTAGTTTGAAATTATTTCTCATTCAAACACAAGCCAAACCAACTCAATTAAGGAACCTATGAGAGTAGCACGGTGTTAGGTTGTGCATTTGTGCATGGATTTATTATTGGAATGTACTTAATAAATTTTTACTAATTAAATTTGTTGAATGTTGTTATTTATATTGTAATGTGTACAACTTTTTTGTTATAAAAAATGATTGGGGTCCACAATTATGCCACCTGCATATCCACTATGTATATAATATGAAAATTAATTGATATTACTCGTATTCCGTACAAATCACAAAATTTGAAATAATTAATGACCACACAACTGTATTACACACTCTCACGAGATTTTTTCTTACACCCATGGGCACACACTTTAAAGTGCATAAATATTATGTGTTATTTTGCACAAACTTTAGAGATTAAAATTCGCATAAATATTTTGGTAAGTATGTGTTTTTAATGTTTGTGCAATTACACTGTTAAAGTTTGTGTTTTGATGATCTAGACATTTGTTAACATGAAATACAATCATATTTAGAAACACTACAAATGCACAAACTTTATATATTAAAATACACAAACATTATGTAATAGTCTGCACAAACTTTAGAGATTAAAATTTGCACAAATATTTAGTAAGTACTTGTTTTTCATGTTTTTAATGTTTATACATTTCTCAATGTTAGTGCAATTACGTTGTTAAAGTTTGTGTTTTGATACCTTAGACGTTTGTTAATATGAAACACAAGCATACCTAGAAACATCATATGTGCACAAACTTTATATATTAAAGTGCACAAACATTATGTGTTATTTTGCACAAACTTTAGAGATCAAAATTCACATAGTACACAAACCTTAAGTATCATAATACACAAACATTGTATACATCAATGCACAAACTTTACCAATTCTAACATGTATATTTCACAAGAAACACATAATACATACAAATTACCAACCGCACAAACTTTATACACTAAAGTGCACAAACTTTATGTACTAAAATGTACAAACTCTTTATCCTCGTTGGGAGACTCACCCGTCATAGCCAGGTGTACGACCCGGATTAGTCAAGACTAATCTTGGATACCGGGCAGACAACTTAAAAAAAATGCACAAACTCTATAGATTGAGTTGACAGACTTTTTGAACAATTTTGCAAATGATTTCCACAAATAGTAGAGATCACCCAAAATTTCATAATTAAATCACATGCATTGGTCGAAAAGTAAAGAAAGTTCAAAAGCCTACAATCAACTGCGAAAACTCTAAAAAGTTACAGTTTCGAATCCAAAACATAAATGTGGGCGTTTGTTGTTGAGTGCTTATCGATTTGTTTGATGGTGAGTGTTTCATCGTCCTTCGTTTAGTGGTTGGTGGTTTTAGTGAAATTCGGGGCAGAGATAAATAGAGAACGGTGTTAGTTTTGCAAAGGAGCTGTGGAGACGCGAGCGGTTTCTTTATCACGTGTATAAATGTGCACGCAATAGGTGAGTAGGTGAACGTGGGAGATGATGGTTGTTTGACAGTTATTGTGTGGGCTAAGAGGGTGTACATGTAGCTGTTTGGTTATCTAGAACTTTTCATTTAACACTTAATCCAACCAAATATTAATTGGGTATATGAATTAGAGAAATATTATGTGTATAACTCAAAATCTATTAACTATTGTATAACACATTCTTTCTAATACGCAATTTTTTTTCTTTTTCTTGTTTTTTATTTTTATCTCTTCTTCCCCTATTTCTCATCACTTTTTTTTCATTTTCATATTATTCTTTATGAATCCAATAATTTTCATTTACATTTCCATCATATTCGTTGTTTTTATTTTTTTATTTTCCAAAGCATTTTCATATTTGTTCAAAAGTTGGCGCATGTCAGATTGATCAAAAGTTTGTGCATTATTGTTTAAAAGTTTGGAAATTAGGGTTTAAGGCTTATACATTTGAGCACAAAAGTTTTCTTCTTCGTCATCATTTATGTTTCAGTCATTTTTTTTTTATTTTTGGTTGTTGAAATATTTGCGCATACTAATTTAAAAGTTTGTGTATATGCTTTAAAATGTTTGTGCATTGTAAAAAGCGAACCCACTTACTTAGAGCTAGTGTGAGTGAAAAAATGTATAACAATTATTTTTTGTTATTTAATATGTAACATATCTTATTTGATTTAATTTTGTATTTAAAAATGTTTATACATGTGTAAAAAATGCATGTACATATATATACAAAAATTTATGCATTCAATATCACTATATAAATCATAGGTGGATAGTATTTGAGTTGTATCCCTGATAGGACTAATTAAAAAAAATTGAACTTTGAGAATTGATGTTCTTTACACCATTGTTCTCTTAACTTCCTTGACTTGTTATAGACTGTTACCTTTTGTGTATTGGAAAAAAAAGTGTCGTGGCCTTAGCTCCATCTTCATTACCTGTCATTGTCGAGGCACGACTTTTTGTTCTGTTATTTATTTTGTTAACATAAATAAATAAGTGTCCCCATTAATCAAAATATACCAATTTTGATTAGTTTCATTGACTAATTCAGCAATTCCATATTATGTTCACCAAAATAATAATTAATACAATACTATGATCAATTAATCATCTTGTCATCCTTCAAACTTAAAAAAAAATGGCAATATTTTTGAAGTGTTCAGCAATCTTTCCCTTCTTTTGAAAGCCAAGATAGGAATGAAGGAGGAGGATTAATGGATTGTAATCAAGATCGGTGGTTGGCACTGTCACTGACTCACTGGCAAGTGGAGGAGAATATGTTGCCATGGGAAGACAGCTAGAAAACCGAAAGCAAGAAGGCACAACAACACGGAAACAAGGAAAATAAAACAAAATAGCGCAAAACTAGGTAATATATAATATGCATGAGTTTTTTAGGTAAATTTTATTGCAATTACAAGCAATATAATTTTTTAAATATATATATATATAAAAGAAATTAGGTATAATCTATACCTATAATGAAGAAAATTAATGTCTTTCATCTTTAATTCCTTACTTATATAATAAAAGATAACCTTAACTTTCTTACACCGTGGTTTATTTTTAGTAATATTAATTTTTTTAAATAACATATATCTTATTAAAAATTTAAAGATTTAAAGATAAAATAATAAATTATTTGTACTTCTTTAATAAAATATAAAAAATAAATATAAAATTATACAAAATATAAGTTTTATTTACAATTATAATTTGTTCTAAATAATTTTTATTTTAATAAAATACAAATACAAACAAAAACGAAACAAAAAAACTTGAAACAAATTGTCATAAATAAATTGAATTGAAATACAGATGATAAGCATACTGGTGGCAGGCAAATTCCAACTAGGCTAGCGCGTACCGGAGTGGAATTTTCGTAATAAAATTGAAAAAAAAAAGTACCTTAATAAATGAGAAGAGGGTTACCCAGCTTCTCTGTTGTATAAATAGTCGATGCAAGTGGCAAAACGGTTGGCTACTCCTTTCATCATCCTCACACAACGCTGTTAGAATCCAAACCCTCTTTCAAACTCTCAAGATCTGAAATCACTATCCACTCTCATGGAGCAAAGTAAGGAGGTACCTTCTCTTCTCTCATTCTTTCTCTCCCAACGCGCGCGTCTTCCTTCTTCCGAGGCGTTGTGTTTTAGGCATAGTAATTGGTAAAGTAATCAATTGAAAAATTGCGTGATTCTAGTTTCTTACTTTGAATCGATAGAGTTTCTGTGTGCGCGTAACTGCTTATGATGATGTCGCTGATCACAAGATCCTGTAATCTGGATTGAATTGCAATTTTCGATTTTCTTGGAGTTGATGTAGCTCAACGGGGTCTTATTCTTAACTTCAAATATAATCACGTTTCTGTGAAAATTACTCTTAGTTATTAACTAACAATACTCAGTCATTAGTATGCGATTAAGGACTATTGTTAGGTTAATACTGCTATTAGCCATGCAATCTCTGACCGTTGTGTGTGTTGCGATTGTTCTTGCTCGTCCTGTTGAAACGTTCTCAGTTTAATTTTGCTCCTAAAGTAGAGACTAATTTGCTGATGATATGCTTCCCTATGTTGTTTCTAGCTCCGCTTAATTGGTCAATTTCCCCTGTCATCATGGATGGCAGGGGGTTTTGAATTTCTGTAAAAGCCATAGATACTATCCATTCTATTGTTTTTCATTATTTTTTGCTTCTTCTATATATAATGAGATTTTCTTCCATCTTCATTACTATCCATGGATATTCTCTTGATTGAACTCTGTAGTTTTTAAGTTTTTGATTGAGTGTGACTCTTGGTGCAATGGTAAGATTGCTTCACAGAGTTTTGTCTTGGAAATGGTTTCTTGTTCACGGGGTAAGGCCTGTTCCTTTCTGAGACCGCAATGATGGTGGAAAGCCTCATGCACTTATTTGCTCTTCTATTCAGAAGACGTTATTAAATTCTACCTTGGCATTGGCAGATGCTAGTTAATGGTTCTTCTGGTTTTGGAGTCAATACCTTTTAACAATTAATCATTAGGTTTATCCATTTATGTTGTACCAAGAGAAGTCATCAGGTTTGTGAAAATGTATTATGCAGTCTAAACTCTAAAGTGACTAACTAATATAATTTTTATTCATTGCATAATGGGAAATAACCCCCCTTACTATCTTTTACATAATTATTATAAATTCGCAGCTGAAGGTCCTTTTGTTATGGTGATCTACCGTCTAACTTTAAAATATTTTCAATGTAGAAAAACGCTCCTTGGATATCAGTGCCACAGTTTGGAGACTGGGATCAGAAGGGCCAAGTGCCAGACTACTCACTGGATTTCTCTAAAATCCGGGAAATGAGGAAGCAAAACAAGACAAATCTTTCACGGGCAAGTCTTGGTAATGAAGAAGAGCTTATGGCTTCAACCACTGCTGGTACAACTACAAACACTGGCCAAAGTGAGGACCAGCACCCCCACTACCACCAAACTAACTCTCCAACTGTAAGATTCTCGGCCTTCATTTTACTAACTGCTGTCTAGAGCAACTCAAGAACATTATTATAGTTTTAGCAAAATGTGTTATGTTCATCAATGAATATGGTAGCATGGTCATCATTGTCATTCACTAGAGTAGCTGTTGCTGAGTTGTTATTCTTTTCCATTGTTGTTTTTGGGGAAAGTTATCAATTTGATTCCTAGGAAGATATGCATATACGTCTTTTGCTAATCATGTGAAGTTAAACTATGACACAAGGTCTTCCCCCTCTCTGTGTGTCTTTTTTCTGAGTTGTTATGCAACAATGCTTAGTTAACAATAACCACTTGTCTCTCTCCACCCGAATATGGATTATGGAAGTGATCAAATCACACTTTGGTTTGAAACAATNCCCCCTTCAAATGTAACTCGTTTTTTTATTCTTTGATTTCTACTGCTTGGAGGTACCAAAACTATCCATGGTTTTCTATATTTCTTGCAACTGTACCACATATTTAGTATTTAATTTTGGTTACTCAGGGGACTGTACTATATAAACATGGTTTGTTTGAGTAGAAAGTAGTGATAGGAATAATGTGGTGCAAAACTTGTTTTTGGAAAAGTGGAAAACAGAGACAAATGCTAAAAGTTCTAGTTGCATAAAAAAACAACGAAACCAAGCTAAGGTCGGCGCCTGCTATTGATAATACATGTAGTAGTCCATTACCTTGACCAAAGCATGTTCTGGAAACTTATACTAATGTTTTTCAACCTTAAAAAAAAAGATGGCATGTTAGATTATTGGTTACATGGAATTATATTGTGGGACCCATGATGAGCTGGTTTGATAGAGATGTAGACTGAAGGATACAAATATTATTATATATTATGTAGATATTAGATACCAAGGCAGCGCAACCTTCTAGTTGTTGCGCATGCAATGGATATTTGGGGCAATTAAACTAATATTATTGGTAAGAGTCATAAAATATAGTGATCGGTTGCTTGTGTTGTAGGAGATAATGTTCAATTTATATGCGGTCATGAGCAGACCGGTATAAAGAAAGCAATTGCTTGGATATGCGGTGGACATTGGACACTTCATATCCCATGTCATTCTATGATAAGAACTTTGACAGGCTAGCATATTAAGTAATTCTGGTTTTATATTGCTGTTCAATGGTGTATTAATTTAATAAAAATGTCTTGAGTGGGACTTGTATGTTTCAGATAGAATGTGCTCCAAATCTTATTCCTTCTCAAGATCCACAAAGTATTGGTCTTGTATATTTGTGGTGGCTGACGTATTGCTTTTTGATTTGACTACAGGCAAGGAGGAGCTTCCTCAGCTACTTCAACTGTTGTGTAAAAGCCTGATATTTACGGGACAACCTTTTTATTTTTCTTATCTTCTAAAGATCGTGGACAGGGTCAATTATGCCTTTGCCGTGGTGCTTACTTTAGTTTTGGTTCTAGATTTGTGAAAACAAACCTTTCCTTTAAGCCGTAATCTTCAATTGGTGATTCTATCTATTTTATTAGAGGTGAAGAGTGAAGACGATAAACATGTAAATAACGCGCATGACTCCTGAACCTGTATACCAGCTCCAGAATATGACTAGTCACTTCGGCAAAATAATGCTACAGACCATGAAATATCCTTTCCTTACTCTCCTCAACTAATCGTTCAGCCTTGGGCTCATTGCTTGCAAAATTAGACTTGGACTAGTATGATTTTCTTTAAGCGGTTTCCTTCTGTTACAGTTCCAGTCTTCCGGAGGTTATTCATTCCCAGCTGTTGCGTGTTTGGTCATTTTCAAAAACCATTCTCCAATATTTGAGAATTTTGCAAGGACATATTAGATCTCAGCAAAACGCCTATCGAGGCTGCTGGGTATTGTTTAGATTCAGCTGCCGGTAACCATGTGTTGCTTATGGGTGCTGCCATCCACAGTTCCACTTCTGCGTAGAAATCAACTGAACCTAGACTTCTGCAATTTTTTCATAGCAACTTTGGGTAGCTGTAAAGCCTATACCTAGAGGCTACAGTTCTAGCCCTACCTAGACGTTAGAGTACTCCGTATTTGGTTTCGGAGATCGCTATCGGCTATAGGACAAAATTATGGTGGCCACCTGTTAATAATTGTTGCCAAACACAAG
Organism: Nissolia schottii; assembly: GCA_003254905.1. Lineage (NCBI taxonomy): Eukaryota > Viridiplantae > Streptophyta > Magnoliopsida > Fabales > Fabaceae > Nissolia > Nissolia schottii. Next base: position 983,493 of record QANU01073111.1, on the reverse strand, counting down.
CTGCATCATTAGCTTAAATTTGCTGGTTAGTGGTTACCCTTAAAGACTTATCAACTGCAATCGTACTTTTAAGACTTATCCCAGAAATAAAGGATTCAATTGGTCTGCAAAGTAACGCTTCTACCCAGTATTCATCAATTTTATCAACCAAAATCACATCGGCTCAGGCTGCCAAGAGGGACCGTTAGGAAAAACAGTATACATCCAGCTGAATGTTCGTCGAGGGATAAATTGATAATGATAATTTATGCATCAATAAAATTTTATGTAAATGCCCTACCAAATTCACGCCATCATCATGTTCAGAATGTCCAGCATAGACATACGGGCATATCCACCTGACATGTCTATATCTACCAAACCCTATTAATGTTTTACAAGAACAGCCCCACGCCCATTTAGATAAGCATAATCCCAAAAGACACATCATTTCCAAAATTGACGTGACAAACTACAACCCTTAATAACAAGGGATTTCGCTACGGTCAAACTGTAAATGTTCAACCGACTCCCAACTGAAAAAACTAGTAATTGGAGTGTGATCTAAACAAGCTTGAAGAAAATCGTGAAGAGATATTTGATCACTGCTTGAAATTCTTCTGACAACAAATTATACTTTCTTGATAATCTGAACTACATCTTCATCCTCAAGTTCATGCTCCTGGTGTGTAAAACAATGTGTTCCACTTAGTACATGATATCACTAATGGGGGAGATCAAATGGAAGTAGAAGCACAACGAGGAAGGATTATGAAGCAGATAATGGAGTAAATTGAGTATAGTATCAACCTTGCCAACTCTTTGAGGCTTGTGTTTTGCGCTTGAACCCCAGACCAGAGCACTGCATAATTTGGTAAATGTTTTGAATAAAGATCTAAGGAAGAAAATTTTCCCAGGCAGAATGGGGGAGAGGGCTTATAAATTTTAGCTGTTTTCTTTTTTATTTCTTTCTCCAACGAATAAACAAGTGCTTCCCCCCAAACTAATGATCCGTTCAAGTTTATGAGCACACAGAGGAAGAAATGAGTCCTAATAAAACTAACCTTAGTTTCAAACCTTTTAGTTGGAAAACCCAAATTAATCTTCATACATTGCAGCTCATTAATGCAAACATGAAGAAATTGCAGAACATTAAAGCTTAAAATATTAAGTTTTGGGGAAAGGTACTCACTACTTAAACTGTTTAAGCATATCCTTGTGAATGCGATCGCAGAAGTCCTCAACTGTTCTCTTCTTAGATGACAATATTACAGGATCTTCATAGTCAGGATTCATCCCTTTAGGTTTAGTATAAATACGAGTTAAACTGAGATATTCCCAGATTTTCTCCAGAAGACCATCAAGGTTCCACTCCAGGTGCGCACTAAAGAATAGTTAGAAAATTATACTCTTAACAAATAAATCAATTATTGCAAAAATCAAAACATACAATAGAAATGGAAGAAACATGATTTTCTCTGGTGTAAAGAGGGAAAAAGGGATTTGAATGAAGAATTACCTGATTGGGCAGTAATGCGGTAGCTTATCCAAGATCTCCAGTTCCTCAAGTGTGATCTGATCAATCTTGTTCACAACATAGATGCAAGGTATATATACTCTACTGCCCTCAATGACATCTATAAGGTCATCAGCAGTAGCATCATACCTGAGAGTAATATCTGCATTGTGAATTCTATACTCGCTACATATAGCCTTTACAGTGTCAAGATCCAGATTTGTGTTGGTGACAGTTGAGGTGAAATTGATTCCGCCTTTATCTTTCTTCCTAAAAGTCAGATTCGGTGGCTCTTTGTTTAACCTACATTTGGAAGGAAATTTTAGCTTACAAAAGAGAAATAAACAACTATGAGGAAAAGAAAAATGTCTTTCTACATTCTTGCTGGTGCACACATGACCAGACAATTGGCGACAAGACAAAAATAATGTAAATAAACAATACTACATATTACCTTATACCAAATCCCTCTAGCTCTTTTTCTATAAGTCGCTTATGAGTTATTGGCTTTATGGCATCAAGAACAATTAAAATGCAATTACATGTCCTTGCAGTACTGATAACCTGCATTAGCAAAACAATATATGAAACAAAATATGTCTTAGTCAGTGTGAGAATCTGCCATGATGCATCGTGAATCATGGTCCTTAATTGCCATAAATGAAATATTTTATAGGCAGAACTTGAAAGCTATATCATAAACATATTAAGTTCAACATACAACTAAGTATTAAGAGAGAAAACATTAAATGCTCCTAACAGAAACTTGATGGAATGTGTATGTTTCTCCCAAAACACTTAACAATCCTGTATGACATGGAAATAAGATGAGAAACATAGCTTTCAATTATTAACTCTGTGTACACTCGTATAAAGAATCAGGGATCTTCTGGGGAAAAAAAACTTAGATTTATGACAAAATATCAAGCCATATATCTAAATACTGAAATGGTTGACATTGATCTCACCATGTCATTCAGAAGAAGATCAAGAGAAGCAAATTTTCTAAAATTCACAAAAAATGGACTACACAACCGATTTTACTTACAAAAGACATGATTTGGCAAATTGAAATTATCTTGAATAAATGATACCAAAATCTACTTAAATATATAATTTTTTTATTTTACCTGCCTTCCTCTACCCTTTCCATCTTTAGCACCTTCAATAATTCCAGGGAGATCCAGCAACTGCACACAAATTGAATAAGTCCTACTTAAAACTTGAATCCTACTTAAAAACTCATCACAGTAATACATTGTAGGATGATTAAGTTGCAAAAACATATAGTATTCATAAAGTCCTAACTAACTGAGGTTAAGAGTGAGTTAAAAATTTCATGTTCAAGTAAGCAATAATAAGGAGAGCACCTTTCTCTCACATTACAGAGAATCAAGTTGATATTAATCTTTTAATGCCCGAATTAGAAAATCAAATCTGCAAAAGAAGCACCTCCACATAGTTGCATAGACTTCATCTAGAAAATCCTTTCATGGCCAATTCACATTAAAAACATTACATGATTTGCAAACACATGGAACCCTCACCAGATGTTCCCAATTATTTTTTTCTGGAAAAAAAAATTCTTTATTTGAGATACAACATAATGACACTCTTTAATCCTTGTAGCCAATCCCACCTAGTGGACCAAAGGCGTTGTTGTAAAAACTAATAACCATACAGTATACACAAACTCCAAACATGTTCATTTGTAATATGGACAACAATAACCAACTGACATAAGACCAAGGATTAATCAACTATATATGTGTATTTATTTTAGCTTGAAGTTATGAAGGGAAAGTAGGACAACACAGTTTACAAGTCAATTATACAGAAAAAATGAACCATACAAGGAAGAAAAAAATATGCACCAAGATCTATAAGTCAAATTCCAAAGATGGGCCTTAAGAACTGCGCAGACATGCAGTCAACAGTCAAAAGATATCAAGATAGAGTGGCATCGTTCACATCTAATTCAATCTTCTCTCAAGCACTACTCAGAAAGAGATAAAACTAAATTTAGCTTTAGGAGTTCCATACTTTTCAACCCACAGGAAAAATATCTTGAACCCATAAGATTTTGAACTAGAACCAGAAATGACGAAAATATGGTTTGATTTACTATGGCTTTGCTACTGATACCAATTTGATATCAATAACAAAAGCTTGTATACCCATTATCACTCCAATCCTTTGCACTTTTTTGTCCCTTCTCCCAGTTCTTCTCCCTTCTTTATACCCAACAAAATAACAGAATTGTTCTTTTCTTTTTCCACCTCTGCTGTCACAAATGGAGAGGTTGTTTTCCTCCTCGTGCTGTCGGCATAACTATTGTTGGGAGCAGATCCCCTACATCCACTCCCTTTTTCAAGGAGTACACTCTCTTAATTGGGGGTTTGCTAACAGTAATAAAGATAAAAATAAATAAATCAACATTTAGCTTGCTTATATTGCGTTACCTGAATTTTAGCTCCACGATATGTAATCACCCCAGGGATGCAAGTTAAGGTGGTAAACTCATAAGAAGCAACCTACAAACCAAACAAGTAAAAATGTTCAGAAGAGTCTTTAACAAAAACTTATTTAGAAAATTGTCATGCTATCCACTACTTCAAACAAACAGAAAATTATCGTACATGCACAAGATAGTTGATCACTTCATAAATACCATAAATAACCTACATGGCAGTATCCAAAACAAAATATTGAAGCACTCCTGTTTCTAGTAAACCCTCTTTAAAAAAGAGAAGGGAGGAAAGGAGGGAAGAAAACTAAAGGAAGAAGTGCTTCTTATGATGTTATCCATAGTTCTGCAGAGTCTGGATGATGAGAATTGTTTGAGAAGTGGAAATTGTATGAAAACCGTATACTTACATATTGCAATTATGGATTCAAGTTCATTATGTTTAGAAGAGGATGGTCACTCCTAGGTAAGCTTTAGCATTTTAATACTTCACTCTGTTATTGTAACCACTAGTGTCAAGATGTCCATTTAAACTTATAAAAAGCTTATTTGCTACTATTGCCATGTCTTCTTTCTCTCTTTAGGTTCTCATTTTTTCTTGCCCAAAGGTTACACTTCCTTGGGCTCCACTGAATCAACCTCACTTTCCAAAACATGGTTCCCATGATATTAACTATATTATAGATAATAAATGATAGTGTATGAGACCTAAGAATACTTTCCTACCTCTGAAAATGTCCCGGTCAATTTATTCAGTAGAGTAGATTTGCCAACTGAAGGGAAGCCCACAAGACCAACTCTTGAATCACCACTTTTAGTGACATCAAAACCTTCACCAGCACCTCCACCACCTTTTGATGTAGGGGTAAGGAGTTCCCTCCGGAGCTTTGCAAGTTTAGCCTGGCATCATGACGACCATATGGTAACCATTAATTAATTAAACTCCTTAACAAAATTAGAGATAGAGAAGTAAAGAGACAACAAGGACTAAAATTCTAATGAGAAAATATTCTGATTGGAGGTTGATTCAACATAGAAGCAGAATATAAAACCGCCATCTTGCCTTCAATATCTCATATCAGAGGAAATGTAAACAAATGATCCAATAATCATGAAACCAGAAGAAAAACAGATATAAACAGTACAAAGACGGAAAATGTTTAATTTAATTATACTTCATTCTTGTTTAACACAAATGAACGCACACATACTAGCAACATGTACCAAAAATCATAAATAGCTAAACTATGCAAATCACTAGGATCAGAAATCCCTACAATGGTTGGAAAGTGGAGACAAAGTAGGCCAACTGCATGCAAAACATGTCTACAGGATCCTATATCGGTACACTACAAGAATCAACTTCAAATAAAGCTGAATAACATGCAGTCAACCACCAACAAGATAAAATTCAATACAGCACACTGCTCATCAATACAATTGATCACTTCTTCCCCCCCCCCCAAAAAACATGATATGCAATAATCAAACAGAATGCAATGAACATGTTTACCTTCAGCAATCCCAAATGATGAGCAGTCGCCTTGTTCTTTTGAGTCCTTGCCATCTGCAAAAGACAAATGCCAATGAACATACTTGAAATAATAACTAGATGTAGAATAAATTGTTTTAAAAATAATCAGTATATATCATCGAATGCTTTTCCTAGGTCTCAGATTACCATATATCCTGAGATACAGAAAAATTTTCACAAAATGAAGCAAGTGAAACATTTCTCAAATGCATGGAAATATCTGTATGAAAACCTTATCATAGTCGACCTATACATATTCCACCAGGACTACAACTTAGCAGTATCCGCAGTAAATTTCTTCTGGTTGACACATACCAACTTTACTTATTCTGAGTAATACGGAATTCATTCCTCATTGTAAGTTATAACCCCTTGCCTACTACAGTATGAACTCCACAGAAATACAAACCAGGAGCTTCTGGCGAAAATAATTCCAAATTAGGAAGATTAGCTAAACTTCATTAACAACTAGAGTGACTACACTTCCTACGCTGGGAACCAATTTAGCTTCTTAGCAACCGAATGAAGAATAAAAGTTTTATATTAATCCTTAAAAAATGGATCGTACGAGATAATCTTAGAAGAATGGATCATAATTCGTAATCAAATGGTAGTACGTTCAGAATCAAAAGAAATCAGAAAAACCCTACTGTGGTAAAGACCCAACTCGTGAATTAATATTTGAGTGCTAAGTCCAAAACCGAGTGCCAAAAAGGTTCGCTGAATAAATCGCATCTCTACAACTATGTTCCAGTCAGAATACAGTTGAACGCAGCAGCATTTAACTTTAAGCACAGGTAGGTACCTCATCTTCGATGTCTTTGATTTTCTGCATCACGGTCGCCATTGTTGAAGAAGGATAAGCTCAGAGGCAACGCAAAAAAGAGCTTCAGAATAGTCCTGTGTGGCTCTACACTGATGAACGGTTACCGAGTTGCGTTGTGAATTTGCGATGGCGAAGAGAGGGAGGGAGAAGAAGGTGCTAGAAGAGAGAACAAATATGCAACAGCAGGAAATGTCTACGGTAGGACGTAGGGTAGATCGATATGATACACGGGGTTACTCGTCGAGGCCCAACTGCATCAAAAGAGCCCGTTTCGTAATATGGGCTGGGTAACGAGTAACCCAGCAAAAAAGCGATCAGCTCTCGTTAAAAGCATCCATCACTGTTTGAGACAATAGACAAAGCAAAGAAGAAACCGCCATAAAAGTTTTTGGAGTGGGAATAATATTAATATGGTTGATCAAATATTATTCATTAACTTGAATGACAACTCTATATAGTTACGCCTCTTTTTGGCATATATAAGCAAACATAAAATTTCTTTGCACATGATGAAGAATAACAAGACTTATATTACATTCTCATACAATATCATCTGTGCATAATAACTTCAGAGGCGGAGGGAGAGGGACCATGGGGTGGCCATGCCCCACCCCCAAGTTTTAGAATTTTTTTTTAACATATACTTATACTAGTGATTCCTCTTAAAAGAAAACTAAATAATGATATCTAATTAAAATAATGTAAATAGGATTTTGATATAAATCATGATAGTGGTACATAAAATAAAGAGATAAGACTCACTCATTCATCTACTAATAGAGACGGATTTAATGGGGGATATGCAGGGATTGTGCCCCACAAAATCTATAAATTATATATATATATATATATATATATATATATATATATATATATCACTTCATGTACACCAATAATATTAAAATTGTGATAGCCTAGTGGTAGATTTCATACGTAATGCAAGTCTTTGATTTCTTTGTTGCTCCTTTTACTCCTAATAGTTTCAATTTTTATTTTTTTACTAATTTTAATTTTAACCAGCTAAAAAACTTATTTCACCTAAGGACGGCAACATGAACCCTACCTAACCCACTTGGGGCAGCTACATGCGAGACGGGTTTTATTTGCGGGACAGTGTAGGGTATAGGGTGAACCTACCCCACACCCTATATATTATATATTATAAAAAATATATAAATATTAATATGTAAATATATATATATAATAAAAAAATTTATATAAAACTTTAATAAAAATGTAAAGTATTCATCACAAACCTACAGCATGCATAATGCACTTAGTCTTTAGTTCCAAGAAACCTAATTCCTCTCTCTCTATTGTGTCACTCGCTTGATTGGTTCTCATCGTGTTAATCTACATGAAGACACAATAGAATTTTTTATGTGTTTCAAAATTGGTTGTGGCCAAGTGTTATGGATAAAGGTAAATTGTTTCATATGTTTTATCTATTTTTTTAATTTTGGTTTTCTGATGAGAATAATTGATTTATTAATGAATTTATCATGTTTAATTTGAAGGGAAAAATCTATTACTATGGATGATTATTAATTGATTAATGACGTGGAAGATGATGTGGATAGTGAAGAATGATAGTTGAGAAGTTGCACAAGAGACAAGAAGTGAATTTTTTTTGTTACTTGAAATTTATTTAAAACTTATATGTATCTTAGATATTTCTATGTGACTTGTTGAAAAATTAGTTGTTATTTGTCTGTTATTTTATTTTTATTGTTGTTGGATCTTTTATATTTAATCAATGTTGAAATTGACATTTGTTGTATTTTATTATATGATTACGTTAATCTGTATTTGGGTTGAATTTTATAGTATTTCAACAGGTGTTCTAAAAAATGGGTTGGGGTAGGTACCCGCGAGTTGGGTAGTTATAATGTTTAAAACTCACCAGTAAAGGTGGGGCGGGTAGATGTTAGTGTTAATAGGTTACGGGACAGAGGCAGGTTGAGGTGAAACTCACTCCACCCTGCCTCATTGTCATCTCTAATTTTACCTTATAGATTTTCTTATAAGTTTTACACTTTTACTTTAATCTTTCATTCTTTTGCACTCAATTATAAAAGTTTAATGACAAATTCAACTACAATAAATTATAAAATGGTTATCTCTATTTGCACTCATGTAAAAGAATATAAAAAATTATGTTTCAATTATCAATGTAAATTAGTAAAACAATTTTATCCCGTTAACTTCACTAAGCATCACACAAGCTTAACATTATCAAATTGATGTTATGTCAATATATGAGTTATATGTACCAATTGTTTAAAAAAATAATTTATAATATTTTTTAATTTATTGTTTTATTTATTTGATATTGACTCTTTTCATTTCAAATGTTACTATTAATATGCTTTTTTCAAGTATGAATAATGTAAAAAAGTAAACTCATAAATAAAATGAAAAGGTTTTGTTTTTGTTAATAGTCTTTTAACTTATAAAAATACGAAGATTATTAAAAGAGTCTCGATTTTTGCACACCTCTATAGTGCACGTTGCACACCCTCTTTATAATTAAGGCTTATTACTGAGAACGAAAATTAGTTTAGATGTGCAAGAATAATTACCCTTATTAAAAATATTGATAATAAAATTGTTTATATTGACTATTTTTATAGTTTAGAAAGAATTTCTTTCTATATATATCGAGATATATATATATATATATAAATAATTATTTAATAATCTATTATAATATTTATTCAATCACACTATATAAATTTTGATATCTCTTTATACATTTTCTAGATCCATTTTTGTCTAATAGTCAACAATAATATCACATCTTTTTGACAATCACGAGCATTTCAATTTTTTTAGCATTTTTTGGAGAAAAAAAAATACCATATCTCACATCTCTCTTCTCACATATTCTTTCAATTTTTTTTCTCTTTAAATTTGATGAAAGAAAAAAAAGTAAACTATCACTGCTTAAATGCCACTATAAATAGTTTAGTGGTAAGAGATTTAATTAGGCATTTTTGCGCCCTATTATCAATAAAAAAAATGATAAGAGATTTTAGTAGTATACATGATCATACATTCAAACCTTATTGCCTCTTGTGTACCCTTAAAAAATGTCACTAATCTATTTGCATTTTCATTAGGGATGACAAAAATATCCATGAGTTTGGATATCCACAGATATTACCCACGACGGGAATGAGTATGCTCGCAAATTTCATACCCACCTGGATGGATATTCATATTCGTTTACTAATGGGTATGAATATGGGGATTGAGGTACCCTACCTATGGACATCCGCTAATTACCTATTAATATATAAAATTATGAAAATATCTTTACTTATATAAATATAAAAACTAAAAAGTCTAATTTTTTTTTTATCTACAACATTATTAGATTTTTATTATGTACTTTGTTAATTTAAATAGTGATTTTTTAGGAGTAGTATTGTAATATATTATATTTGACAATGAGTTTTATAATTTTTTTGCTTTTATGAATTTTTGGCAAATTTCGTAGATACCCACAAATATTCACAAAGATTTAAATTTCTGCAGGTACGTGTAATGGCTACCCATAATGAGTATGGATATGAGTACAGATAATAAAATTTTAATAGTATAGATAGTGGGGGCATATATATGTACCATGGACACTCATTGTCATCTTAATTTTCACGTTTAGTGTAAATATGTTACTTTCTGATTTGTTTGATGCTCTATTTTTTCTTATTTTTTGTTTGTTTGTACGAATTTTAAAAATTACAAGCACACACCAATATAAAACCATCTTCATTTCTTGTACCTTACCAAAAAAAATCTTACCAAACAACTCTTCATTTCTTGTATATTAATTTTCTTTACTCATTTTCACATCTTTATGCATCAACAACAAGAATTAAAGATGTCTTTTTAATTTTAAAGATAATTAAAATAAATATTACAAATACAATGAAAGATAGTTTTTCTATTATTATTTACATGTTAATCATATTGAAAAATATCCTTAAAAAAATTATATTATTATAATCTTGAACACTTGGCCTCTTGCAAGTAATGAATATAAAAGTTAAATATGTTTGTTGACGTCTCAATATACGATTAAATAATAGTAGTGTATATATAAAAGAACATACAACTCATTTTAAAAAGCTACCATAAAAGCTAAATATTTTCAGGCGTCTTCTAAGGTTCACCCTTATACTTTGGGCGAATAGTTCACCTTATACAAAAAATTGGATATACCATGGTCCATAAGGTTATTTTTGTACTTCTTCAATCTTTTCTCCCACTCCTCTGTACTTTCTTCCCTATCCCATTCGACCACTGCCCTTGCACCATCATGCCTCACTACGCCACCACCGCTCTCCTCCGCGGCGGTGCCTCCCACGCTCTCTTTCATCTTTCCCTCTTCTTCTCTCCCACCTTTCCTTTGTCTTATTTCTCATCTCACTGCACCCTAGAATTTGTCCTCTGCGTCTGCCACCACCACTAGGTCCACCACCACTGCCCTCTATGTTTGCCATTGTCGACGTTCACTTCCTCCTCAATAGTGCCTCCCCCACTCTCTATCCTTCCCACCTTTCCTCCATCTTCTCGTTGCACCCCAGAATCCGTCCTCCGCATCTGTCACCGTCACTAGGTCCACCACTACCACCCTCTACATCGGGCATCAACTGTAGCCACCAAAATCTGTCGCTGCATTGCTCAGGAGCGAGGCGAGGCCATTAGTCACAACCTTCGTTTGTTGTTGCTTTGAAACTATTTTTTTTTATCTAAGTGAGGCCCTGTGAAAACTAGATTTGGAACACTCTTCATCACCAAACCAATTTTTTTTTTATTCTTTTTCTTCTTTTTTTTTTTGGCATGTTGCAGATGTGAGATTTTTTTTTATCTAATAGATGTAAATTGAGCACTAAAAGTTGCAGATCTAGTTAAATTTTGTGAGATTTTTTTTTCGATGAGATTCAATGGGTTGGACGGTGATGGTGGTGGTAGGACAGTGAGGGTAAGACTATGCCAAAAGTTGGGGATAGAGGTTAGGGGTGGGGTTGTTGTTTGGAAGGGTATGGTTTGGATGCTCCGACAGCAGTGACAGGAGTGTTAAGGTGGTGGTGGTAGTTAAGGTTAAAGTTAAGGTGGTGGTGGTGGTTAAAGTTAAGGTTAAGGTGGTGGTGGTGGTGGTGATGTTAAGGTGGTTGTGGTAGTGGTAGTGGTTAATGTTAAAGTGATGGGTGTTAAGGTGGTGGTGGTGATGATGTCAAGGTGGTTGTCGTGGTGGTGATTAAGGTTAAAGTGATGGGTGTCAAGGTGTTGGTGGTTAAGGTTAAGGTGGTTATGGTGGTGGTTAAGATTAAAGTGATGAGTGTTAAGGTGGTTGTGGTGGTGGTTAAGGTTAAAATGATGGGTGTTAAGGTGGTGGTAGTGGTGGTTAAGGTGGTGTATTAGGGTTTAGGGTTAGAGTTGAGTGAGTTAAAGTTTAGGGTTAGGGTTTAAAGTGAGTTAGGGTTTAGAAAAAAAAAGGAAAAAAGAAATGTGTGATATGAGGGTAAAGTGGAGAATGCATTTAGCCACATTTTTAAAATGTGTATAGTCACATTTAAAAACAAGGCTAAATGTAAATGTTTCACCCATAGTAAAAAATAAATCTTTCACCCAAAATATAAGGGTGAACCTTAGAAACCACCCATTTTTAATAATGTAACAAGAATTTCAATGTCCTCAATGCTATGATTAATGGCGGGCTCTACATTCACCATCACATTTTTGGGATAATTTTACTCTTTTGTCCTTATCATACAAACTATTTATGAAAGTACCCCTGTTTTGAAACATATTACAGGAGTACCACTGTTTTGAAAAAGTTTTTGTACTTTTGCATTGTGCAAAGCATGGTATGTTTCAAAACAGTGGTACTTTCGTAAATAGTTTAGCCGAAACCGTGTACTCTTATAATATGTTTCAAAACAGGGGTACTTTCGTGAATAGTTTGTATGGCAGGGGCAAAAGAGTAAAATTGTCCATTTTTGGTAAATGGTTCCCCGTTATGTTATTTTGGGGAGCATTTGTGGTGTGAATTGTTAAGACCCTTTGGATTGTTTTTATTAAAATTTGATGGTAAGGGATCCCAACCTACTACTTGTTAAATAGGTATGGTCTATTGGTGGGCAATAAAGTTGTCATTTATGTTTATTATACATTTTATTAGACAAAAAAACAAAATATCAGCCCATAATATCATGGGTTGTGGGTCGGTTGGAGGTGAATGGAATGAGTGGAAAATTGTGGCGAAGGGTGGGGAAGTGTGGCGAACGGCAACGAATGGATCATGAAGGCTCCCGATAGGTGGTTCTGTGTCGATTGGATGGGTTGCATGAAGTGTGGGAACCTATGAAGTACTGGTTGCAGCAATTGTGAAGTGTGGGAATCTATGAAGTACTGGTTGCAATAATTGTTGGAACATTTGAGTGAGTAGTGGTTGCCTAAGGGCAAGTAATGGAATGTTTGAGACCCTGGTGGTTGCCTAAGGGTGACGGCGATAACATGTTTCAGTGGATGAACATGCGTAGGAGAGGAGAAGTGCATCGGAACGAAATAGAGTAGACCTCCCACCACCTCGTCGTGCACATCCTCCAACAGCAAATCAAAGATGGATGGCAACAACAGGGTGGCGCCACCATTGGGTGAGTAAGCAAATCTAAGGATGAGTGAGCAAATTGAAGGGTTTAAGGGGCAAAACGAAACAGATCTGGTGGTGGAATAGGTTGAGAGGGATGGAAGAAATTTGAGAGAGTGAGTTGGTAATTGACGTGGTTGGGGATGTTAAGTTGTCTTAGTAATTAATTAATAAGTAATAAATAAGGTTATCGTTACTGTTCATTAATCTACAGACAATAGTGGGTCATGCGTCAAGATGAAGCATTCACCCAAAAGGCCGTGGTAAATGCTAGTAACTGCCATGAATAATATATTACTCTAGCCGAATACACTCAGCCTAGTGAAAGAGTTTCGAATTTTTTACTCTTTTGCCCCTGGCTGTATAACAAATTACCAAAATACCCCGTTTTAAAACATATTACAGGACTACTCCCGTTTTAAAAGAGTAAAAAACTCAGAGTTTTACTATGAAAGTCAAACCTACGAAAGACACTTTTACAAAACATAAAATTTGAACTCATTTTGGAATTAGTTAGATGGCTTTATAAAAAGCCAACCTTAATAAATACAAGCTACTTAAATCAATATCGAAGGTGTGAAACTAATAACCTTGAAGCTGTTCATTAGATTCACCCTCCACATCTCACACTAGGAAGCGCACAACCAATAGCAATCTGGTTCGAAGCATCACAGATTTGCTGGACAGGAACTGTAACGTTCAATGCAGTCTTGAAAGCTGAGGCTTGTTTATTCCGTGTAATTTTTATTTTGATCTTGTTTATGTTTGTTTTCCACCCTACCAAAAGTAGAGTAATACTGTGTACAAGTTCACGTGTCAAATTAGAAGAGAAACGGCTTGCACCATATGTATTTAGTCTAATACAAGAACCAAAGCAGTCTCAATTGATGTGGTCGTTATTATCACAATACAATTAAGACATAATTTCAAGTTTTATTACTATACTCACAAGTGTCATGCAACTATTAATCGATCAATCTATGGCCTAAGTTTTCATAAACGACATTAATTACTTGGTGTTTAACCGCATAATGTTCGTGAAAGGATGTGTGTTGGCCAGGCCAAAAAACCAGCACCATTCGAGTATGGCAACATCGAAGCCTTAATCAAAATATAATAACATCAACTCCACAAGATCAAAATTTAAGGAAGAAAAATCCCTGGAGCAATCTGATAAATGACAGCATATCAAACGCGTTCTTCAAATGTCTTACCAATAAAGGTGAAAAAAAAAACAAACTATTAGATCCAAGTTCAACAACACAAAACTGAATATTCAAAAGCAAGTCTAAAAACTGTCGTTTCCACTAGAAGACTAACTCGTGAGGCTTCTGGCCAGCCTTCAAGGAAAACCTGGCACCTAGGTAAGCCTTCAAGTCTGGAACAGCTTCAATGGCTTTTAACAAAGCAGAATCAACATTCTTCTGGTCATCTTTCTTCTCTTGAGGGAGAGAACTCTTCTCCTATGTTGCAAACAGATAGCAGATAAGCAACTGGGATAAAATGAAAGTGAAATGAAAACAACTAAACAATAAAATATAAAAATCTAACCTCCTTCTCTGCCTCAAAGAACTCGCCTTCTCCCTTCTTCTTCTTTTTCTCAGCCTCCTTTGCAAAGTACTTGTCATCAAATTTATCCAAATTAACTGCAGATACATCTACTTTGGTTGATGTACCAATAACATATGACTGATTCACACGTCTCAAAGGAACTCCATTGATCTTGAAAGGACCTGAGGCAGCAACAGAAAAAAATACAAGATAAGTGGTGTGGCATACATCTTCAGGTAAGGCTTAAGAGTTGCATGTCTTTCAGAATTGAAAACAAGTAGCCCAAAGCTAAAGAGAAAATACACTAAAACACACCCACAATCATAACTAAACGATATTTACACACATGCACATACACAATGGAAATCAGCATCAAAAGAGAATGCATTAATTACAAGTTGAATGTTGAAAGCTTAACTGCAGTATACAACCCAATTCAGGCAATAACATGTGAGGAGCATTTCCAATATATCAATCAAATTCAATAAATTGATGTTCAGAACAAATGAAGCATCACAAATCAGCAATGCTTGTCATGCAAGAAATTCCTTATTCAAACATAACCAATTTACTTGCCAATAACTAAAAAAACAACACAACAATGAGCTATCTTCAGTACGAGTTGAATCAGCACATATATTAATATCGTAAAGTTACAGCTTGAACAGTAAGATAAATGCTTCAAAGCACTGAAGACCAGTAAGGTTCTTCAAAAATGATAACAAATAAAAAACAAAGAACTCAGTAAACAGAAATAACGACAAGAGTTACCAGTTACAAGAAGCAACCCAGAAGGAAGCTGCCTGAGAAACACTACTCTCTTTCCCTTGAACCTGCCGGCAAGAAGAATCAGCACTGTCCCGGGAGTAATGCTAGCCCTGAAAACGCAATAAATAAGCACCATATCAAATCATTTGATTCAAGCCGCTATCACAACAAGAAACAATCAAACTCAAATTACTTTAACCGAATAAAAGGTCCAAATTACTACGTTAAAAGTTCATTTCATCATTGACCATATACCTCATTCCAATCTAAACCTAATTGCATATCTCAATCCAACCCAAAACAGTAATACGCATTCAAGAACATAAATCAGTTTTACAAAATTTTTAAACCACCAAAACCAAATAAAAAAGCAAAAATAATAAATAAAATATAGGGATTGGTAAAGAAGTAGATTGACCTGAGCTTGGTGGGCTTGGGCTTGTGCTTGTTGCGAAGCGGGACCTTGACATCGTCCGCAGGGTAGAACTTCGGGGGCTTCTCAGCTGCTGCTTCGGGCTTAGGCTTGGGATCGTGGCGAGGGAAAGCGCCGCCGTTCTTGGCCTTGATGGCCCACAAGCCCCTCTTGTGGTACATCTGGGAACGAGAGTATTTCCCGATTCCCCTGATCAGCTCGGGGTTTCTGCTGGTGGCCCTCGCTGCTCTCTGCTTCGGCGCCATTGCAACACTCTCTGCTCCCTCTTTCCTCTATCACACACGCAAAACCCTAATTCCGGTTCTGCTTATCTATACCCTCCAGGGCTAATGAGGCGTGCTAGCCAGCTATTTTATGTGTAGCGCTAGGCGGGCCTAGTTCGGATATGAAAATCATTAACAGGCCCAAAAGATTTTATATTTGTCTGGGCCATAGCCTAGCCCAATTGTTGCTACTTTCCTTTGGTATCATGTTTTTTTCTCTCCCAGGTAGCATTTGGGCCTTGGCTATGAATTGTCCTCCTGACTCTAACAAAGTGTCTCCTTTAGCGTGTTGGCCGGACGTGGTAGTGGGCTGTAATATTTATATGCTTTGGTTAGGCACTTTTTTCTCCATC
Source organism: Nissolia schottii (assembly GCA_003254905.1). Taxonomy (NCBI): domain Eukaryota; kingdom Viridiplantae; phylum Streptophyta; class Magnoliopsida; order Fabales; family Fabaceae; genus Nissolia; species Nissolia schottii. The sequence goes on along the minus strand of QANU01073111.1, from coordinate 967,145 downwards.
CCCATACTCTCTTTCATGAGTTTTTGTTTTTTTTGTTTTTCTTTTCAATAAGGTTTTAATGGGAGTTAATCCTAATGTTGATATCGGGGTCAGTACCTGGTTCTTTAGAGTAGCTCCAATGGGAACAAAATAGTGTTCCCATTCTGACACATGCAAAGAGGGACTAGGAATTCAATGGAGGAACGGAGGGACGGAGGGACTTGGCTCGTGTCCCAAGTGTTGATGAGTCCTTCTAAAGAGGAACCATGGGTGGCTAATAAATAGAAAACACGTTATTTCTAGTTTTATTTTTATAAAAATAAATGCATGTGAAGTTAAAGAGGGATCAAGGTTGGTCCCTCCCAAAGCAAACACAACAAAATAAAACACAACACAAAGTAACACCTAAACCAAAATATTGTAGCACCCCTTGCAAGAACGAGAGGCGTCTCACGCAAGACGCTAAGCAACTCGCACTAGACGTTTTGGGGGAGTTGTCTCACGCGAGACACGCGGTGACGCAACTCTGTGTTTTTATGTTGGTTTCGCGTTTTTGGGGGGCCCGATTTGCTCCTTTGGCCACTCCTTCGCCTATGTATACAGCCCTCCTCCCCTTATTCCAACTCGCTCAGAGTTCAGACTCTTCTTTCCTATTAGAACAAGTTTTGCTCAATTCTTCTCTCTGTCCTAAGTGGGTAGTCATTCCTTCTTTTAGGATGTCCTAGGGTAGTAGGCTCTGGCGTCGCCGCAGTGTTAGCGGTGGCCTATGGTGGTCCTCAAGACGTCGTAACGATGCTAGAATCGCTACTGCGGGGCCTACTGTAACAACCCGACTTTTTTCCTTCAGTTAAAATGCTATTTAAGGAAGAATTAAAAATATAATAATAAGGAAAATGTGAGATAAAAATAAAATAAAATTCAAATATTAATTTTATTTCTGTAATATTAGTTAAAAATAATCCTTTGACGATCTCGTGACGTCCGGTGACGTTTGGATCGAAATTAGGGTTTTGTTGTAATTTCTTTACGACTCATAGGAGTCTGTAAAATATATTAATATGAAATTAAATGTAAGAATATGTCATCTAAGGTTTTAATATTAACAAGGATAATTAATAGGTCACAACGGTATGCCCGGAATATTTTTAGGACGTCCGGACATAAACAATTAATGAACAAACATAACCTAAAACACACTAAGGGCAAAATTGGAAAACTAATTATGACCCAAGGCCATTAAGCCCACGGCCAACCTCCCAAAACCGAAGCCCTCATCCCAAAATTCCCTAAGTTTCCATTTCTTCAAAAACTCCCAAAAACCTAAAGCTTTCCAAATTTCTCCAAAGCTCCATCAAGGTGAAATCATCATCCTTTGTTCTTCATCACCTTAAATCACTCTCAAATCACTCAAGGAAGCAAGCTAGCATCAAGACTAGAAAGCCTCTTCAAGTGGAATCCAAGAATCCAAGGTTTCAAACCCTAAAACTCCATAACCTAGGGTTTTACTCTTTCTTGACAAAGAAGAGTTCAAGCAAGCCATCAAGCTTCAATCTCATCATCATAATTCATTCTTAAGTCCCTAAGGAAGGCAAAGCAAGCATAGTTGGTAAGTTTCATCCCTTGGTGAAGAACCAAGCTTCCATGGCCATATTTGCCCTAATTATGTCAAGTTTTCATTTTAGGTCAAGGAATCCTCAAGCAAGCAAGCAAGGCTTGATTTCATCTTTTCCTAGCATTAACAAGCTCTTGAGGAAGTGGGTAACCCTAGTTCCTCACCTCTTTGATGGTGGCTAAGTGTTGTGTGTTTGTATGTGTATGTATGTGAATTATGAGATTTTGGACATAATTGTTAGAAATGAGGTTAGGACTTAGGAAGACAATTCTGAAGGGTCTTGTGACCTGGATTAGATGTGGTTATTATGCTTGAATTATGTGTGAGACTCATGTAGGGTTCCATGGAAGCAAGGAGAGAAAAATGGAAGAGAAGAGCAATTCGGTTTTCATGTCTCGAACAGGGGTCGCTGAGCGAGGTCTCAGGCGCCGCTGAGCGAGACATGGCTTACGTGGAAAGTTGAAAAGATATTTTTAAATTAAGGCGGTGGAAGAAGGCTCGAGAAAATTCAGCCGCTGAGCGATGAGGTTAGTACCGCTGAGCGATACCACCTCTATCGCTGAGCGGAGGAGCTCAAACCGCTGAGCGAACAACAGTTTTCGCTGAGCGGCTTGAGACTAAGGAAAGCTGATGGCACCCTCTTGAGGCTCATAGTATGGTATTGATGCTGTAATGATGATTGATAGTTGAATTGGATGCACGTGTATGCTGTATGTCATGAAATAGTATTGACCATGCATGTTATGTGTACTTTATGATGAAATCTGTGATATGTCATGCATTCATGAGACACTTAGTTAAAGACATGATAATAAACTCAGAGATAAGTAAATATGCTGAAATGAACCATAGGGAAACCAGTATGCCATGCTGCAGGTACCATTAATGCTGCTGAACTAGGGCCAATGCCCAATGCTGCTGAATAAGGGCCAATGCCCAATGCTGCTGAAATATGGCTATATGCCACATGCTGAAAAAGGCTATATGCCTATGCTGAAAGGCCGTGATCACGTGAGCCACTATGATCCCACTTCAGGAGGTCTAGGCATCCTGAATGTGGAAGCCCGCCACAGGTGGTGTCGAGATGGCATACCTGGAGGTGTGCGGTTACCACGCCTATGCATTGTCGAAAGGGGGCAAGCTTAGGTGGGGGTACAATATCCGCCCACTGTCGAGGGGTCCCGAGGGGGCACACGGCAGGTGGAAGCCCACCGCAGTAAGGTCCAGACAGTGTCGGCCTATACTGAGGGTGTGAGGTTATTCCGTCATACTAGTGCCAACAGAGGACATTACTATGGTGGGAATAACACCTATTCTGTTATGCTGCTGTATTATGTTACGCTGTTATATGCTGCTATGCTGTTATATTCTGTCATGCTGTTTTATTCTGTTATTCTGCCGCATTCTGTTAGACATGTTATGCTGATGATTCTGCTGCATGTACTCTGCAGAACTCTGTTATGTCTGTATTGGATGATTCTGTGATGCATATTTGAGTGATTCTGTTATGTTGAGTGTACTCTGATTATATGCTGTTATTCAGTTTGATTTGAATATATAATCTGTTGTTATGCCGTACCGTCAAGAGCACGCTCGAGCCGGCTTATACGAAATGTTAATCAGCACGAGAATGTAGTAAGCAAGAGTAGTACCCATGTCACATAATAATGCTGATAAAGCCGTTCAGATAGGCCAGATAATAAATGGTAGGAATTTTAGTATGTATGTTCACTAGAGATCTCTGAGCGGCCTGAAGTCCGACATAATCTGATGTACGACTCAGGAACTAAGGTTATTTCCACTGAGAACGTTCTCATTCCCCACTGTTTTATGACTTCAGGTACAGAAGATGATGAGTCCTATTTTGAGGATGCAGAGGAGCCGCCAGATGAGCCATGAGCGGCTATGACTGGATGAGCTTAGCGAGATATAGTTGTTTAGTTTTGCCAAGGACATACTGAATAGCATTCCAGTAGTCCTTGTATTTTGATGCTGTGTATTTTGGATTCTGTATATGATACTTTGATCTATGTATCTATTATGTATACAATGACGTGACTTTGTATGGTGGGCCAAATGGATGTATATTACATGTTCTACTTATCATACTGTTATCTACTTTGTTATATTTGTTTATTTCCAACGCATGGCTCTATTTTGGTATTGATGTAATACAAACAAAAGTTTAAAACGACTCCTTATTTTATGAGCAATGACTATTTTCAAAAGATGACTGTGGACTAAGGTATTCCGACCAAGTAGACAACAACCTAGTGAGCTTTGTTTACTAAGTACGAGTAAACAGTTAGCTAGGGTGTTTCACCTACCAGTTTAAAGATTTGTTTTGTGGGTTTTTGATGGTGGTTTCAATTGGCTTTCCAGGTGCCAATACCATGCCGCTAGGAGCCCCCAGTGTTAGCGTCCCTCCGTTCCGCGACATTCCAGGTGAGTGGCGGTCCCGGTACGTCGATGATCCCACTTTAATGGCCCATTAATAGAGTTAGGTATGCCATAAGTAGTTAAATAGTTATTCTTATACATGCTCAATAAATGTTATGCTTATGTGATATGCTATATATGCCATGTGTTTATACTTATGTTATATTATGATATGCTATGACATGCTATGTTAGGACAGAGACCAAAACCCCCTTAGAACTTATATCCCTTAGATTAGATTGGTCATGATTATATAATAAGATTTAAAATAAAGACTCCGGTTAAATTATAGACCCTAACAAGGGGTAGGTTCTGACTATGCAAGACTTGGTATTTAAGATGTTTGTTTGTGACGCACTCTCTTACCTAGGAATCTTGTCCTAAGTGTGGGACCTTAGTCCTTAAGTCGGACTAATAAATAAAGATTAGTTAAATAAGACACACTTGTCATAATCAATAGCTTTAGGGCTTAACAATTTGGGTAATTAAAGACAGTTCCCTAAAATACTTCACGAATAGTAAATCTTAAGGTAGATGACCTAGAACAGTACGAGGTCCTACGATCTCGTAACCCAGACCCGACAGTAGACAGGTATGAGCGTTAGGCTCCTCAGTTACGGCATGCGTATCTTATCAGATCCTAGAGTGTCAAGCTCCTTAGACTTAGGGTATGTATACCCTCACAGGTATTCGGGTTGTGTGCGTGCCAAAACCACCTGAAAACATTCCTGGTGAAGTAAGTTCGAGTTGCGGCTCCCTTGAACAGTGCCCCTTCACCAGGGACGTGGGCATACGTACAACATATTAGTTTTACATTCCAACATTTATTCAGTTATTCAGTTCATGTAGTTATTCAGTTATGCAGTTTATTCAGTGCATGCGGTTATTCATTTTGACGGTTTTATAAATTTCCTTAATTGTTACATATATATGCATATCTATATGTCATCATATTATGTGTAGTATGTGCTTTGTGTGTGGTACCGATACTCACCACCGAGTTGACAACTCACCCCTCTGCCAAAACATTTTTCGATTTGGCTGAGGATAGTGAGAGCGATCTCGTCATCCAGTAAGCGAGGATTCCAAATATTTGTGGTAAGCTTTGCTTCGCAGTGGGACTACCGAGTAATTCAGTTATGCTCCAAACACCCAGGACAGGGTCCATAGTAGTTTATGAACTTTATTCCAGATATTATTATTTGGTAGCCTATTTATATTTAAGTTCAGTATATGTAAATAGTTTTCAATTATTAATTAATAAATAAATCAATATTTATTTATCGTTTGCATTTATTACATGTTTTAGTATGACACGTCAGTGCTTCCGTAGGGCATTCGCCCTACGTGTGGTCACGTCCTACGTTGGGGTTTGACAAATACAACCAAAGATTCTACACCCACCCAAAACCAGTTTTCACAGCAAAACAGAGCCATCACTCTCAGTAGCAGAACACCAACCTCAATCACTAACTGCACTAATTTAGCTTTATACCAATCATAATATAATCAAAACCAAACCCTACACTGCAGTACTATCCACCTCAAAGAAGTAATAATACATTTAGTCAGTCAACACCACATTGGCCTACTCATAACCATGAAAACTAAACTAAAAAGTATTGCTTTATTATGTGATAAATGGAAAAGGAAATGCAAAAACATAATTAAAGAGGACTCAATTCTTCTCCATTTTACTAGAAAGCTATAGTTAGGCCAACCCAAAATCCCATAACAATTTGAACCACAATTGATTCTACCAATGAAGTTTTTTTTAAGTACTTTAGCTGATATTTTTAGCTTCTATTTTAAACAACTATTACATTAAAACTTACCTGTGTTTCTCATCCTATAATTCCCTCATTCAATTTAATTCACATCATATTGCCTAAAGCAAATATCAGATCAACTTGACTAACTAAATGATATGTTATATCTATCAACCTTCATTTGAAGTGGAACCGAAGCAACAAGGATCTCTAAGGGAACAACTACGTTTATTCTCAGGATGTAATAATCCCCCTTTACCACAACATGTTGCTTCTCAGGATGTAACTAATCCTCTTTTACAACTGAAAAAATCTCAACATGAAGGTCACCAATTGCAAACTGTACAAGTTTTTCACCCAAATTCTCAAATGATTGGAATTCATAATTCAGGGAAAGATCCAATCATCAATAATGAGGTAGTCCAAACACATAACCCCCCTTGAATCTCAATACGCCAAATTACAGTCGATGAGTAATCAACAGGCCACAATCAGTGGGCAACCAAGTAGCCGAATTAACCGTGATATACAGGTACCACAAGCCCCAAAAAATTAATCTTATTATTCAATACCAATTTTCTAATTTTAGGAGCCGTCCCATCTCTCCCCAACTCTCTAATATTCTAGAAAAGGCAAATCAATATGAACCCTAAACCATACCACAAAGAATAAAGAAATTCCTGACATGACTGTAAAAATGCCACCCCAAATTTTATAAACCCTAAATTTAGAAAGCATCCCAAAATTTTATCAATTTTCATAAAAAAAAAGAGAACAAAAGTATAAAGCATGTAACAAAGAAAGGATTCTCAAACTTGGTCCACGAGAAGTGAAGCACAACTCTTCCAAGTTTCCTCTGTGAGAAACTATTGAATTTTGATGTCATAAATTTATAGAAGAAAAACAAAGAACATAAGCGGGAATTGTGAAAGAGGAATGGAGGGAGATTTGTTACGTAAATAATTGATGGGGAGAAACAAAATTCTTGTTAATGATTAATGAATGAGTAAAATTGGTTTTCTATTAAAATTGGAGGATTTATAAGTTTTTTTAAATTTAAGTGAGCAAATGTCAGCTCTTAAAAGCACTTTCAGATCTCAAAAATCAGAAACAAAAACTCTTTGAACTTTTTATTTACCAAACATTAAAACTTGACTTATACTTTTTGAGAGTAGTAACACATCTCAAAAAAACTTTACCAAACCCACCCTTATTCGCTATGTACTTTTTGTGACAATAAGATGATGTAGATGTGTTTTTAAGAGTGGTGGGACCAAAAAAGGGGACCAAAGTTAGTCACTTAACTGGAGATGCTCTTATTGTCCAGCGGTTCTCATTCGATAGAGAGCTCACTTGGGTTGTTTGGTGTCAGAGTATCTCAAAAAAATATCGGTAAATTTGAGAGGTTATCAATAAAAATGTTAACTCATTTTGTATAACAAAATTGTAAACTTGTAATAGTTTAAGAATTTATTTGAGAGTTTAACGACTTTATTTTTATTAATGAAATGATATATGATTAGATAATAGGGTAAAACATTACAAAATAATTAGGGCTGAAAGATTACAAACCTAACCATCTATTAAATGTATTGAACTTCACAATGTTAAACGACGATGAATTGGTTCAAGTGATTTAACACTTATTCCTTTTAAATAAAGTTTTGGATTTGAGTCTTGTACATAAAAAGAAATTGTTATGAGAGAACTTTATCCCATAAGATTATGAGAGGATTTTCCCCCGATAAGGATTGACCTGACTCAAAATTGATTAGGGAGATCACTTTTACTCGGCTATCTTTGTTGGTAACAACTTATGTCATAGCATGCAACAAATAAAGGCATAATAGTTATTAAAATAGTAATGATAAATTCGAGTTAATTATAAACTTTATACACAACACAATATTATCTATTAAACCCTCTTTTATAATTATAAATATGAAAACATTATAAAAAAAATGAATGATATTATATTACATGAAAAGTTTATGGAAAACTCAAGTTTATAGTATCATTAATCTTATTAAAAAGAGGAGCATATTTAATGTTTTTTTTTAAAGGAAAGTACATTTATAATTCAGCCTTATAAAAGTTGGTTACTATTTTTTGGCGAGACCAGCTTCTAGCAAATTCTAATTATATTGATGTGTTGTTGGATAAGAGACCCAGCCTACCACTGCCACTGATTCCACCAACCTTGAATTCGTGGTTGGTGAGCATGTTGTGCTGTCACATTGTGGCACTACTTCATGGCAACCCACTTTTTAGTTTCATCAACACTTATATCATTTTCTCCAATCTATGTAGGGCTAGAGCACCATCCTCTCATTTACGGTAATAATACTTTAAAAAAATATATTAACATTTTTTTTACACGAGAGAGGCTCCAATTGGAGACTTTAAAGGAGAGAGGCACTAAATTAATGAAACTAAAACAATTAAAGTATTAATTATTTCCTCCAACTTAAAATAATTGCCATTTTTATTTTTTAAATATATTCACAAATTAATTTTTTTAATACAAAATTGTAACTGGAAACATTTATTTATTTAGGAGAGGAGGAAGTAGTATGCTATAACATCTGCAATGTATCGGTATCCCATTTAAAAATAAAATAAAATTTATCTTCGCTTAGAGCGTGTTTGATATATATATTATATGAGATTGTTAAAATAAATTAATCCGTAAAAAGTCCTCCCTTATTTTTTATACCAAAGACATCCTTATTTTAAAAAAATTAGCGAAAATTGCACAAGTGCGTATCTGAGTATCTGTCATGCATAGGATACTTGCATCGTTGCGCACAAGGAACAACATATAAATGACAGAAAAAAGCGCAGAAGCAAAAAGAATGTGAAACAATTTCAGTCCAAAAATCATCTTCTGCATCCATCAGTATGAATCCTCTTCGCAATAATTAATAACATCCTACATATACCTTTTCGTGTCGAATCAATGAGGATTCGATTACATTGCCAAACTCTCTTCGTGGATTAGATTCTGCATTCTTTTTTCTTTGTATTATTATTATCATTTTCGGTGCCTGATTCCCTCTGACCGGGTTAAACCGCTGGAGCGGGTTCGCTTTTGCGTAAAAGCCTTTCTGCAGATATAAGAAGTACTACGAGTACGAGGTAAGGTTTATGGACTCCAGAATTTTTCTCTGTTTCTCGGACTAATTATAATGTTGAACGAAGTTTAACTGCCCTTTACTGATGAAAAATAAAAATATTGCCCTTTAATAAGGTACAAGATCTAAATAATATGTATGAGATTTTAAACTCAAACTTTATTATGATTAATATAATTTTTTAATTAAAAAAATTGCCCTTTAGTCCCGTCAAAAAGTACTGTTGTTTGGTTACAATTTTTTCAAACCATTATTTTACCTCTTTCTCAGCTCAAAAAGAAATTCCCCATTCTAATTTTTAATTTTTTTCATCCAATTGTCATTTCTTTGGGGCCATCCAACCCATTTTCTAGTATAAATAATGTGTATCGTGTTTTGGGAATATATTTTTTATATAATTGTTTATGTTTTACTCTGTGTTTGCTCACTCGAGACTAGTAATTTTATCTTTTTTTTTTTTTTTTTCATTTATCAACTTGTATAGAGAAATTATAAAACGTGCCGGCATCATTAATTACTAACATCTGAGATTCTGAATCACGCTGAAAGCATTTTGGGATTGACTTGGTTATTGGCGGATTGAGAAGTTTGGAGGTGAAGAAGCCATGGAAGCCAAAGCGGTTCAAAGGTTACAATTCCAAACTATATTGCATTCGGAGAAGAAGATTATGAGAACTGGACCAAGTGGTTTTGTGAGAGTGTCTCGTGGGTTTCTGGAGCCCAAGAAGAAGCTTCAGGTTTTTGTTTCTACTGCAACAAGGGCGTTCCCTTTGGTGGTTGCTTGTTCCTATGACAATGTTCCAGGTTGCTGCTATAAGTTAATTAAATAACTTACTTATACTTCGACAAATTAAAATGCAAAATATGGTTATTATTTATTAGTTTCGTGACTGTCAATTTATTGACCGAACTATTGTTATGGTTTCAAAAGGCGGTGCCGGAATGCACTCTTGTTCTTATTGATTTTAATTTTAATCATTAGAGTACTAACCAACCAATTACAGGAACAAGGTAAAATTATTGTTAGCTGTCAATGATATGGTGGGAAAGAACTATGTTTGTTAGTGTGAGTCATATTTCATGATCGTATGGAAAGCAAATCCCCCCGTTACCATCCCATTAGTCATATAATAATGAGTGTTTGGTAAGCGGTCTAGGACAAAAAATATGGAGAGATACGGGGAGGGCATAGACGCGTCCATTACGTCCTTCTGGTTTGGAGGTACATAAATTAACTTAAAATAAACATGTCATGTTTTGTGGCTTCAATAACATTTCCCTTTAATGATTAGTTTGAAGGAAGGACAGGTGTTGAGAAAATGTTAGCATGAGATATAGTTTCGTTGTTTATTGAATTTAAAACATGCTGCTCATTTTGATTGTTGGCTATGTCAAATTTGCCTCTTGTAGCTTCAACATTGGAATCTGGAAATTTGAAGACTCCTCTTGATGAGGAGTTGATTCTGAAGGTAGAGTTTCAGTATGGTTATGCTGTACCCTTCTACTGTATAGTAAGGCACAATGCACGAGCTGAGTTTGTACTTGTCTAAGTGCATATGCCACTATATCTTACTTGAATCGTTAAAATTGCAGAGTAAATCGCAAGAGATCGAACCATATTTAAATGGACGCTGTATATATCTTGTTGGTTAGTTTCTTGGACGACGTACTTGTGCTTACGTAGTGTAAATTCCAAGCATAATGTATAATTACTTTGTTACTCAATATTTGAATTTGACATGCAGGAATGATGGGATCTGGGAAGACAACTGTAGGGAAGATTTTGTCTCAGGTGCTTTCTTATTCGTTTTATGATAGGTTAGTAAGGTGATTCCTGGCCTTCAATTTTTGCTTTTTTCATAGTGAAAATCCGAGTTTTTGAGGATAAGCGAAGCATGCATCATTTGAACACTCAATAGAGTAGCAAGATAGAGAAAGCATGAGCTTCAACTTGTGGTTATGTTCCACTTAATGAGTACTTGTATTCAATAGATTAAAATGAGGTCTCAGTTATGCTGTGGAATAATGGTTCCCTTTGGTGTGCAAGATTACTGCTAGAGACTATTATGTATAGGTTTTTCTGTCATGCAAATTTTTTATTTCAAGGATACAATAAAGTTCCCCCCTTGAACATTTTCCTGCAACTTTTTTATGCATTTATGAGACCAGTGATGCATTGGTGGAGAAGGAGGTTGATGGAACTTCAGTAGCTGATATATTCAAGCACTATGGTGAGCCTTTCTTTCGTGATAAGGAGGTCAGTTAAAAAAACTGTGTTCTCATGCCTACAATATCAAATTACCATTCTTCTGCCTTGCAATAAAGACTCTTGGGGGTCATGTGAGTTGTTCTGTTTTTCCTCTCTTGTCCTATCGTCACTATCGTCGTTCATTTCCTATTCTTGTTCCGCCGTTACAGACTGAGGTGTTGCAGAAGCTGTCAATAATGCATAGACATGTTATTTCTACTGGTGGAGGTGCTGTTGTGAGGCCCATCAATTGGTACAAAAATTAGCATGATACACGAGTTTATCTTCATTTTTTGTGATTAATTCTTCTCAATTCACTGAATTCAGTCGTCGTCACCCATTTCGTTTATATGGATTGCCAGGAAATATATGCACAAGGGGGTTAGTGTCTGGTTGGATGTACCTCTAGAAGCCTTGGCTCAGAGAATAACAGCCGTAGGAACTAATTCTCGCCCACTTCTACATTATGAAGCAGGAGATGCCTACACCCGGGTAAATGATTTCTCTTCCTTGGCAGGAGTATGTCCTCTTTCACAATCTAACATAGTAACTGTTATTAAAAATTGTTTTTCCACTACTAAATGATTTTACACTTTGGATTTCACCTGCAGACTTTCATGTGCTTGTCTGCTCTTTTCAAAGAAAGAAGCCAAGCATACGCAAATGCCAGTGCCAGAGTCTCCTTGGAAAGTATGGTTGAAAACGTTATTTCTTCTTTTTAGTAAGCGTTGTTGTTTTTTCTAAAATCTGTGGGAATACAACTGGAAAGGACAATAGTCTTTCAAGGTTGTCCAATGACAAAGCATGATTATTCAGATCGCTTATATTATAGAATTTATGTGAAGCTCAAAAGGATACCTTTCCTTCATGATATGCTTCTTAGATGATATTCATTTATGATTGTGTTATGTTATTTGTTGCAGATATAGCAGCAAAACTGGGCCAAAAAGATGTTTCGGGTTTATCTGCAACTGCTATTGCAATTGAGGTGTTGTCACTTCCTGCCCCATTCCCTTCTGAATTTCTTAGTAGTTTATTTGCTCTTAGTGTCAACATACAACTGAAAATTTTAGTTGAATCTACCTTTTGTATCATTGATTCTTATCTGATATTTGTCTATGTACTTCTCAGGCACTGGAACAAATCAAAGGCTTTCTAAAGGGTGAAGATGGCTGCTATGCATGATGGTAGCACAAACTTTGGCACAAGCATGTTTTAACGGGTTACTTAGTTACTTCAAATTGCATTTAGAGCACTGCTGTGCCTTTTGGTTTGGAAAATAAATGATGTAATGCGACATCAACATTGCATGTATTTAGTGTTCATGCCCGATTTGTGTTACGTAGTTTGACACGAAATAGTATTTTAGTTTATCCAATTTTGGTTTGTTGTTGTAGTCTTGTAGATATACAGGAAGACTAGATGTGTGTTGTAATCCGAAATGAATAGCTCAGATCATGTATACCTTCTTTTAAGAAGTCTGTTCTGTTGTAAATTCTCAATAATCGCCTCAATTGATGCAACTGTAAGTTTCCTTTGCTTTCAATCCTTGTCACATTTTGATGGCTACTACATGAATCGAATCAAATGCCGACAAAATAAATTCCATAATATGTTGTAAAAAGAATGACTTTAGTATTCATATCTTTTGAGTGGTCTAAATATAAAACTATAGTACCAAGATAAACAGATTTTATTTCCAATTCATCAGCTTGGATAATAATGCTATAATCATTTTATAATAACTCTACTAGTTAAAATTAGTTCCCAGACTCACATTCCTCACTAATTCATTTTTTTTTAGTAATTAGGTTAAGGGAAAGGACATGCTTCTAAGACACTTCCAAACATACGAGAACTTGGGAATCAAATAGTGATTAGATATATAGGCGAAAGATTATTGAGGTAAGCCAACCTCCAATTTTATCGATGCATGTCTTAAAAGTTGTCAATATACTATTGTGCCCAACTTTCATTCCGTACGCACAGATGCATTAAGTAGTGCCAAAGCATCATATTATAGACAATACCAAAGGCGCATGACATTACTTAAAACACACATTCACACTACATTATGTAGCAGCATTTGTGCAGTGACATCTTACAACCAAAATTATTGATAGTGATAGGCTCCGGTTCTCCAAGGGGTCTTCTCCACCTTGTCCGAATGAGAAAAGCCTCACAACTAACTTCGATCTATTAGGCGTTGGATTTAGTACCAACTGTGCAATTTACAAATTCACCTACATACAGAATGCAAATAAAGGGAAAAATTACAATGTTGAACTATAACAGTGCTAAAACTATACACACCCACTATACAATTGTAAAATGCATACTGCTATTTGAGCAGCTCTTGTTTATTCATACAACAATGGGACTATAAACCTGATCGAACTAGAAAATAACTTGAATGACCAAGTGGCAGAAATTCAAAGTAAAATCATGGAATGTTTTTCAGATCTTGATCACGATAACAAGTGACCTGCAATAAGGCAGAAAGAATTTCACCACAACCACAACAGTAAATAAGAACATCTTGTTTATCAAAGAGAGGGAAAAGCAAAAGGCATAACATCTTAAAATTAGAAAGAGCATGCAAGTTTCACTTCTCAACCTCATAAGCAATATGCTAACCACGATTCAAACCCAAGTCACAAAAACTAATCCCACTATCAAAATTTTCCCTACGGCAATCCCATACATTTTAGCCATCTTTGGAAGCTTCAATCTTAGTTTCCCGAGTTGCTATTGAATCAACCTGTAACCTTTTCAAAGTTAACCAATGGTAAGCAATGATTGCACAAAAAAATGCTTGAGCAACAACTTCAACTCCACACTGAACTGACCATATCTAATGCAATGGAATCATTAAGCCATAGTAACTGTTCTATAACAAGCCTTTATCATGCAAGTACACTATTATTCACAGCCATTCTTTTGACCAAGACAAAACACATTACATAACCAATCCAATGAGACAAACAATGGGATGCGTCAACCTAGCCAATGTCAAGTTCGTATCTATTATATTCACAAATAATAAGTATGATGCACTCTACAAAAAGAAACAGAGAATAAACAGCCGAGTGGGATAGAAAATAAAGTGTCCTCCAAGCAATTCACCCACTCCTACTCCAAGTTTTGCATCAAATTCAATCAGAATCAGACTATGCCAGATAAAGCCAATGAAACAAAAGTACAAAACCTCACAGAAAATAAGAGTCCAATACCTCAAGTCATAGTTGTTACACGGCAACTGAAGAACACTGCACAATGGAGGACCCTTTGGGAACAGGAAGAACCTTATCAAACCAACCAACCTCACCCCACAATTCTCCATCATCCTTCCTCACCTGAATCTCAGCACACCAAATCTCCATCTCCTTCCCACCTCCATCACATTCCCAAACCACAACCAACTTCCCACCCAAATCAGCCATGGTGGCCCCACAAAGGAACCTCGGCAAACCCTTATCCAAACCCTTCAGCTCCTTCCAAACCCCACTCCTCACATCGAAACCCTTTATCTTCCCCAAGTAATCGTAGCAGTACAGTACCCCATCCACCACGCATGCCCTGCCCCTCCACCCGAGATCCAGCTCGGTCCCCACGCTCTCCCACGCGCCGCTCCGTGGATCGAAGGAAATGCCGCCGCGGTCCGCCATTGCGTACACCTTCCCGTCCACGACCGCGCTGGCGTGCATCCACTTCTCCCGCACGTCGGCGGGGCTGGCCACCCTCTCCCATCGGCCGGCGGCGGGGTCCAGAACCTCCGCCCAGTTGGCGGACCTGGACCAATTGTCAGGGACGCAGCCGCCGACGACGTAAATCTTACCTTCGACGACGCCTGCGGCGGCGAACTCGCGGCCGACGCGCATGGAGGGGCCGGGATGCCAGCGGTGGAAACGGCAATCGAGGAGCCAGACGCGTGGGGAGGGGATGTCGTTGACGGAACCTCCGAGAACGTAGATGGTGGAGCCGAGGANGGTGGAGGGTAAACCAGAGGAGGGAGGAGGAGCGTGAGCGGAGGGTGAGGTAGAGGAGGTGCTGGGTGGAGTGGAGGAGGGAGCGGGCGTTGAAGAAGAGAGGGGTTGAGAGGAGGGACCGGATTGGTTTGGAGACGAGGGAGAGGGTCGGGTGCTGGCAGCGTGGGAGGCGCGCTAGGCAGTTGAGTGCCACGTCGTCTGGGAGGGAGGGGATGAGGTTGTTGGGTGCCACCGTCGGCGGTTCTGGTTGCGTGGAGGAGGACGACATGGTTCGGGTTGGTGGTGGTTGTGGGTTGTGCATTTCATTATTTGTGCGTGATTACTGAGGTGTTTAATGGCGAAGGGCACCGTGAGACCTCACATGTTTGTGCTCATCTAATCGTATAAAAATTAAGTTTTTATAATTATATACTTATTACACATTTTTTTATTTATTACATTTAGTTATAGTCAAGAATAATCTATGAGAAATTAAAATTTGTGAACAGAATCCTCACCAATTCATCCTAAATTATTAAATCACCCTTATCTTTCCTCCTTCTCCGTTCATCTCCCTTTCTCTCCGGCTCCATCAGCATCCTCTTTGATGCCAAGCTCCTCTCTGAATGTGATTGTGACTAAGAACCGGAACAACGAGAGATTTCACAAACATCGAGTGGGTTGAGTTGGGAACTTTGTTGCTTCTGTCTGTATCTTTGTCTCATTCATTCTACTTTCACACTTTACAGTATAATAGGTCAAGCACTTTCCAAAAAATAGTAAAAGTTTTTTTTAATAAAAAAGCTTTTTTTTTTAATTTAGTTCCTTCATTTTCTCTGCAACCCACAATTGGTACTAACCTACCAACTGAATCGACTCCTTTCAAGTTTTTGCAGTAAATGAATTTTTCTTTCTTCGTTTAGTTGCTATTAAGTTGCAAGTTGCAACCTTTTTCCTGTTTCCTCATAAATTTGTTGGCGGCATTGGTTGGTGGTTTCTAATGCTTTTTCGACTTCACAGTGACTTGTAACTTTGCTTTTCTTATCGATTATTTTGTTGTTATTGTCATTCCTTTTCTCTTTTGGATTCTCCATCAATCCACCTCGGGAATAGTTTATTGTAGCTAGATAGTGAATTATAGGGTTTATTTATTTTCTATTAATGTCATAATGATATTGCTGGGAGCTTGGACTAGGATATATGTTTAGTTCTTCAGTTGGTGAATAAGGGCGATTTTGATTTCTAGCATTTCTTTCGTGCGGTTATTCTTGTGGGAAATACATGAAGGAAATTTCTTTGGATTAATGGAAAGTTTTTCCCTTGTTACTTGTTTCATGCTAGGGCTATCAAACAGGCTAGCCCGGCTAACCCACGGATCTAAATGAACTTTTACGATTTATGGGATGTTTGGTCTATCTATTTATGTGGATAACCGGTTAGTGCACAGGTTGTGCACATGCTAATACTAATTACTAAATGAGTCAATTTAGCCCGCGAGATAAATGGGTCGGGCCTAAACGAGTTTTTGCTATTTGTGAGCTAGATTTTATATATTTAATTCGTCCATTTAACTAGGTAAACGGGCTAGGCTTGTGAGTTGGGCTTATTTTGACAACCCTATTTCGTGCTGGTAGTGGAAAGAGAGAGGATAATTTGTTTTGTGGGTTTTGGTTAGCAATTTTGTGTGTGTGTGTGTATGGAAGGGAGAGGTAAAATGGATTTTTTTTGGAGAGGATGGTGATGGAGCCAAAGAGAAAGGGCGAGGGAAACGAACAGAGACGAAGGAGAGATAAGGGTGATTTGGTAATTTGAGCTGATTTGGTGAAGGTTTTGTTTACAAATTTTAATTTCTTATGGACCATTCTTGCAATTATAATCAAATGAAATAATCAAGAAAATGTGTGGCAAGTATGTGATTATAAAACTTGATTTTCATTTATAAATGGGGTACCATGAGATGAGTCGAAACATGTGAGGTCTCATGATAGCCTTCACCGTGTTTAATTAGAGGAGGCTAGCCCCACGTGTTGGGACACATGCCATGATACCCTCAAAATTCACAAATTTTAACTTTTTTTTATCACATTTCTGTCCCACCTTTTTTAGTTTATTCCGTTTTATGCCCAAACCCACAATAATTGAATATTTGCAACAAAAGCTCCCTCAGCTCAGTTAGAAGACCAAAATGTCCTCCCTTGTCTCTCTTCCTCTCCTCCTCCCTTTCTCTCAAACACCGACCACAACAACAACAACCGCCACCGCCACCGTCGCCGCCTCCACCCACCGCAACTACCGCAACAGCTTGTGGATTGCTGGGTTTATGGCTCCGACAGCTTCAATGGATGTAACTTGGGTGGAAGTGCTTGCTCTGTGATAGGCTCCTGATGGCGTGGAACAAGGGGGTGAGGCACGTTGTGTGCGAGTTCGATTGCCTCCTAGCTGTGGGTTCAATTTTCCTTGACCTTTGCATTTCAATCTCCGCTCCTGGATTGATTGATTTT
Source organism: Nissolia schottii (assembly GCA_003254905.1). Lineage (NCBI taxonomy): Eukaryota > Viridiplantae > Streptophyta > Magnoliopsida > Fabales > Fabaceae > Nissolia > Nissolia schottii. The sequence goes on along the minus strand of QANU01073111.1, from coordinate 949,495 downwards.
TTTACATTTGCAACCTGCTAGGTCATAATTGGATGGCCAATATGAAGCATATCCCTCGCTCGGCGAATTCGGTGGCTGACTGGCTTGCTCGGGAAGGTGCTGGTGGATCCTCTTGCTGAGCTTGCTCCCGTGCTCATTAGTGATGGAGGGATGAGCTAGTCTGTTCTTGTTTGTTTTTTGTTTTCTTCTATTACCAAAAATAAATTGCAAAGAGCACAACAACAACAGGGAGGGAGAGAGAGAGATATGGAGCGGGATGGCTACGAGGCAGGCCACGACGGCTGCGTGACTGACAGCAACGGCGACAGTGGGACGAAGTTGCGGGCAGCGCAACGGAGGTGAAGTGATTTGGTTTTGAGATTGGGCCTGTGTGTCACGAATTCGCGGTGGAGAGCTTGTTGGCCGTGATGGTTTGGTTGCTGGCAGGGGGCGTGCGGTCGCAGTGTTGTGGTGGCTATAGTGGTGGTCCAGTGCGAAACGGAGGGGATTTTGATTTGTGACTATGGCTCGATGTTCGTGATGGTTATGGTGGAGTGAGCGGTGGCTACGGTGGTCACGGCTTGTGCTGGTTGCGAGTTGCTATGGGTTGAGGGTGCATGATGACATCAATGTTGTGGTGTTTGTGCAGGTAGGGCGCTGTGGTGTGAGGTATTGATGGTTGGTAGTTGCTGGCCGTTGTTGCGATGGGTGGAGGCAACAGCGGCGACGCCGATAGCGACGGTGGCAGTTGTTGTTGTTGTTGGTGGTGTTTGAGAGAAAGGGAAGAGGAGAGTCAGGGAGGCATTTTGGTTTTTTTAACTGAGATGAGAGACTTTTGTTGTAAATATTCGATTATTGTAAATTTAGACACAAAATGGAATAAACTAAAAAAGGTGTAGTAGAAATATGTTAATTTATTATGATATATATTAGGATAATTTATGATATGTCAGTTTATAGAGTGTTCAAGTGGACTACAACTAAAATGTAGTGTGACATATCCTGAATTATACTACTATATATTATAATAAATTAACATACTCCTATTCAATACTTATGTAATTTTCTTTGTATCTTGTCACCATGTTCTAAATATATATTTAATATTTATACTAACTAATATCAAGTAAAAAAATAATTATTTTTATTTTAATAAACTTTAAATAATTTAAACTACTAAATCATGTTCATATTAATAAAAAAATGTCAAAATTATTTAAATTATTAAATACGTGATTAAAATCATTTAAATAATTTTAGTTAAAATTATTTAAAATAAATATAAAATAAAAAAATTGTTTGATGTTGGTTTTACCCTTTC
>QANU01073111.1:932270-947880 GCA_003254905.1 Nissolia schottii | reverse complement strand
TAGCTATATAAATTGTTTCCCAGCGCAGTCATCAAAGTTGAGATGGCCGAGTTGGTCTAAGGCGCCAGATTAAGGTTCTGGTCCGAAAGGGCGTGGGTTCAAATCCCACTCTCAACAATCCATTATCATTTTTACTTTTTATTATTACAAACAGAACTAAACCAGTAACCACAGGTCAGGAAAACATCAGCAACAAAATTTATGTAAAAGGGATTTCACTTCTATGTTTTAGATATAATTTATGCAAGATGAATTACTCTTGAGGATCCCCTTCATAAGACCAATACTTGACTTTCATATACATTCTTTACAAAGGTTCAATTTAGTGTGATGCAAAGTTAAAAATGCTATATATATCTGACTGAAATATACAGGAAGAGAGCATGTACTTTATAGCATCTTAAATTCTTAATGATTTATCTTTGGAATGAAAGGGCTATATATCTTGGACTCATACAGATAGGAAACTATCGAACTGCAGAGGTTTTGCCAGTTTCGCATATTTGGGAGCTCAAGATGTTATCCTGCCCCAACGGAGCATTTCCCATGGACTGGCTGTTGATAACAAATGTCATTTTTCATTATTGTAAGAATCATAAGTTTTATTCACACGATGTAAGACTAAAAGCTTGGCTTTGTATATGAACGATGCTCAGAAACCAGATTTCTTGGGCTCTTATTCTTCTTTGGCACATTTTAAATTAAAAAGCAATGTTTAAATTCATACAAGAGTTTGAGGAAATTGCTCCAAGCCGTCCTGAACTTGTCATTCATACAATTACAATTTATTTCTGAACTTCTAAGGATTTCAAATGTTGTGGGCATGCCGTAGTTTGTTCATTTTGTTTCCCCCAACGGTTCAGGATATGGTGTCAGATCACTAGGGGTCAATCATACAAGCAAGGGCCTTGAACTTGCATTATCATTATGAATTCCCGTAGAAGCCAGCACTTTAATGATCAGGCACTCAGCTTGGATTGATCAACATCATGCATTTGAATTTAATGATTCAACTTCGGAATAAACCCTCTAAGGCTTAGCATTTTCCACTTAAGCTGCCGTCACCATACAAACTCTTGACTATGAGAAAATGATTCTGAATTCAAAGCCGGCCATACATTGAAAGAGTCTCGTTAAGTCTGGCGGCCTCTCTTTCCAAGCTATCAAAGCTCACAGAACTTGCGATCCTCCATCCCCAGTTTCCAAACTACATTGGTCACAATATCAACAACTATAATTTTAGTTTTTTGTTGGGGGCTAAAAGGGTTTCTCTATGAAAACTTCGAATTTACTTTTACCTGAGTTGCAGGAATATTCATCCGGGCAGAACTCCCCAGACGAAGAATATCTTGCATAGGTATTATTGCTGTTTGAGCCACAGAAGCCAGTACTGTCTTGATTAGCGCCGATGGAATGTCATCTTCCTCAGTTAATGAAAGATAGCTTAACACCTGAAACATGAAAATAAATAAAGATATGAACCCCCATCTGACTTGATTAAAAGCGACATTTCACTACTACAAAGATATCACCCACGCTGCTTTTCTCTTCTTGGTTCAAAGCTTCCCACCAACCTTCAATCTGTAGTAGAAAGAAATTTCTTATCGAGCTTTATTAATTTTGACAGGTACTGTATTTGAAGACATGCATGATGAAATAAAACAATTAACAACTAAGAAATATCATAACCTATACATGTCAGTTGCATGTATCTATCTCAATGGATAAAACATTAATAAAAAAAATAATTAGGTGCCTGTATCACAAATCTTATCTTTGACAGACATCTAAAGGGCATACCTAGGTCTTTTCTATGAAAATAGATATGCAGCACTGGCAAATGTTGGACAAAAGAAATTCTTACTGTCTCATTGTCATGAGTCCCTGTATACACAACTTGATTGCACTCATGATTATGAGGCAAATGAGGGTTGTCAGCACCACCTCCAAACCCTGGACTAAGTAAAATAGTTAAGAAAATGTCCAGGAAGTATGATACTAAAGGATGGTAAACAAAATTAGCAATTAATCATTACCAAACTGTAGAACAGCCATTCCAGGTGCTCCAATGTGTTTTCTTAGTTGGACTACATCCTCAGTGATAACTCCCTGTCATTAATCACAAACCCAAAAAATTACAATGGCTAATAATAGTCATATTCGAATGTCAAGCAATGGCCCTCATGATGAGCCTAATTACACTGTAAGTGTAACGTATTAACATTTTCAGAATTTGTTTTGATAATACATACCAAGTCTTCTGCTACAATATTAATTCTTCCAACAGCTCTGAAAATGCCGTCAAAGAAGGATATTCCAGGTCCTACCTATCATTTAAATGGTATGATTTAGATTATATTTTAACCAAATAGACCAAAGAAAGAACAAAATGATAGAATCTGACCTTCCACTTTCCAACCATAGCTACTTTTGCTTCTGCACATTTATAGAGCATACACGTTACAAAACATCAACACTAAGCCAAAAGCAGAAATAAATGTAGTGTACACTCACCAGCAGGAACAGCCCAATATCCAGCAAGTCCTCTAAAGTGGTCAATTCTAAATTCGTCATATAAATTCTGTGCACGTCGTATGCGGCGTATCCACCACGAGTATCCTTCTTTCTCCATGGCTTTCCAATCATACAGAGGGCTTTTTCATTAAAACGTGAAAATATCAAACATAAGAAATCAGTAACCTAAATGAGATGGGAGGTCTATAACATGTGCTTAACTATAATATGTTAGCAATTATTTACTTACAATAAAAAAGGAGAAGACCACAGGAAAATTTGATAAAACAGGGTTGATAGATAGCATGATATATTGTCATAGACAGTTAAAGTGGCATGAAAAGACAATAGAAACAATAATAGCAAAAAATCAGGGGAGACGTCTTGCTGACATTATTAACAAATATCTTTGAGAAAAATAAAATATAATTTTATGTTCAGGACAACAGTTAAATAAAGAACATGGAAAAGATTTAAGTAGTCAGATTTATGACAAAATATTTATCCTGGGATTAACATCAAACCTGCCCCAAAGCTGACCAGTTTCGCTGAATGCATCAGGTGGAACCCCACTAACTAAAAGAGGAAAGCCTTTCCTGTTCTGCAGATAAATGGAGATTTTTGTGATCACAAAGTGCAAAATGATCTGAAAACTGGTTAGAACAGACTTCAGAGTCAGATTCTTTATAGAATACTAACCAGTAAAAATTGGTTCTTATTTGCCCAAACATCTGCACTGTGATAACCAACATATATGGGCATGTCTCCCATTATCCTGATTCCCCTACTCTGCGCATAGTTGCGAACTTTTTGCCATTGCCTTTGGAACAAGAACTGTTGGGCAATAAATACATTTATCTGCATGCAAAAGCATAAGTGAATCATCAACACCACTTATAGTTTAAGCAGGTAAACAAAAAGCAAGCTTTAACGATAATTATAACTAGAAGTATTCTTTATAATCTTACAAAATCTCTCTTTTGTTGGTAAATATCTTCTAGAGCTCCAAGATGGCGGTTTCGTAAGGGCTCGGGCCAATTGTACCAGCTGATTGTATTTAAACTATCATCAATAGCAGCAAAATAAGCTGCATCTTCAAGCCAGCCTACAACATTGAAAAGATATTACAGCATTACAAGATCGCCTCTTATGAATTTTGATTATAGTGAAAGACTTGGAAACACAGAGTGTAAAATATGTGAGACAAGCATCCTCACATAAACTTTTGAGAAAAGAAACGCATAAGCAATTCCTCGATGTTCAAGTCTTCTAGTCTCTTAGTCTTTTATTTAATTCTGCCACAAATCCAAATGTTTCCTTTCGTCCAAGTTCTATACTACATAATCCTGAAAACCCCTAAGCCATCTCCATCACATGAGCACCCATAGGAAACATCACATCACCATAATTAACTTGTAAATTGTGTTTGATTGGATTTTTTTTCATCGCAACAAGAATGGGATTTCAAGATTTTATTCATGCATCTTGCTAAATAAATACATTTTAAGAAATGAATAATGAATTAAAAAGAGAGGAAACAGTACAAAGCAGTAGGATCAAGAACCCCCCATAAGCTAAAGAAACAAAAGCAAAAGACCAAAGAGATACCAAAGCGTACAAAGGATTATATGTTACACTAACCAATTTAGTTAGCAAAGTAACATCTCTAAAGTGAAAGCAAATGTCTAACAAGCTAAAACAGGCATGTATGGAGGATGTAAATTTACAATTGCAACTAAATGAGTTTCTTACTTGATATGTCAGGATCTCTACGAAAATGTTCAAGCTGTGTTTTGAGTTCCCCTTCACTTGAAATGAGCCTTTCTGCAGCCTACAAAAAGAGTTTCAATAAGAGGGAAATTAACAGAGTATCAGACACTCAAATTGCTGAAATGTTCAATCATGGAAAGAAATACAACAATGCTAGTGTGACAAAGGGAGCGTCATGAAAAGCCTCCACGAACCGCAAAAAGGCCTCTCTGCAGTCTGAAGGTTGTGCAATGCATACAAGTATGTTCAAATATTTTGAATGGGCTTCTATAAAATGGCATGATTTATAAGTAACCGAGTGGATAGAGAATATACAATCACTTCATTATTCAACCCAATTTCAACACCTTGATAAATTCTTAATGAGCCTCAGTGCACAAGAATACCAGCGGTAACGAACATCTTACTTTAGTAACCAACGGATCCTTAAGTTCAGCAACAAGCGAAAAATTCACACGCTCGGCATCACTGCATTCATTCAATAATAAATATAAGATAAAATAGGCAAGCAGAGAACACTAAAAGGGGTTCAAAACTGCGTCGCTCGCAGATAATAAAAATCCTCACATAGGTTCTGGAAGCTCATGCTTTTCCAACAATCCATCCTTAACCAGCTCCTCAAGAGAGATCAGGAGAGTGTTGCCACAATTTGCATCCTAAAAAACAACAAAAATGTCAAACCCAATTGTCTTGAGCAATGATCACACACAAGTTAAACTAAAAAAATAGTAGACCAAATCAATCGCAGTCAACTCCTTTACACCTAAAACAAATGGAAGGAAAAAGAAATCAAAATTATAGAACTAAAACCTAAACGTAGATGAGTATGTTACCTGGCCCGAGTAAGGAGAACCCTCTTCGTTCGCCTTTCTGCCAGGAGGCACAAGAGGTAGCACCTGCAAAAATTTACAGAGAGCAACACATTCAGATTCAAATAATTTTCAAACAATAAAAGATAAGGAGGAATAAAAAAGGAAAGAATAGAACCTGCCAAAGGGAGCAACCAGAGTGATGGAGCCAATCGATGAAACGAAAGGCCTCGTCTCCGAGATCACCGATCCCGTAGGGACCCCGAAACGACGTCGGGTGTAGCAGAATGCCGGCTCTTCTGCGATCCTCGGGCCGCGGCTTGGGGAGCCAGTCACCGTAATTTGGCGGCAAATCTTCGCCGACGCTGAGCTGAGCTACTGAAGCGGCGGTGGCTTGCTGGTGGGACCGGCAATTGGTGACGGAAATACTTGGTTTGGGTTTGAAGAAAGTGAGAGCGTTGAGAGAAGGAGAAGGGGATGAGAAGTTACACCGCTGTAGTTGCGGGAAACAGAATGAGATGGTAAGAGCCATCTCTATCTGTTTCTCTAACAACTATTTTCCACTGTCCAGTTCCAAGCCCAAGAAATGCGAGAGAAGAATTCGAAGCTAAATTAAATCTCTATCGAATTTCAAATTTTGTGCAGTTACGGTGAGGACGCAGGGAACCCGTGACGACAGAGGGAAGAGGTTGTCGTTGAGTAAAAATCAATCATCCAGGCGTCCACTGTGCTCAACTGTTTGATCCGAGGCAAAACCCCAACAATAAACGCACCTACTTCTTTTGTCGCCTTTTCCCTCCCCACTATTTAACGCTTTTCATAGCCTTTTTAAATTGGGGGAGATTAAAAAAATAAAAGTTTTGAGGATTTTTTAATAAGTATAAAGTATTCCTCTAGTCAAGAAAACATTTATAATAATTTTAAAGACACTCATTAAAAAAAAAAGTTATATATAATAATTTTGTATTAAAAAATAAAAAATTGTATTTTTTAATTACATTAATTATTTAATCGATTTAAATTTTTTTATTTTAACTTTTTTGGTCTTTAAATTTGCATAACCCAAGTTTTAACTAACAAAAATATCTTTTTCTTTGACATTTTATTTCTTCTTTTTAAATTATTTTCTAACACATTTTTTTAATATAAAAAAGGTTTCTTTCTTCTATATTTAATTTTATATAAAAGTATTGATACCTTCTTATATTTAACAATTGTCACTCAATCACTCATTTAAAATAATAAATAATTTGAGTTAATGAGATACGGTAAAATTTTAGATGTTATGATATTAATACTTTTAAAATTTATGAGATACCAGAATAAAAAAAAAATACCCAAAAATTTTAGGATAAATCTTTAAACTAATTTTTCCTTTTATGAAGAGTACGCGCTTCAGATTTGTGCATATATATGTTTACAATTCGTAAGGTTGGAATTATTAACTAAGCAACTCAAGTAGTAAATCAACCAATGTAAAATTTTAACACTTTTTACGAATGAATTAACGCAATATTTAATTATGATTAACATTCAGAATTTTTTTAAATAAAGTAGTACTAAATACATCGCTGCTTTCCGTCGCTTGTATTTTCTTAGTCTTACTGGAAATAATAATACATCAAACTTCATGAAATCAATCATTGCTTTCATAGAATAAACCATACAATTTGGTCAATTACCGAATCAATGAAACTGATAGTGATAGTGAAGATCAGGCCAACTCTGTTTGGCGCACTGCAGAACCAAGTAAACGGGGCCGCCCAAGTTAGTGAAAACCGTTCAATATCCATCTATCTAAACACTAAACAGAGAGTTTCCAGTCACCAACTTCATTATCACCAAGCCTGCAAACACGATCTCCTAAAGGCCCAATATAGTTTTACTTTACACTAGTTAAATTCATACAAAAAATGGGCCTCAAAAGCTCCAATATAATTTTGCTTTCCACCTTCTTATATTTTTTGACATTGCCACAATAACGGGCAAGTGTAAGCTGGTTTTCTATCCAAATCTGATAACTTCTCAACTTTCACGTTGGAAAAGTAACAAGTAAAATAAATATGCATGCAATAAAATGCTTGGCCAAAAAGGACAAAAGAGGCAATCTAAGAATTCATTAGTAGCACTCAACAACTTCTCCCTACCCTATAGGCTATAGTATCCGTATCATCAATTCTGCTAATAAGGTACCACCAAGTAAAATTTTCTATTTATCAACATAAATAATAAAATGATAATAATTTAATATAATTTTAAGATAATTACGCTCACAAAAATATATGTAAGACTCATTGTAATAAAGTTCATACCAAAATTAGTATTTCCGTGAGTGTAATTATCTCAAAACTTATCTCGAATAATTATCACTAATAGCACTACTCTTGTAATTCTCTTCATCATCAAACTTAACATCACCACAAATTCGACGGCAAGCCTCGTTTATCGATTGATTATTGATTCTCAAATCCTCACGAAGAAAATAGTAAGCTCAGGCCCACATGAATTCCCCTCGGGGCTCAACATGTAGAGAGTCTCGGAATCCCTGGACCCCACCACGTGCTCGAAATGCGCCCTCATGTAAGCCAACTCTCCATCTGCACCGTCCACGTCAGATCTCCCAGGAAGCACACCGGCGCCCATGGACACAGCCTTAAGCAGCTCCATCACACTGAGGTCTTCCTCATTAGCCTCCCTCCTCACGCCGTAACCGTTTTTCTTGCCGTTACAGTACATCGTCCATAACGGCTCCTCAAACAAACTCGTCCTGTCCTTCTCCGGCCTCTTCTCGCACTCGAGCGCGATCCTCACCATCCCGGCCGCCATCTCCTTCTGAAGCACGTGAGTCTGCATTGAAAGCTCAAGCACAAGAGACGGGAAGCACCGCGAGTTCTCTTGGAACGAGAGGCTCACGCGCCCCTTTCGGTAACCGAAGAGGGTGCAGGAGACTTTCGCCGCGCCGCTGACGCTGATGGTCTTGTGGTAGTGGCCGTCGACGGTGCTCCCCGCGGGGAGCGTGGGGAACTTGCAGGACGGGGTTATGATTGGGAGGGAGCGGAAGACGGAGCGGAAGACGCGGACGACTTTGGTTTTGTGTCTCCTTTTGTGGGAGGGCTGGACGAGGGAGATTTTCGGTGGGGAGATTGGGAGTGGTGGTGGTGACGGCGGTGCTGCTGCCGCTGGTGGTGGTGATGGTGATGATGATGTTGAGGAGCGTCTGGGTGTTGTTGGTGTTTTTGGTGATGATGCGGATCTTGGCTCCCCCATTGGTGGTGGATGTAGAGGGAAGAGGAGAAGATCAGTGCCATGAGGGAGAGGGGGAAAGAGTTTCTGGTTTGGGCGTTAAGGTTTGGTTGAATATTTTTGCGGATTGAGATGGATCTTCGGGTCTTAGAATTGTCTCCACTCCATGATCCTATTTTTTCTGCGTTCAGTTAATTTTTCCCTTGTGAGTTGTGATCCTCGTTGAGCACTTGCTGTGCATGCTTTAAATAGCATTGGACGACATATATTCGACTCAAATGAGTTATACTGTGTTATAAGAAAATGTGACAATCTACAGCATGGATGATCATTCAAAATGGTGTATATTAATTAGAAATGATTAGTTGGTCCATAATTATTGGTAATTCTTCGTTAGCCCTTTTAGTTGGTCAATCCAATTTATTTATTTATTTATGAGTTTCAATAACTTTTTATATTTATATATAAATATAAAGTATGTCTTTTTTTTATTTTATTAAATGACAACCACTTGCATGTGTCTATGCAATGTTTTTGAGATATCATAATGAAATTTAATTACCTTTTTATTATTAATTAAATAATATATAATTGAATAATAATGTAAGGAGTTAAAAGTACATGACAACTAAACTCTTCACTAATTTATTTATATCATCTAAACTCAACTCATCCAATAATAATGATTTGATGTTTTTATTTTGATTTTAGACATCGCTTCCAAGTTTTTTTCTTCTTTTTAACGGTCATTGCTTTCAAGTTAGCGCCACACAGTTTTTATGTAGTTTTCTTTTGGACTCACGGTAATCTAACTCATATTTAAAAATTAAGATGAATAATTTAAACTTGAAAGTGACCTAATAATATAATCAATTTATATTTTTAGTATTATATACTAAATTATAAAATGTTAAATATAAAAATTAAATAAAATATTATAAAATATAATTTAAAATATATTATATCAATATAAAAAAATTATTCTATTATTAAATTATGTGTTGTCACATAAATAAAATGGTTAATTAATTTTCACTTTTTTTTGGATGTATTCATTTCGCTCAATAATTTTCTTATCCATATTAAATTTAATCAATCCAACTATTTATGTGATATTGTTTTAAGGATTTTTAAGTCTTTTAAAAAGATAAATACAAGAATATGTCCATTTTGTATTAGATTACTTGAAACACAAGTAACTTATATGGAAGCATGAGAAACACATGCTAAATTAGTTAGAATTTAGTTAGACAATAAGCAAGTAGTTAGTTAGTTAAATTCAATTATGGAGGTATAAGATCCCTTCATTGATTGTGTATATAGAGTAGTGTTACTTGTAAAGCAATCAAAGTAATTAAAGCTATCATTCATTCACTCATTTTCTTTCTAATTTCTTTCTATTTTTCCTTTCCTTCTCTATGCAATCTGATATGCTTTTCTGCATAATCAAAATGTACAATTTCTCATTTTGATATGGTATCATATATGAATTTTTCACACGCTTCCACATCCAATCGCAAACTTCTTTGCTTGGAATCCATTGCTGCATCCTGTTGTTGTTGATTCCTGCTGTTGCTATTTTCTAGTTCCTGCTTCTACTACTTCTGGAATTCTACAGGTGAATTTTCTTTGGAAATTCTCTTAAACCTGCTCTTGATTCTTGCTGAGTTTCGAATCCATGGATCCATACACTTTATCTTCTGCAGATCACCCCGGTCTTCTTCTTGTTTCTCAGCCATTAACTGAGGAAAATGACTTCTCTTGGGCTTGATCAATTTACCAAGCACACAATGCCATAAGAAAATTTGGTTTTGTTGATGGTTCTGTTCCAAAACCTGAAGATCCTGCACTTGCTGAATTGTGACAGTGTGTTAGTGACATAGTAAGTTCTTGGATCTTGAATTCTTTATCCAAGGAGATTGTTGCTAGTGTCATCTTTCATAATACAACTTTTGATCTATGGAATGACCTCAAAGAAAGATTTCAGCATGGGAATAGTCCCAAAATTTTTCAATTGAAGAAAGCATTGATGGATCTTTATCAAGGTAATCTCACAATTCTTCAATATTACACTAAGTTCAAGACACTTTGGGAAGAATTGGGTTGCTATAGGCATGTGTTGCATTGTGATTGTGGTGGTAGCCAGCCCTATCATGAATTCCTGAAAATGGAACATGTGACCTGTTTTCTAATGGGACTTGATGATTCTTATTCACAAATTAGAGGCCAAATCTTGGTTATGGAGCCTATACTACTGATTAGTAAGGTTTACTCTTTGTTGATTAAATAAGAAAAACAAAGAGAGGTTGGTCATGCTCAAAATCAAGCCCCTGCTGATTTGGCTCGTGCAGCGAAGGCATCCAAGCCATCTGATGCTAAGCTGAAGCAAGATAAGAAAGATAAGAACAACCCAAGGTGCTCTAAGTGTGGTTTTCGTGGACATACCCTCACATAATGTTACAAGATCATTGGTTATCCACCAAACTATGGAAGAAATAAGAATGCACATGTTGCTCACCAAGTTTCAGACACATATGTTGCTGCTGCCCTTGCAAATCAACAAAATGCAAATTCTGCTGCTACTGATTCACAACATGTTGTTTCCCTCATAGCAGGTCAATTTCAGAAGCTAATGTCCCTCTTGAATGCTCAACTATGCCACCTTGCAATGAAAGCAAGTGCTTCTATGGTTTCAGGTATGATTTTCTCCACTTGTCACTTCAAATCAGTTAATGCTACAAGTGCATGGATTTTGGACAATGGTCTCATATTGTATCCTCACTGAGTTTGTTTAAGACTCACTCAACCATACATAATTCCTTTGTCAAACTACTTAATGGTGCATCCTTGCCTGTTCATGCCATTGGTAAAGTGCAGGCCAATTCCAACTTGATTCTCACATATGTGTTGTTTATATTTGACTTCCATGTTAATCTGATTTTTGTTTCTCATTTAACAAAACAACAATCATGTTTAACTCATTTTGATGCATAATTTTGCATAATTCAAGACCTAAAGTCTTTGAAAGTGATTGAGAAGGGTAACTTGATTGGTGGATTGTATATTCTGCAGCAAGAACACTATGCTGATGTTGTTAGTCTTACTGTCAATTCAGCACTTGCAAATTTTGTTTCAGTACATACTTGGCATGCTAGACTAGGCCATAATTTTGATAAAGTTCTATTAGACCTCACTAGTTTCATTTCTTTGCCAAATAAATTTTTCGCTCATGCTTGTAACATTTGTCCACTTGCCAAATTTAGGAGACTTTGCTTTGTTTCAAATAATCACTTGTCCAAGAATTCTTCTGATTTAATACATTGTGACATTTGGGGACCATATCATGCTCCCACTTATAATGGAAAGAGATACTTTCTTACTATTGTTGATGATTGCACACGTTTTACTTGGACTTACTTGTTGAACTCTAAGTCTGAGGTTTCTGCTGTTTTGATGAATTTTTTCTCATTGATTGAGACTCAATTTCACACTAAAATCAAACAATTAAGATTTGATAATGCAAAAGAATTGGCCATTACAAGTTTTCTGCAACATAAGGGAGTGCTTCATTAATTCTCTTGTGTGGAAATGCCACAAGAAAATTTTGTGGTTGAAAGAAAGCATCAATACTTGTTGAATGTTGCAAGGAGCTTATTCTTTCAGTCCAAGGTGCCAATTTCTTTTTGGGGAGAATGCATTGCCACAACCACCTTTCTTATCAACAGGTTGCCTTCGCTAATTTTGCAGCATAAGTCACCATATCAGTTGTTGTATCAACAAGCTCCAAGCTATGAAAAATTGAGGATATTTGGCTGCCTATGTTATGCCCCAACCTTGCCTTCATCAAGGAACAAGTTTTCACCTAGAGTTATTCCTTGTGTTTTTGTTGCTTACCCCATTGGTTACAAGGGCTACAAATTATACAATTTGGATAGCAGACAATTTCTCATCAGCAGAGATATGCAATTTCATGAAGATATCTTTCAATTCAAGTTACAAGCTCAACAACAAGATCAACCTGAAATGTTCTCTGATGTTGTCTTGCCATTGCTAGCTGCTGATTTGCTAGCACAAGTGCAAAATTTCACACCTAATGCCACAGATTTTGATCCTTCTTATGATGCATCAACCTCATCTATTCTTGAACCATCCTTGGCTCCAGTGTAGCATGAATCCACCATGGCACCAATGCAGCAAACCAGGTCAGGAAGGACCATCACAACCCCTGCATACCTTCAGGACTATGCTTGCCATGCTGCCAAGTATCCTATTGCAAACCATGTTCCTTACCATAGGCTTAATGTAGCTTACAAGGCCTTTGTATATCAAGTGAATTCAGTTTTTGAACCATCCTTTTATCATCAAGCTATCAAATTCCCAAAGTGGCAAAAAGCAATGCAAGAAGAATTAACAGCCATGGAAGACCTCAGAACTTGGTCTGTTGTTCCTCTTCCCCGTGAAAAACATTCAATAGGTTGCAGATGCGTTTACATGGTGAAACATAAACCTACTAGAGAGGTGGACAGATATAAAGCAAGGTTGGTTGCCAAGGGATACACACAACAAGCAGGGATTGATTTCATGGATACTTTCTCTCCTATTGCTAAGCTTACAACAATAAGTGTTCTGCTAAGCATTGCAACCGTACAAAATTGGTCTCTCCTTCAATTAGACATCAACAATGCCTTTTTGAACGGTGATCTCTTTGAGGAAGTATACATGGATTTACCTCAAGGATACCAAGTTCAAGGTAAAAAGGAAAACTTGGTATGCAAGCTACATAAGTCAATCTATGAACTAAGGCAAGCATCAAGGCAATGGTTTCACAAGTTTTCCATCACTCTCATCACAAGAGGATTTAATCAATCAAAGAATGATTACTCACTATTTTATTCAAGTTCTGGGGTAAGCTTAGTCATCTTACTTGTTTATGTAGATGACATAATCATTGTTAGCCCTTTTGCTGACAGAATTGTTGTTGTTCAGCAACAACTTCAGTCATGGTTCAAGCTTAAAGTGATTGGAGATTTGGATACTTTCTTGGCTTAGAGATTGCTAGGTCTCCTAAGAGAATATGCTTAAGTCAGCGCAAATATGCCTTGTCCTTACTTCAAGAAACCAATTTTTTAGATGCAAAATTAGCTACCTTACCTATGGAGCCTAATCTGAAACTGAGTGCCACTGATGGAGAATTGATTGAGGACACTTCATTATATAGAAGGCTGATTGGCAGGCTCATCTACCTAACTATTTCAAGACCAGAAATTACCTTTGCTATTAATAAGCTAAGTCAATTCATGTCCTCACCAAGAGTCCTTCATCTTCATGCAGTTCATCACTTACTTAGGTATATCAAAGGAGCTCCTGGCCGTAGTGTATTCTTCAGTTCTCAATCATCATTGTCACTAAAGGCTTATGCAGATGCAGATTGGGGGAGTTGCCATGACACTAGAAGATCCACTATTGGTTTTGTGTTTTTTTTAGGAGATTCCTTGGTGTCTTGGAAGTTTAAGAAGCAGGCTACAATTTCGAAATCTTCAGCAGAGGATGAGTATAGAGCCTCTTCTGCTATAGCTAGTGAAGTCACTTAGCTCAATGTATTGCTTCAGGATTTTGAAATCTCTTCCAACACTTTGATGGTATTTTGTGACAACCAAGTTGCAATTCACATTGCCACCAACCCTGCCTTCCATAAAAGTTCTAAGCACATAGAGATTGATTGCCACTTTGTGCGTGAGAAGGTGAATTCGGGGTTGATTGTCCTATCCCATGTCAAAGGCAAGCATCAATTGGCGGATTTGCTTACCAAAGCCTTACCATCTATACAGTTCAATAGCCTATTGCCCAAGTTGGGATTACTTGATATATAACTTCCAACTTGAGGGGGAATTAGATTACTTGAAACACAAGTAACTTATATGGAAGCGTGAGAAACACATGCTAAATTAGTTAGAATTCAGTTAGACAATAAGCAAGTTAGTCAGTTAGTTAAATTCAGTTATGGAGGTATAAGATCCCCTTATTGATTGTATATATAGAGTAGTTTTACTTGTAAAGCAATCAAAGTAATGAAAGTTATCCCTCATTCACTCATTTTCTCTCCAATTTCTTTCTATTTTTCCTTTCCTTCTCTTTGCAATCTAATATAATTTTCTGCATAATCAGAATGTACAATTTCTCATTTTGATATTTTGTTCTTTAATCATATTGGTGAGTTTCATTCTCACCTATAATAATGAAAAAATATTTTATAGTTAACTGTTTAATATTTTATATGAGTTCAATTTTTATGAGTGGAGTAATCATTATTAACAACGGGACATTAAAAAAAAACAACAACAACAACATGGAGTTTGACTAATATCGGCCTCAAAAATTCTAAGTGACTGATATGTCTAAATGAATTAGCTTGGAGTTGAAATGAATTACGAGACGAAAGCCATGCCACTAGGGGTGGGAATAAGACAGACGGCCTGTTTTACTGGCTCAAACCCAAGACTTCTGTCATTCCCAGCAATGCCTTATCCACTAGACTATCATTACTTTTTACAACATTTTATGCAATCATATTATTAATATAATTTTATTATTTAATTTTTTTTTAAAGAAACCATAACTTAAAGAGTCCCTAAAAGTCTCTCACACTCATACTCTCATCTTATCTAAATAATGTAAGAGCGTTTTGCTAACATTTTCCTTTATATTTTTTGTTGGTCAAATGCCTGTTAAAGGCTTGGTCTGTCCTAACCTGTTCCCACCCAAACATGCCACTAAACACCGTACTTGCTTAATAAGTCAAATTTTAAAAGTTTCTTTTAAGTAGAACAACCAGAAGGCATGGACTAATTTCTTTCTTTTTCTTTGCTTCTTCCTCCTATCAAGTTTGCGTGTGATTGGAGACAAGCAAGCGTTTGCAACTTGCAAGCACGCTCCTTCAACGACGCGTGGACCCTCTCCACCCTCTGTTCTTATTTTACCTCCTCCTTTACCACTACTGCCCCCCTCAACTAACTCCCCCAAAACCCAAATAACGTTCCTCTTCCTATATTATTATTATTATTATTATTATTATTATTATTGTTATTTGTTATTATTAATTTCTATCTATGCCCACAGATTAATCAATAACATGTTCGATTTAGGAGATGAGCTCACACTAGAGAGCTATGAGATTCCATGGCTGATTTGGATTCAACTTATTGTCTTCTTTCTCCTCCTTCTCGTCCTCTTTTGCTTCGCCCTCTTTCCTCTTGATCCCGCCGACGATCCCGCCG
>QANU01073111.1:912914-932171 GCA_003254905.1 Nissolia schottii | reverse complement strand
TATCTCTATAATTGGACAAGTTTACAATTTTCCTGTAAAGACAATCGGGATCGGAACCGAAGAAACTGCTGCATCAACCTTTGCTCTTCTTATACAGATTTAATCCGATTATACCTTTAAATTTGTCATGTCATGCCTTCAAATTCATCTTAATATTATTTTAATTTAATTTAAGTCGAAGGATTAATTAAATTATTTTTTTTTTGACAACTTCATATATTAATAGGCCCATTTTCATAAATTGATGACAAACTTAACTTTTCAAAAATGAATTCGACGGTTTGATCGATTTAATCTGTATTCATTTAATCCTTTCTTAAATTGGGTTGTACCATTTTTGTTTTAATAAAAAGGTTGGTGGTATGGTCGTAGAAAAATGGAGGGTGGAGTCACCACTACTGGCCCTTTTTATGTCTCAATTATGCTGCATTTTATATCCAATTGTTTGGGAGTGTATGTTTGGTTTGGGGGTTATTTAAGGTTAGTTAGGGGTAATAATCTGCAAGAAGTATTTCTATTTTTGTTGTTATTGTATCGGCCAAAGTTATCGCTTCTCACATTTTTCTTTAAGAAAAATAATTAAAGGAGCAAACCCCACTCTTTTTTAAGGTAGAGGATTAAAAATAATAATAACAATAACAAATTAACAACCATTTTATTAAGCTGGCTTTCCTTGTTCGGAGGGGAAACAACAAATTGAAGTGATAATTTTGGAATGCTAATCTTTGTTGGTTTATTATTATTGGATAAGATATAAAATTTATAATCCATATGGCTTGGGTAACTTGTCTCACATGATAGATTGTCTAGCATCATTGTGATAGATAGGTGGTTGAATACGTGTCCTTAACCAAGGTAGCTTTTTCAGTAGCTTGGCCAATTCTTAGTTTCTTTAAGAGGGGGGGGGGGATTTTCTTAAATACTAAGAAATCCATGTCAAATTGTAGTAAACTGTCACACATTTATATATCATGATCCACGCAATATAAATTACACACAGTTGAATTAAGGGGGCGTATGCACTGACCAAAAGTGTTTGAGCAGGGGGGAGAGAACCTAAGTATAAAAGGCGAGATAGCAACAAGTGCAAGCTTGAGAAGAGAAGAAATTACAGAGGAAGAGTCTTCATCACTATTTTTCCTCCACCCTTGTCATTATTTCCAGTTAGCTAGAGAATCATTTCTCAAATGTTTCGGCCTAGATTCTTCATCTGATAGTCCTCCAACAAGATGTAGGAAAAGAAAAGAAAGTTGATTATGATGAAAAATTATGCTCCTGCTGTTTGAGTTGAAAAAGTAAACAAGAAAGAAATCAAGCGCTCTTCATTTTGATCAGTTTCCTCGTTAATTTTTCTATTGTAGCTTGGGCCCGAGGTTCTTCACAACTTGGTGGCACAGAGAAAAATTGTGTAATTAACAATTACGGGAATTAAGAAGAGAAGCACAAAAATTCAAGTCCGGATGATATGAATTAAACACAACAACTTTTCTTTTTGGTCATATAAACACAACCACTTGAGAATGTCGAACATAATCTGGTCCACGTTTCTTTATTGGACTGAATTTGATCCGAGTTACATGCTTTATATTTGAAAGGAGGAAGTTTGAGCTGATATAAGTGTTCAATCACAACCAAAAATGGTTTTAAAGCAAGTTTGAGCTGATATAACTGCATGCAACTGTAACTTCACTTTCCACCAGCTTAGATTGTAAAAGACATCATACAGTGATGCAAAGAATTAGAATAGAAAAATAGTCAACAGTGGTTTTAAAGCACTACCAATCCTCAAATCAAGTTAGACAATCCATCACAAAGATGTTGATAGAATCAACATCCTGTCTCGATGTCCCTAAAGAAGGAAAATGGGCACAAGATTAGGACTCACATTCTAACTAGCCTTTCCCTAGAGAAAAATACACCAAGACCACAAGTTTGATATTCATTTAAAAAAAAGGAAAATGATTAACTATTTCAGCTTACTATACTGGGTTCAGCGATTCCCTTGACAAAACTGAATATCACCGATACTATTTACATTGCATTACGTTCATGACTGTCCGAATTTGAAATTTGGCTTCATCTTCATATCATGCAAGCAAAGCAATTAATTATTAAGGCTTGAAAATAAGTAAATAAAGAGGAACCAAACAAGCACACTGCAACCATTAACATAGCAATAACATCACGATGAAATAGGATCAAGATTCTAAATTGCATGTACTAATTCACACTAGCATTTCATAACCTTTGCTTTGAAACCTAAGTGTATCCCAACCCAACTATTATTCTGTATCATAGCATTTTCATCATGAAAAGTAGCACGAACATGGCAAGGGTGTTGAAGAATATTTGAGAAACTAATTCTTCTTGTTAGCTATTTTATTCATCTTCTGCTCACTGTCATCGGGTAGGGAAAGGAGAGACTCCCACATAGCCACCTTCAATTTGATATAGCAATCAACTTCAATTATGAGTGGATATGTGTGATACCCTCGCACCTTTGGAATTGCGTCTCACCAATATTGCCTTACCACCTATTCTGAAAACACACCACTTTTGACGGAGTATATTGGTGACCATTTTGGAAAAAAGTACTGGTCATGAATGTCAAGAGGCAGAACAATCTATTTATTCCAAGATGACTGCACTTTGTATTCTTTGATCACCCATATATGAGCCACATCTCTAACATTCCAAACAACTAGACTCAGACACCCTCCCTGAACCCACAAATCACAAGAGAAGTTATACTCAAAATCATTTGGTAGAGGTATCTCCAAGAAACTCCTTTCCACTAAATCAAAAGCAGCAATGACATATTCCTCCACATCAGGTCTAAATGCCCACCAATGAATAGCCACATTCAAGAACAACCCGACAATGGGGTCCTTGCGATCATTTATTTATATAAGAAAATGGGTACCTTCACTTTTTGCCCATAAATTAGCCCCTAAAGAGAAAAACTCGAATTGAGTTGCCCAATCAATTTCCCTTGGGTTATCTAATGCTATAACCACCAAATAATCATATGTTGTTGGATCGTACCCTAAACCATGCATAGATGTGAGATCATGCATAAAAGGTGATAAAGGTTTTTTTTTTTTTTTGACCTCGATGAATTCCACAAATAGAGATCAGTGTCACGATCGCAAAGTAGAAGAAACTCTTTACATGAACATAACCCTAGAACATTAAAAGAAGGTTTTGGGAGCTGAAAGCTAGGTTTACTTTAGCATAGGCAGAATCTTCCTTGATCGTTGAGTCTAAGTCTAACTCTAAGCCTATGGATAGGATTTCACGAGCGGAAGGCAAGGATTCCACGAACATGAGTCTGCGGGCGGGTGCAGCAGATAGCTCAAAATGCGATTTTGCGAAGCAGATGCAGATTCTTCTTCTCCATGCTCCTTAGGACTCTATTTATGCTATTTTTCCTGCCCATGTGAGGCGGCTCCATTGAGGGAGAGATATGAGAAGCAGAACAAGAATGATTTTGGTGACTTGTGAGTCAAAATTGTCTCTTCTTTAGCACTCTTCCTATGTATCAGCCCTGTGACGGCGTCATTGAGGTCCTAGTGTAGGGTGAAAATAATTACTAATTACATTAAAAGAAAACTATAGAGCGTGTTTTGAATATTAAAAAAAGATCGGAAGTGATTGGATTTAGAAATCAAAATATTGTTTTTGGAAATTTTAAGAATAAGAAATTATTTTATTTTGGCAAATCTCATTGGATCTCGTAGGATTTGATTCTTTTATTTTTGAAACCCTATCAAGATTGATAGCATTTTATATGAATTAATTTATTTTAAAATTTAAAAACAAATGAAATCAATTAGAAATGTCATTAGATTTAAGCCTATTACAATTATATGAATCAATATAATTTAATGTCCCGTATAAAATAAATACAGATAATGAAATAATACAACATTTTGAGAAAACTCATTAAATTAATTCTTTAAAGTTTTGGCATTTTGGGCTATGTGATTTGTTGCTTAGTTCGTCAGTATAATTAGTGTAAATCTCTTAATGTTGGCTCCCCTCCCAACATTCTAAACCAATGAATGATGATCACGATAAGAAAGAACATCACCGGTCTTTGTTGCAGAGGAAAGTCGGAACATAACGAGATATGCTCGCCTATATTTTTCATATAGCATGCAGAATAATAAGTAGTTCTAGTAATGTTGATGAATATACTGCAAATTGCCTGCTCCTCTAGCAAATGCACATGGTTACACGTATTATAGTGTCGGTATGCACCGTTTAGTGTGTACACATGTCTAATTCTCTGCATGTGTGGAACTATTAATAGTTTCAAACTCCAATCTTTCTTGTCACATATTCGCTTCTAGATAAAAAGATGATACAATGCATCTCATATCAGTGAATGCACAAAATAAACTTACAGCTTCTCACCCCAAGACACTAAATGGCTAAAACGAAGGGAAAACTGTAAAAAAAAACTATACAAATATGCTTTGTGAGAGATTAATGTTGGCATGTCAAGTAGCCAGTTACCAAAACACAACTGATGAAATAAAAAAGGGAGCAAAGGAAGCAGAAAAAAAGGACAGAAGAATAAGAAGGAAGGTAAGGGAAAATGGAGACACCAAGTGAGGTGCAAAGAGAGAGTATCGGCTTGGGATTCATACATCCCGTGCAATTTCTTAGAGCAAGTTGTGAAAACTTTCTCTAAATGCCTGGGCCTTAACCCCACAACTGAAAGAGCAGAAGAAGACCCTCGTGAGAAACATGGAGAGGTGACAGGCACAACATCATGAGCCATGAGGAGACCACCAAGGCCACCGTTAACCGCTGGACAAGGCGGCCAAATCAACCGTTCTTCTTAAAAAAAATACTAAGACTCTGTAGGCTTAGTCAATTATGTGTGCTTGATTTTATCAGGTAACATCTTCTCATGTTTCCCCGTGATTCATTTTGGACCTGATTTTCAGTTGCATTGAATATGGAGAAGAGAAGAAGAAATTTCATTGTTTTGAAATTGACTAGCACTTGGCTCCTTGGAGGAGCAGTGGTTCAGGTCACAGAGACAGTGTTTCAAGTTTATTTTGTTGCCCAAGATCCATGTAATCCTTGTAAATATTATATTATCACTTTCATTAGAACAAACATCTTATATCTGATCGTTTTCATTTTGTTGATTTTCCTTGTAAGTGGCTTAACTAGGTGATTAGTATTTACAACTGATCACTACTAATTCTTTTTGTAATAAAATGGGGTAAAATCAGAATCAACATGAATAAGAAAGAAGCCTAAACCCGTCTTGTTTTGTATTTTCAACAAGGGTATTAAAAAAGAGGAGTAAAACATCATTTTCGTCCTAAAAGTGGGCAGCTTCCATTAATTTTTCCTCAAACTTTCAAAATCATCAAATTTGTCCCCCTATTACCTAAACCTGAGGGACGAACTTGATGGATATTTGGCAATTTCGAGACAAATTTGATGTTTTAAAAAGTTTGGAGACAAAATAGATAGAAGTCTCAAACTTTCAAAACCATCAAAATTGTCCTCTAATAACCTACACTTGAAGGACGAACTTGATGGATATTTGGCAACTTCGAGACAAATTTGATGTTTTATAAAGTTTGGGGACAAAATTGATAGAAACTGCCAAGCTCAGGAATGAAAGATGGTGTTTAACTCTAAAAACAAGTTGGAGATCTCGTACTCACATGAACTGAACTCAGGTTGTTGTTCATTTTAGATACCTGTACATATCTATGTTCTATGACTCCACTCATGCAACATTTACATTATTCATTACATTGGCACAAGTCCACAACCGAACCACCCATGAACAAATAAAAGATCAATACAACAAGGGTACAAAATTATAATCGTTAGTTTTGCATTACGAACTGCAAATCACTAAAGAGTGCAGGGTCCCAAAGCTTTTTTATCTACGTCCAGTGATATAGTTGAGAGCAAACCTTGAAAATGTGGAGAGGGTGAGAACCATTTGCAAGATAGAACGGCCCTTGACAATGCCCTCTCTCACGCCCCTTGCAGTTCTGGCTACTGCAGGTCCACCCGGGTCAGCCTCAGCTTCGGGACTCGCCGCCGCCATTGCCTGCAAATAAGCTATAACCAAGTGAAACACCAAGTAAAAACTCTCAGCAAAAACTACAAACCTCAAAGACAAGAATCTGAGACAGCCATGACAAACTTGATAGGTATGTAATTGTAACCTGAAGGAGGAGGAGGCATCATTGACAACTGGCGAAGCCTCTGCTCGGCTGACCGAACGGCGCGAGTTGAGCTTCTAACGCCTTGAGTAATCTCTTGCCTGCATAGATGTTGAAAGGGAAACTTTGGTTTCAATGCCACTTACATCAACACTACATGCACACCACACAAGACATGATATCAACCCAAAAAAGAAATATATAAAGGTGGTTTCTCCTGTGCCTCGCAAGGTATTTACCACTTCGCACTAAATTTGTTCATTTTTAACTGAGACACAGGAGAAACGACCATAAATAAAGGGAATGAAACTTAAAATTAAAGGAAAAAAGGTGCAAACCCTAGATCACTGAGCTCGGTGGTCAAGTCACTGATTTCCATGCCGGATAACCGGATAGCAGCCATGGTATCAGGAAGCTCCTCCCTTGTGGTATCCATCAGCTTCTCCAGTGACTCTGCTGCTCTCTTGAAAGCCTTCAGTAACATCACACAATCCACAATTGGAAATTGAACACACACACACGTTAATCACAATCAAAAGTAGCCCCTTCCAAAATGCATTTTTTAATAACACAAACCAGGAGTGTGGGGATCGCAGAACAAAACAGCCACGTTGCACATATCGCTGACTACACAAAGCGAAGAAAAAGATAGTGCAGTTAATTGAAGAATATATGTGCGTAATCGGAGGAAATTGAACGAGTAACAGATAAATTGAAGAGAGAGAAAATGGAATTGGTGAAGGGAGAAGGGAGAGGGAACCTACCACGCAAGCGAAGACGTTGAGGAGAATGAGATGGCGCTGGGAAAGGCTCCAATGAGAGAGTGGAAGCGGTGGGGAAGAGGCGACGGCGGTGGAGGTGAGTAGCGACGGTTGAGGTTGGGGTGGGGAATCAGAGGGAGATTGTTGTGGGGTGAAAGACAGAGAGCAAGAGGGCAGAGTGGGGCGTTCTCTACGCGAAAAGAGGCTAAATTGTGACGGGTGAATGTTGTTAGCGGCGAAAGCTTCGTTCTTAGGATACAGAAGAACAATGCCAGGCTTTGACGCTTGCAATCGCAGGGGATTCAGCATCTCTGATGCAGTAGTAGTACTGATGCAGTGGTACAGTTTACACCTTGCAAGCTCCGAACCTAATCGACCAGAATCGGAGTAGCTTCCTTCTTGGTAAATTTCTTTCTGAACAATAAAATTGTTTGGGCCTGAGTTTCTAGAGAGTTGGTAATTGCATTTGGGCTACAAAAAGCAAGTGACATCATGACTAATGGGAACAAGCCCAAACTCCGAATGTTAATATCGAAGAACAGGTGTGTGTGATACCAGACTGGTAGTTCATCATAATGTGATGATCATAATGTGATGAACCACGATCAGGATTTCTACCAAAAAAAAAAAAAAAAAAAAACCACGATCAGGATCTGCTAATTTGCCAAATTGGGAGAAAGAAAAAGAAATGTCATCTCTCAGAATTTAAGGTAATTTTTGGTTATGTCATGAAACAAAAGCCTTCAATGAAAATATCATCGAAAGAGGAAATTTTTACACTAATTATATTGTCCCTATAAAAAGAGACACACAAAAAATGCCCGTGAAATAATTTGTACTCCAATTCTTGTGCCTAAAAAAAAGAAGTAATATATATAGTACTGTCCCACCGTTTCCATCGTCCTTTCTGTTCGTCTTCCAGATTTTAGAAAAAAATAGTTAAACAATAAAAATAATAAAATATTATCTATTGTTCTCCTTTCTTATTGTTAGTATTTTCTCCTAAATCTTGAGTGCTAAAACATTAAAGCTAAACACATAAGTTACACCAATAATGCATAAAAATATTAGTTAATGATTAATTCTCTGGCATTCACTCTTTAACAAAAAAAAATCTCTCACATTCACTATTTTAAAACTAACACATAAAAATACTGTCAATACATAGTTGGTGGATAGTTGCCCCTATAATGCATACAAATAACTTCATAAAAATATATTAAAAAAAAACTAATAAAAATTATATTCAGCAAGCCATTAGAAAAGAATCATGCCGCAGAGCCAAGATATTTTGTTAAAAAAAGTTTTAAATAATATTTGTTTTTCTGTGGAAGGCTCAGAGATCCATGGACAACAACGAAGTGCCACAAACGTTGTTAAGCAAGACGACCGAATAAGATGAAGGGAAAAACCCAGCCCACTAGAACGTCACCCTTTTTTTTCCTTTCTGCAGTTTAGTTTGGCATTTGCCCCGTTGTTTATTAAATAAATAAATAAATAAATAAATAAATAAATAAAAAGGTTGGTTATGAAACAACACTGGCATCTACAAGAAACTTCCAGCTAAAGCCTAAATGGGATGCCGGTTATAACGACAGATACTTGAATGATGAAATAACGATGCATCAACAAATGCAAAGCAAGGGAAATGCAATACTTATTGCATAACTTAAAATATTACATCATACATAGAATAATTAGCAAAAAATATAGGCCAAATACAACAGATAGCGCTTGGCTTGTTCGCTTACCGCAAGCTAGGCCAACTCATACCGAGGCAATTGTACAGATTACAAGGCTTACATGGCCTTTCCAAGAGTATAGCAGAAGGGTTTACCCCTCTAATCCACTGAAATACGAAACCTTCAACAAAACATGGTCTTTCCATTGACCTAGGCTGGCAAATGGCATGAGACCGCAAAACAATGGCAGAAACACGAGCAACGTGGCATAGAACAAAAATCGGCGAATCCAATACCGAAATTTTGTATTCTCCTTCGATGTTAACGTTGCGGTAACTGGTCCATAAAGGATTTGGTATAAAATGGATGTGCAGCCAATAGATAAGAAATGCAGTAAGCACAGAATCTCCCAATACAAGAGCCACACGTAACCACTCCCTCCCAGTGTATCTACACACAGCTTGCCACAATAGCCACAACCAACTCCTAACATCAAAAGGATGAAAGTAACCGGCATAGTCTGGGATGATGTTGACCTTTGGATGAGCAAATATGCAATTGCAAAAATCATCAAGACTCCGAACATCATTCGGCTCATAATTTGAACTTGACACCACAAAATATTCAACCTTGAATTGAAGGTTACCACAGACTTAGGAGTCCACCAGGAGGAAGATTCCTAAAGTAGAAAAAAGCACCATTAATATTTCTAAATTAAGCAAAGACAACGCTGGAATAGTTTGCAGCTGAGATCACTGTAGTAATGTATGTCATTACATCCTATTTTATTTTATTTATATATTCTTAAATTACTAATTAGACTATGCCAAAAAAAAAAAATGGAAGTTGATGAGCAAGACTTTTTTACAACGATTCTAATTTCTATTAGAGAATTGGTCATTTTTCACCCTGTAAATTTAGGGCATAGCTAATCAGATTCCATGATTCACAAAATACTAGCTATTCAATATCACATGAAAGGGATTAGTTACTCAACATTCATGTAAAAGGATGTCGGTAAAGTCTTCAGGGTACTTCATCAAACTGGGTACAGTTATAGAAAGTCAAGGCAAAAAGCCTGACCTAAGCCATGTTTAGGAATATAGTATTTTAGGGATATAATCATTTTCTTTTCCCTTTCAAAAGCTGAATCGGGAAATTTTTTATTAAAAGCTGCTTTGAACCCAAAATAAGCTAACCCAAATACACACTAGCTTTTCCATAATTGCTAATCAAAAGCACAATATAGTAGCTTCGCATACATTGAATCAATTGAAACCAGGAAAAAGGAAAGATATACCTCGGTTGATGGTGTACATGATCCAGTAGCTTCAGTAATCCTTTCATATGAATATACGTAAGCACCATACAAAAGTGAGGATGACATAACAATCAGACCAGCAATAAGACAGTCTATGCACTTCCTACTCAGTTCACCATGTCTAGTATCTTCTAACTGATTCTTAAACTTTTCATGTCTGAAAGATGCCTTTGATACTCCCATGGCTAACTTTGATCTCTCTAGGTTATTCAAATCGAAGTTGAGAGCCAACTGTGTCTCTTTCAATTTCAACTTTTCCATAGTAAGGCCAAGTTCTATTGCCTTGAGGTCATTAGAACGAGATTGTTCAACAACAGATTTCTCAAAAGTACTAACCATAGGATTATTAATTATCGATCCAGAAGAGATTGGAGAAAAACAAACCATTTGATTTTGTTGACCATGCAAAGTAAGATCACGAACTGATTGACTAACTGAATCCATATGGAAGTTCTCCTTGACCTCTTCATAACTAATTGATTGACCTTGAACTTCAGTATGAGATACCGATCCTGAATGACCATCCTCTATGATACCATCACTTGAGCAATCCCCTTTGTCAATAGTCAATTTAGAATTTGGAAGTTCCAATTTTATATTATTAAGTTTATCTCCTTCATTGCTTGTAGATGATTCATAAATTAATCTAAGAGTACTCAAAGTGCTACCAAAAGATTGTTCAAAGTTTCTTGTCAGACCATCTAGCTTGTCTCCAAAAACCTGTGGCCGGATAGGCAGCAGTCAAAATAAGAGATAGAAAGAAATTACTTTAGCAAAATTGGCTTTGCTTACTGTTGACATGAACTGCTAGAGAAATGTAGTAGAACCACAATCAAGGGATGAATCAGCAATTGTTTTCTGGCTTACATTGGCTAGAGATTCTTTGATAGCCGACGTGCACATCTACAAGGTACACAAACAGTAGAATGGTCAAGGCTCTACACAAAGTATCAGCATGTATCAAGATTCAAGAAGGCATATAAGGACAGCACAATTAAATACTGTGTATTATTGGCAAGATGATTTCATTAATGAATTATTTTGTGTAACTTGCCAAAACATCACAATTATAACAACTAATTCAATGTATTGTCTCCAGAGTGCATTATAAATGGCCGGCCATAGCCTCAGAGTGCATAATTTACACTAGAAATAAGCAAGGAAATTACCGACGAAATATGATTGGGGGAAACGCTTTCAGCTGCTGCGTCTCTTCTGTACAACACCTAAAACAAACAAATTCCATGCACAGGATCAAGCAATAATGGCGAAAATTAAACCACCTAGACAGTAAGTACATTTATAATAGTTTGTATTAAGAAAAATCAATTCAGTACAGTAGGAACATAGGACAAGCCTCAGTGAATCAACATTTATACCATTTAAATCATTATCCAAGGAAAGATAAGTTTCAATGTATGAATGAAGCATTTTAACAGCAGAGCAGGGCACTTAAAATTATTCGATGCCTAAAATCAGTGAATGAGAAGAAAATCAACATCCATGAACCAAAGCAAACATTCAAATTAAGCAAAAAAAATATAAAAAAGAAAAAAGAAATCGGCATTTATAAGCAAAGGAGTAAAATTGGAAGCTATGAAACACAATCAATCAATAACTCCAATTACAGCTCATTCAAACAGAAATCAGGTTAACGGCGGCATTTTTCACCTGAGCCATAACGGCGGCGAACGACATTCCAAGGGGAAGGCCAATGGCGGCTACATCGCCGCCCCTATTGCGGCGACCAACGGCCACTCTAGCGTTTCGTCGTTTGCACGCTACCCCCTTACCTTTACTCTTCTGCGCCGAACTCGCTGACGAAAACGACGACGTCGCTTCGGATGCATCCGGGCTAGCCTTTCTCTTCGTTAGGGTTTTGTCCGTGCACCTCCTAAGTGTCCATCGTCCTTCTTCCGAGGCGCAATTCTCGACCTCAGGAATGAGACGCGAGCAATTGGTGTCGGTGCTCTTGTCCTCTGCGTTGGGACTTTCGCTGCCGCAGCGGTGGGGCGGAGAAGGAGGAGCGTCCATCAAAACGACGCCGGAAATTATGAGAGCCAATTTCAAAAGCTCAACGGGTTATTATAGTGCTTTCACAGAAAGAGTGTGTTTCGAGTTTTCTTGGCTTTTGTTTTGAAAAGTCGCTTCTTTTCCTTGGTAATGTTACCTTCTTTGCATCTTCCCGGCTTAATTTCTAAGCGACAATGCATCTCAATTTCTTTATCACCGCTTTTGCTCATATCATTTTGTTTAATCTTTTTAAACCTATCTTTTTTAATTCAATTTGAATATACCGTTAAAGGTAATTTCTTTTACATTAATTTATGGCTACACGCCAAACTCCAGAGCATGCAAGGGATTAGGTCTTTCTTTTTTGGTCAAAGAAAGTAATAATACCCTTAATCCAACAATTTAGGGGGGTGCAAATGAGTTAGCCCATCTGTATTTCACCTGCCCATGTGGGTCAGGGCCAAAAGGCCTCATTCCAAAAACATCTACGTGTTCACAAAAACTCATGGACGAAAGCCCGAAGAGCAAGTAGACCTGGGCCAGCCCATGGGTCAGGCCCACTCTTACTTTGGTAAGAAGGAGCATTGCTATTTCACTGGAAAAACTAGCACAAGACAATCTGGGAACTCACGTGACCCAACAAGATTCAAAGAAATGCGAAAATAATAGAGAATGTGGGGAATAATGTGGCAAGGATTACTTTCTATCACTTTTGTGTAAATGTAACTAGACATAATATAAAATTATTAAAATTATCTTTTCTTATCTGTTTGAATTTTTTGAAAATATGATTCTTAAAATGATATCAAAATTATTATGACTAAAATAAATGACTCAATTGTGCAAGCCAAAAAGAACTTAGGCGGCGTATAAATAGAAATCTCTTGAGCCACATGATTCCACTGCCCTCTCCATGATTGCTACGGTTCTTTGAATCTCGTTGGGCCACCTGATTTGCAGTGTCGAGCTCAAAGTTGTGGAGCAATGCTCTAAATGGGGTTCTGGTTAAGATCACCAATTGGCTAGCCACAATCTTAAGTTGACAAAACTTTGGAGGAAGAAGCTATGCCTGAAACTTATGTTCATAAATTTGTTGAAATAGTTCAAAAATGAAATTGCTCAATGTTAAAACGTTCCTTATGCGGTGTTAATAGGGATTTCCATTTCTGAAATTAAACGACAGGTTTCTGTGTGTGTAAGTAATTTACGACTTTCATGTGGTGAACAGGATTTTTCTGTTGTCAGGGCTCGTGCTTCCCCAAAATGTCAATATAATATATATTAATTAATGCATACACTATTTGATGTTATGAGGACCTAATACGCCAAGAAAGAATAACCATATAGTACTAGTAAGTGATAAGAACGATGGAGCAGAACTGGCTGGCAATCTTCATAAAAGGATGCCAATTTATTAAGGCGTCCACATGGGCATGTTCTGTGTCTCTAGGAACGAGAATCTTCTATGTCGCAATTTAACTCAATTTGACTTTGGTCTCTGCAACTTTGGCTTATACTAGTATTCTGTATTAGGAAAGCACAAGTTTTCAAATTAAAATTAAACTATCATAAACAGTGGTCTTACAAAGTTGAATCCAGTTGAGAAGACACACCATCTTATTATAAATCAAATAAATCTCAACTTCAAGAAGTATGTCAGCGACTGATTATTATAAATTCTTTTTGTTTATCAAAAATTATATATTCTTTTTTTTCCCTCTTATCACATTCATTGAAAATGCGGAGAGTGAAAGGGACAACTTCATTACTTACAATATGGCCAAAATGGCAAAATGCATCTACGAGGAAGTGGAAAAAAGAAAAAAGGCCAATGTTAAAAGTAAAACCAAACGATAAAGGGAAAATATAGTACAGGCGATAGATATATTAATACATGTGTTCTGCTAGGAAGACACATGGATTAGAAGTGAAGCTAGGAAAAGAAAAATTATGCAGAACTATGAGATAGTTGGAAAATGCAACCCCTTTAGTGATCTTGATCAATAAACTTGATCAAAAGACTACGCGGACCTAGGAAATAGTTGGAATATGCAACCCATTTAGTGATCTTGATCAATAATCTTCGAATTATAGCTCTCATCTATGACAATACATAAATAGTTGTTAGATATTTAATCAATGCGAACGTCCCTCTTAGCCTATTGTGCATTTCAGGATTTCTTTCTATCCTTAAAATTCAAAGGCTACCTCAGATAACATTTGAGTACTAATTCAACAAAATTATCCCCCTCTCCAATCTCCATCCTCTTACGTTTCTACGTAATTGAATCAAGAAGCATAGGTGTTTGGAAAAAGCTAAGGCAAGAAACTCCAGCAAACACTACAGGAAGCTAAACGAGCTTACAGATTCATTTATCCTTTACAATTACGAATAGGCTTAGATTTGGACAAAGCTGGAATAGGATGAGCACAACACAACAACAAATTACAAGCAAGGAAATGAAGCAAAGTGCATGATGTAATTAAGGTAAAGAGTTGGTGTAGACATAGTCTTCATTCTCCAAAACAGTACTACTGTCTGGCAACTCACCATTTCCTTCCTTACTGCACTCAACGCCCTGTTTTCCACTCTGCACCATAACAAGATTAATATAACAAAATTCAATCACCCTAAAAAAACTTTGAGCCAATCCAATCTAGTAAAAGATTGATTACAATTTTAAAGTACACAGAGAAAATAATTAAAAAAAAACAGCCTTTAAAGAAGTTTTAAGAGTTAAGAGAGATTCAAACTCACAACATTAGCAGAACTCCCAAAACCACCACTCACAACTTGTTCCCTAGTAACTGCTTTTTCCCCTTGAACAACACCACATGATATAACAACAATATTGACGATCAAAGCCATAAAGAGAAACAAAGCTTGTTTGGAGAGCCTCATTTTATCGAATCCTGCTTGCTAGCAAAAATATGGAGGACTAATGTTAATGTGCATCGTATTATAACAAAGAATAAGGGTCTGATAAGTTCACCGACGATATGTTGATTATTTATATAAATGATGTTATGGCTTTATTTTTCAATTAGAGAAGCGTTCAGTTTCCTCTTTGACCTGTCTCCGAATTCCTAAGCACAAAGCTCGCCCTTCAAGAGCTGGGTTGGCCTAATCTTGGAGTTTTCTTACTTTTAAATATTATCATTTTTAAACCGAGCTAACAGAGAGGAACAAGAGCCTCAAGACTCATAACTTCGAACCAGTTGAACTTATATAGTTTTTTTTTTTTTAATGCTTAACTTGCATAAATTACAAAGTACACCCCTAATTATAAAAAAAAATAAAAAATAAAGAAAATGTTTAATTACATATAATCCCTTGAATTTTGGTAAATAAGAAACTGTTAAATGAGATGGGGTAGGTTTAGCGACTAAGGCTGAGTGCATTTAGCAATTAGCTACTCCTTAGGTTAGTTGAGCTCCTTAAACATGCGGTAAGAAATTCGATCATGAGTAACATGTATGAAAAATGTCTCGTGACAAATCATAAAACCTCTTTAAGAAGTCTACTATATAAGAAGATTAATTATTGCTCTCACCGAGTGCGTGTCTCGTGCAGTGAGTAGCACGTTAAAATTATAATTTTATGTATTAAATGTGCAAATTGACTATGAAATCTTATGTATAAAAGGTGGGTGCGCTCCATTGTCACTAAACCAAATATGCAGTTGTGGAAACCTA
Source organism: Nissolia schottii (assembly GCA_003254905.1). Lineage (NCBI taxonomy): Eukaryota > Viridiplantae > Streptophyta > Magnoliopsida > Fabales > Fabaceae > Nissolia > Nissolia schottii. The sequence goes on along the minus strand of QANU01073111.1, from coordinate 916,489 downwards.
CCCAAAAATATTAAACTCTCAATGTAAAAATTGAGTAAAATTCAAAGTTTGTATTCATAAAAGTTTTGGAGAAATCAAACATTCAATTTACTAGTTTTAGAATTTTGATACTTTATAAAAACTAAAAATAAAATGAACTGAACTATAATATACGTCAAAATGTGATGAGGATGCAAACTTGGGCCTTCCTGCATACTCAGACGTGAATGGCCCAATTAGTGTCAACTGGTAGGGTGGAATAAATTATGATCACAATCCATGACAAGAAAAAAACACTTATGACCACGGTCCCAGACCAAAAACAATTATGATCACAGTGCCCTGACCTCAAATAAATAAATGTTTGATATTGAGACCAATTTAGTTCTTATAAAAAAAAATTGATATCACTTTAGTTATAACATTTTGAATTTTGATAATAGTTTGATTTTGAATTTTTTTAACATCATTTTAATCTTATATTTCCGTCATTATTTTATTTTTTTATGAAGTTTTTACTATTAAATTGCATATATAAAATTTTTGAGATAACTTGATGAACCTTAAAAAATATAAAAAAAAAATTGTTTTAGTGATATTTTCATTAATTAAAAAATAAAATAAAAATGAGCTAGAAAAATTACATTATAAAAATATCCTTTTAAAATTCAAACTTAAACAAATAAACCTTTAGTAGAAATATTGTTATGACTTTATACTAATTAGGTGCTATGAGAAAGACAATTAATATAAAATTTGAGTGGATCATTTTGGAAAAAAAAACCTTTTTCTAGCCTTCCAAATAATTACTAATTAATATAATAAGTATTATTAATTACTCATATATTATATCAAAAAAGTTAATTACTCGTATAGTACTAATCTACAACTCAAATCAATTCCTACAATTTAATACCTGTGGACTGGCACGTTAGACAGTAGAACTAACAAAGTGACTAAGGTTATTAATTAAAAAAATGGTAGCAATAAATAGGAAGAGCAAAGCAGTAATGACATTTGGGAAGCATTGAATGAGAATGCGATGATTGATGCTTTAGTGGTCAAACCAAGAAACCCAAAAGCCAATTTGGAGATGTAATGGGTGCATCATCCATCAAATTTGCACCCTCCCCACTCCTCCTCCTTTTCATTCGTTGGTTGTCCACTCTAGACCTTCGTTAAATTATGTTTCGTTAAATTATGTTCGTCTCTCATACTTCGACGAGTGCTACTTACAAAATCATGATACGAACGAATTTAATTAAATAAATGTATAGTTTCTTACTTTCTTTTAACCTATCAAATATATAAAAATTGAACTCACTTTTTAATCAAAATAATGTAGTATCATTTTGTAACCATGGAATAACGTGGTGTAAAAAATTGGGTGAGAAATTCTTATGATGTAAAAAAATTATGCACTACATAGAGTATATATTATTAGTCACTCTTTTTTTTATTACTTTTTTTAATCTAAAAATGATTAATGATGTATATCTTATATGTACATAATTTTTTTTATATCATGGTATATAAAAGAATGTCGCAAATTGAATTTGGGTCGTATCTTTAGGAAGGACTACTTACATGTTTCACTTCCTCGATTAGTTCTTTAGTTTGTTGTTGGTCATTTAGCGCTGATTATCCGCACAAAAGAATATATTTGTAGATTGAAAAATATTTTTTGATCATATATATTTTTTAATGAAAAGTTTATGTAGGTTTTAACGTTGGTCATCTTACTAAGCTGATATAAATTGTTTACATTAATAATATATCAAAATTATTGCCTATTGCTTTATTTTATTTTTGTAATAGTTAGGATTATTTTCTTTTTAAAAAATGATATTACACAAAATATCTTTTCATTTTTATAAATGAGAATCAAACATACACTAACGTGATAAAGGAATGTGAATAATCACCATGCCACATGTGGTTAATGTAATTATTTATTAATACAAATGAAGTAAATGGTACCGTTTAAAACCTTTATAATAAATTACATTAGACATATTATTTAAAAATAGAAAAAAACAGTTTCACAAAAAATATCAAATAAGAATGTTAAATGAAAAATAAATTATGTAATGGATTACAAATATGAAAAGTATTTAGCAGACCTAAAAACATTTATTACACCACAATTATTATATTTGATTAAATTTATGTAATTTGGTTTCCTATTTTAGTCAATGTACTTCTTAGTCTTAAGATTTTTTTAATTATTTAATAAATAAAAATCGCTAGTTTCAATTTCATTTTGGTATATATATATATAAATTTGGTAGTTATTATTTACTTGTTAGTTTCAATTTTAATTTAAATTTGCTTGAGCATTCATTTGTAAAATTCTTTAAATAAAAATAAAAAAGGCATTACTTGTGAAAGTTTAAGTTAATAAGTGTAAGATTTAGAGCTAATTTAAATGAACATTTTTCACAATTTTTTTAAAATTTTTAAATCATACGTATTTAAAATGAATTTTAAAAAATGTAAAAATTATTTCATGTTAAGATGTAAAATAAATTTTTTTTGGATGAAATATTAAAAAAATCTTCTTTTATCATTAGACGTTTTTTTTGTCATACGAAAGATCGTAGAAGAAGATGAAAATGGTAGTTTTCACGAAAGATATTTTCTGTGCTTCTTCTGGTGATTGTATTTTTTCTTAAGACAGCTTCCTGAACATACTTAAAAAAAATGCCGTTTTTTTTAATTAAGAAGAAGAAAAAGGCGACCACACCAACTTTTAACCACTTTTACTATAACTTGATAAAAAGAAAATAGTAGAAAGATTTAACTTTTAAACTTAGTTATTAATATGCAAACTTCAAATAATATTTGATATTTATTTTTTATTTTATCATTTAAAAATATTAAATGTCATTGTAAGTTTAAAAATTAAGTTTTTTAATAATTATTTCTTATAAAATTACAACTAAATGAATATGTAAACGTGTGATGTGGTGGTACTTTGTGCACCCAAAAACTCATTAATAATAATAGTTTGATTAAAGATAAAAAAAATAACAAAGCTAGATCATAGACATATAAGGTAACGTAAGATAACTCTTTTTACAATAACATTTTCTTTTTCAACTCTGGATGAGGTTGAAGGGGAAAAAAAAGACGTGCAATTTTGTGTGACAAACTGGCAATGAGGGGGTTGCAGAAGGCGTTACGTTAGGGTTGACGATGATGATGATTAAAGTGCCTGCTAATGCTAATTGCGATGAGATAAACGCATACTAGTAGCAGCAGCAGAAAAAACCGTTAAACACCGATAGCGGAAAAATAATAAAAAGACGAGAAAAACCTCGTCAGGCAGACACGCACGCACAGCACAAGTATGGAGAAACTGGAATGCCAAAAAAAGAGAGAGAGAGAGAGAGAGAGCAAATAGTAATAATTAAAGGGCAGACGGTGACGGCGTTAGATGCATGTGCGTGTAGAGCTGGACCCTACAAGCAGAGAGAGAGAGAGAACAGCACACAACACACACAACCCTTCTTCTTTCTTCTCTCCCATACAGAGAGAAAAACAGAATCAGCAGAATAGCACACAGCGCACAACACAATAGAGAGAGAGAGAGA
>QANU01073111.1:897966-912697 GCA_003254905.1 Nissolia schottii | reverse complement strand
CTTCCCCCCCCCCCCCCCAACAACAAATGCTAACCTTCTACTTCCACTTCCACTTCTAGGGTTCCATTCCCCCTTTCTGCTTTCTCTCTCAATCAAATGAATCATTACTAGCTTGCCTTTTCTTCCTTCAATCCGCATTGACTCACTCCGATGAAGAATCCCTACTTCTTCTTCTTTCTTTTACTCTCACTCTCACTCTTCTTCCTAACCGCATCCTCCGCCTCCTTGCCGGAGTTCCGATCCCTACTCGAATTCAAGAAAGGGATAACCACAGATCCGCTCCGCCGCGTCCTCGACTCATGGGACCCCTCCGCCGTCCACGATGACTCCATCGGCTGCCCTACCTCCTGGGAAGGCGTCCGCTGCGACGAGGTCACTGGCAACGTCACCGCCATCGTCCTCGACGGCCTCAGCCTCGGCGGCGACCTCAAGTTCCACACACTCCTTGACCTCAAGATGCTCCGGAACCTCAGCCTCTCCGGCAACTACTTCACCGGCCGCCTCCCGCCATCCCTCTTCACGCTCTCCTCACTCCAGCACCTCGATCTCTCCGACAACCGCTTCTACGGGCCCATCCCGGCCCGGATCAACGACCTCTGGGGCCTCCTCCACCTCAATCTCTCCCGCAACGAGTTCAAGGGCGGGTTCCCCAGCAGTCTCCAGAACCTCAATCAGCTCAGGGTCCTCGATTTGCACTCCAACGAACTCTGGGCGGACGTCGGCGACGTCCTCACCTCCCTCCGCAACGTCGAGCACGTCGATTTGAGCGCCAACCAGTTCTACGGCGGCCTCGCCCTCGGTGCCGATAATGTTTCCTCGTTGGCGAACACCTTGCGTTTCTTGAACCTCAGCCGCAACAGTTTGGACGGCCCTTTCTTCGGTGGAGAATCGATTCAGAAGTTTCGGAACCTGGAAATGTTGGATTTGAGCGATAACTTGATCAAGGGGGAGCTCCCCCCTTTCGGGTCGTTGCCGGGTCTTCGGGTCCTGCGGCTCGGGCGGAATCTTCTGTTCGGGTCTGTGCCGGAGGAGTTGCTGGTGAGCTCTGTGCCGTTGGAAGAGTTGGATCTTAGCGGCAATGGGTTCACCGGTAAATGTTTTCAATTTTTCAATTTTTCAATTTTTCTCTTGTTGAGGTTTTGACTTGGCTGCTGATTTCTCTATCTTTAGCATTGCTAACTAGTGGGGCATTGTTGTTGATCATTGTTTAAATATCAATAGTAGGGGTGCATTTACTTGTTTGATGTTTCACACTTGTGATTGAAATATAATCATGACATACGGCCTTCTCGCAGCTTGAACCACATTGAAAAGCAGGGCAGCGCAATTGAAAATGCATATAGATTGCATTTATGAGTGTGCATGTGTGTGTGTGCTTGCATGCGCCTGCATTTATAGAAAAGGTGGGTAACTGAAAAATGGGAACTGACTGTTGTCCTTGTGGCTTTGTTCTGCTCATTACATCATCTAAAGCTCGTGTGTTCCTATTGTGTTTGCATGTTTCAAGTGATTCTACCAATTTGATTTTGCAGTTGGCAACAAACTTTTCATGAGTAGCTTTTAATAAAGTATATAAGTGATAATTACATCAAATTTTCTTTCTTTGATGATTAACACAATGGATTTGTGAAGTATTTTAAGTTTTGGGGGGGTTGTAGATTATTTGGAGGAAGTAAAAGTCAGTAAACTCAATACTCTGTCAATTAATTTACTTATCTTTCCTATGTACAGGTTCAATTGCTGTAATCAACTCTACAACTCTGAATATTTTGAATCTTTCGTCGAACAGTTTATCAGGCTCTCTGCCAACATCTTTGAGAAGATGTACAGTCATTGACTTGAGCAGGAATGCGTTTACTGGTGACATTTCTGTTGTACAGACCTGGGAAGCCCCATTGGAGGTTGTTGACCTGAGTTCAAACAAGCTGTCAGGATCGTTGCCTCCTATTTTAGGGGCCTCTTCAAAATTGTCTGCAGTTGACCTAAGTTTAAATGAACTTACTGGATCCATTCCGGCTAGTTTAGTTAATTATCCATTGCTGGCAAGGCTGAATCTTTCTGGAAATCAATTGACAGGTCAACTTCCACTTCAAGGTTCAGGGACAAGTGAGCTATTACTTATGCCTCCTACTCAGCAGATGCAATATCTTGATGTGTCTAATAACTCCTTAGAAGGTGGGTTGCCTTCCGATATAAGTAAGATGGGTGCGCTGAAGCTACTGAATCTAGCTAGGAATCGCTTTTCTGGACAGCTGCCATATGAATTGTGCAAACTTGATTATTTGGAATACCTAGATTTGTCTAACAACAAATTTACTGGAAAGATTCCTGATAAGCTTTCATCCAGCTTAATTGTATTTAATGTGTCCAATAATGATCTATCTGGTCGTGTTCCCGAAAATTTGCGAAGGTTTCCTACTTCATCCTTCCGCCCTGGAAATGAAAAGCTAATGTTGCCAAACAATTCTCCTGAAACTACTTCAGTGCCTGATAGTATTTCAGATAAAGAGACACATCATAATTCAAAGGGTAGTATCAGGATAGCAATTATTCTTGCTTCTGTGGGTGCTGCTGTGATGATTGTGTTTGTTTTATTGGCTTATCATCGAGCACAACTTAAAGAATTTCATGGACGGAGTGGGTTCACTGATCAAAATTCTGGAAGAGATGTCAAGTTAGGAAGACTTACAAGGCCTTCTTCACTTTTCAAGTTCCATACCAATGTCCAACCCCCAACAACTTCAATGAGCTTTTCACATGATCATTTGCTGACTTCTAATTCCAGGACACTCTCTGGACAGTCGGAATTTACTACTGAAATTTCTGAGCATGGCTTACCCCAGGGAACGGTAGCTACTAGCTCAGCATCTGTAAATCCTAATTTGATGGATAACCCTCCCACATCATCAGGAATGAAGTCATCTCCGGGTTCTCCATTGTCATCGTCTCCCCGTTTTATAGAGGCTTGTGAAAGGCCAGTAATGTTGGACGTTTACTCACCAGATAGGCTGGCTGGAGAGTTGTTCTTCCTGGATTCCTCCCTAGCATTCACAGCAGAGGAATTATCTCGAGCACCGGCTGAAGTTCTTGGAAGAAGTAGCCATGGCACTTTATATAAAGCTACTCTGGACAGTGGTCATATGTTGACTGTTAAATGGTTAAGGGTGGGATTGGTCAAACACAAAAAGGAATTTGCTAGAGAAGTTAAAAGGATCGGTTCTATGAGGCATCAAAACATTGTCCCATTAAGAGCATACTATTGGGGACCTAGGGAACAAGAGAGGCTTCTTTTAGCAGACTATATACATGGGGACAGCTTGGCCTTACATCTTTATGGTAATAGTTAATTATTCTCTTGGAACATCTCATCTCCCCTTCTTTTCAAGTCTACTATGTGTGTGTGTGTGTGTGTGTGTGTGTGTAATTTCATTTTTCTAAATTATTGTTTGCGTTTAGTGTGTCTTGTATGTATACTTTGTGTTGTGCCATACCTTTTAATCTTGAGAAATTTCTTTGCTAAAATATTAACTGTAAATGTGCAGCTGAGGACAATATTTCACTGGCGTAAACCTCTTCATTTCTCTAATATAATTTTTTTTTGTAATTAATTACATATTTGTTCAGTTTGCCTTTCTCTGTTTACTTCCTTTATGTGTTTGTTTTCAGAAAGAATTTTGATGGGAGGGTTTGAGATTGTTTCTTAATATACCTTTTCAACCCTTGTTACTAGAGATAAACTGCATGATCAATCCCTGTAACTTTCACGACACAGTTAGCTGATAATCTGATAGGGGTTAGGACTAAAGCTGTATGCATTAACTGTTACTAGGTTTTAATTGTTTTGCATGAATTTTGAGTCCTTCACATACATTGCCTGTTGAAGCAGCCGAAGGTGAGGTAGATCATCACCCTTTCAAATTAGATACCAATTTTAAGAGGGTTTCACTTATTCAAAACTTGTGTGTCTTTATCTCTATTCACATGACCAATTTTGACATGAGAGGATCCATTCCCCGTAAAGAGTTCATTCAAAGATTTTTCAAGCTCTTTAGTTCTCTATTTAGCACCACCTGACTACTTGTTTATGTATGAGCTTTTTGTTCGTTGAGTATAACCAATGTATCTGTTGCACAGAGACCACGCCCCGGAGGCACTCACCATTGTCATTCAGCCAGAGATTAAGAGTTGCTGCTGATGTTGCTCAATGTCTTCTATACCTTCACGATCGAGGGCTTCCCCATGGAAATCTAAAGCCAACAAATATTTTGTTACCAGGCCCTGATTACAGTGCACGTCTTACTGATTACGGTCTGCACCGGCTAATGACGCCTGCTGGAATTGCAGAGCAGATACTTAATCTAGGAGCACTGGGATACCGCGCTCCGGAACTTGCTACGGCATCCAAACCAGTTCCATCGTTCAAGGCTGATGTCTATGCACTTGGCGTGATCCTAATGGAAATATTGACAAGAAAAAGTGCAGGTGACATAATATCCGGCCAGTCAGGTGCCGTTGATCTTACAGATTGGGTTAGGCTGTGTGAGCACGAAGGCCGGGTAATGGACTGCATTGACAGAGACATAGCAGGTGGGGAAGAATTCTCCAAAGAGATGGAGGAACTGCTTGCAATATCTCTGAGGTGTATTCTCCCTGTAAATGAGAGGCCTAACATCAGACAAGTTTTTGAAGATCTCTGTTCTATATCGGCTTGATATTTTTGTACATGCGTCTGGGAATTAGCTTTTTTATTTTTGGTTCCTCGACCAGTTGTTATTTTTCTGATTCTTTGTACCATCTTATCCTCTCCTTAATTGGTGAAGCCTTATTTTGGGCTGATCATTATATTCTTTTCTTCTATTCTCTTTTTTTGAAAAACGAAAACCGATATTTCTTGTAAAGAGACAATCATTGATTAATCGACAGTGTTTGTGTTTGATTTGAAACGGAGATGTCTTGAATTTTATCTTCTCGCAAGTCTTTTAATATTTGTGTAATAGGTACAAAATGCATATTGTCAACCTTAAACCAGCTAAGCTAATTGGATCACACCATTGAATTATTCACTTTGGCCAATCTGGTTGGACACCACCAATGCTAATATCAAAGTCCAATGACATGCGAGTTCAATGGAGATGATTGAGACGTGGATAGTAAATTATATATTCATTTCTTTTCAATTACAACTTAGGGTAGGAAGCCAAGTCAAATGTCTTAAAATGCAAGGTATTTTAATTCAATTTGAATTAGAGATTATTTTGTAACCGTTGAGTTACCTTGTCATCTAATTACGTGTTGATACATATAAATTAATCTTTTTTAATTAACTAATAACTTCAATACCATAATTAAATTTATGTTTTCATACGAAGATTTGGATTTTTTAAATCCTTACTACTCTAAAGTTTTAGGGATACATTCTCATTTGAAGTTTTTACACTATTAGAGGACAACCATGTTGATAAATTATCAAAATCGTTGAAGTATTTAAATAACAATCATGATAAAATTACTCGCTGATCAGATATTACAAAATTTTTTTGTCAAAGATATCAAAATTTAGTAAAACATTTAAAGCCTATACTTTATTATTATTATTATTTATTTCAGAAGAGGCCAAGGCCCAAAGAGTCGGACTCTATTGTGCTGAAATCAAGCTCCACCAATCTGACTTTCCCGCTTTACCTTGCTGGATCAACGATGTCTGTTTTTACGTTGTACTTTTGTCAAAATTGTTTGTTGCTTCATATTTTTGTTTGAGGGCCATGTTTGTAACTTTTCAAACGGAACCAAACACTTCATTAAGTGTGGGCCTATTTAGTATTTAATAGTTGGACTCGTCAACCCTTGTGATTCGTTTGAAGGCCCAATATCGTAGCCTCCAAGTAGTGACTAGTGATCAATCCATAGCCCCAAAAAGGAAGTAATAAATCTACATATTCAAGCCCATGCATAAGTTTAGACATGACCAAAAGTTTAGACCAAAAATAGAGGACTATCTTGTTACTCGCCTAGGAGGACTTGGATCCCAGTGGCAAGTCGTATAATACAAATTTTAATGTTTATGGATCATTTGTGGTCCAATCCAATAATATGCAGATTTTTGAGAAAGTCCGTTTAAGAGTCAAATATATAATAATACATGATTGAATATACGGGTAAGAAATATATCCGTAAAATATCTTTATACTAATAGTGCATTAAAATTCACTTCATTAATATATTATATTTTATTGAACTACATATGAATATAATTTACACGGAATTGAGTTAGGATTTCATCCTTTTGGTGAATAAAATTTTCAAGAAAAAATGTATCCCAGTCCAAATTTGGCCATGCATAATCATTAAAATGAATCCACAATCTTAATTACTAATTGTGTCCGTATTTCTTGGTATAATATTAATCTTTATCGAAAAAAGAGTTATATTTTTTTTTCTTCAAAATAATTAAAAATGTATTTTAAACTCATAGGGTGTAGAATTAATTTATGGTCGGACGTTGACCTCAGCCTAGCCATATAATGTATCTAGTGAGTTTTGATTTTGATCCTCTATACATCAATAAAAATTGCAGTGTTCATACTTTATTATATTTTTTTTCACTCAAAATGCATGGCTTAAGATATCTCACAATTTATATCATACTCAAGCTTCACTCGATAATAATTTTGAAGCATGTACTATATGTATTTATATTTAGATGAAGAACGAAAAAAAAATATTTATATGTAGATGTCATGTCCTTATCTGTACTTAAGTTATACACGTGATATTATTAATTCTTCAAACATAAAAAAAAAGAGAAATTAAGAAAAACAGAGAGAGATCGAGGGATAGAAATAAAAGGCACTAGTGGAATGTCCTCGGATTAAGTTTTTGATGGCGATATACATATATATATATATATATATATATAAAAGAAAACCATAGTAGCTGGAGTTAAGGCCAGTATATTCCTTTGACAAGACTCTCATATGCATCAAGTGTTGACCCCTTTAGATTTGAATTTTTAAACGAATGTTCTACCTTCATTCATTTAGTACTTAAAATGTTGTAAATGATCCAAGAGTTTTCAAAGCACCGTTTAACTATGATGGAATCTCTAACCCTCACGTGCCCAAAAATTCTTGAGTAGTTTTAAAATGTTGAGTTATATCTGTTAAACACGGCTAAACTCTAACTTATCTTACTCTAAATCATACATTAAAAATAAAATATCTTTTAATAAATATTACAAATCATAATTATCTCAACATTCTAATATCACACAAGATTTTTTTATTTTTATAACCCAAACCCATACACATAATTAACCATTGTAGAAATTGGCCAGACTGAATGCAATGCTGGTGGGTTCTGGGTTTTGGTGCACACATTCAAAAAGAGAAGAAGTATATTTTTATTAGCGAAATAATTGAATGTTTAAAGAGTACATTTAATGTGTTTATGAATCATTGATTATTAATTTTTGTTATATTCTTTACCCTTATAAATTCAAATCAAATGATTTATGAAGTTTATGAAACACGTGTTAAATATATTCCCTGAAAATCTAAGTATTTATTGTTTTTTCAAAGAGTTATGTGAAGTTAGGTTGGGGTTGAGAGGACAACGGGGCGAATAGCAAGCCTCAAAATACGGGTCAAACAAGAATGGATGGTGCCACCTCCCTTTGATTCTAAGTATTCCTTTTTATGTAATTTAATACTTACCACCACCCCCTCCCCTTCCAAAATACACTGCTTCTTTCCTCTCTCTCTCTTTCACCACCCAATTTGATAGATCACTTCTCAAAATCCTACCCTAAAGAAAAAATAAAAAGAAAATGAAAAAAATGTGGAATAGACGTTGGTAATCATAATATGATTTCATTTCAACAAATTAAAAAAGAGTAGTCATTGATTAGTGCCAACTTTTGTTTGTACTAAATCTGATGCATAATCAAATTTAGGTCCTTTTATGTGCTAGAGTACAAAATTAATTACTGCTAGGGTGGACACATAATTTGCTCTTCCATCTCACATGATGTCAAGTTAGAATGATTATATTCTAGACTTTAACTATCATGATATATATGAAAAATTGAAAGATGAGCCTTTGGTTTCTTTATATTATGCTAAGGTGAGCTTTAAGGGAAAATGCATAATTCATTCGTGTGAAGACAAATATATAGTTTAAGCAGTTAACTGTCTTAGTCACTTACACAGAACTAAAAAAGAAAATGCGAAAAATTAGTAGTAGTTGTTGAAATCAAAACAACTGCTTTTAGATTCTTAAATACCAAATGACCTTCTCACATGAAAAGCTAGCTAGGGTGAGATGTCCCAAATCACCCATACCTCTCTTGCCCATCAATTATCAATCGCATATATAATTGACAAAAGTCATTTTCTGCTCAAAAATTAGATTATCAACTTATCTTGGAAGGTGTCCAATCTTTTTCCTTTGTGGCAGTGATGTATAATATTTAATTAAGGACGAATCGTTTTCAGATGGCTTAAAAGTTTCCAAAGCAATTCCATAATCATGAACTTCAAGAATGAGGGCGCCTATATATTTATTTTTTGAGCAAACAATTTCTCAGCTAAATCAGAACAGCAAAGAAGCAACTGAAACCTTTTGCAACATACAAATAGATGTAAATTAGATAAAAGATCAATAAAAATTATACGTATAAGATTAATTTAGATACACTTACGGCATAAAAGAATTGAGATTAATTTATATTGAGTGACAATGTGAACGAATTTTACATTATTATCAAATTATGATATGTTAAATGAGAGACTTTTGAGTTAGTGAATTTAAGACTCAACTACTTTTACTTACCTGATAATATATGATTAGATGATAGTATAAATTATTTTACAATGCATAAAAATTAATCTCAAAAGAATTTTATCTTGAACAAATATTGATAAAGTATTATATTCTCGTACAAAATATTTCTATAAATCTTCCTACATAATAAATGTAATAACTATTCATTAATTTTGTAATATTCAATTCAGTTGTGAGATGTGTACGAGAATTTGTAAAAGAATATATATAACATTTTGCACATGATTGTTTGAGCTTGAAAAAGAGTATGTGCATAAAAACTAAATCATATTTACATTAATATAAATCGTCATTAATTAATAAGAATATCTTAGAGGTGGGAGCGTTGACTACTACTCTAACGGAGTCACTGAGTTTGCTCTAATTAATTCAGCTTGCGGTTTCCACACGTTGATTAATTAATTGGATGCACGCTATAAAATTTTACACTATTTCGTCAGAAGAAGCTAGCCAGGCCTAGACACACCAACTATATTCCCATCTCAAAGTGGGTTCTTCTGAATTTCACAAGATACAACAGTTTCAAATGAGCAAGTACAACTTGTTTATGTTTTGTTTAATGGCCAATCACTTGAATAAACAACCACAATAACATGATATTAATTAACACAAAAGCGAGCTTAATTTCTTGATAATAATATAATGATGAGCATAAAATTAAGAGTGTCCAATTGGGTAGAGATAGCTGCCCTTAATAAGAAGCAAGAAACCACATGCATGGCGGCAATTGAATCAGAAAGTTGATTAAGAAAGTCAAAATCACATTTAAGAACACACAAGTGAGCAAGCAGTCAGAGAGCTGGCACACTTGCACAACAAAAACAATGTTAATGACCATATTTTGACAATCTTTAAACAATCATGTTAATACAGGTGAGGGGCCCATCATACTAGAATGCACTATGATCTTGTATTCTTACGAGTGTGATTGTTAAAATATTATTCAAAATGATTATCATAATAACATAATTCATTACATATATATTTTTGAGTGATTATTAGGTGATCTTGGAGCAAAAATTTATTTGCTCTACTCAATTAAATGTTTCACGCATTAACATTGTAGACTATAGTGTTGATGTGCAAAATATCTAATTTAACATAAAATAAAATAAAAACTTTCGCTCGGAGATCACCTAAAAGCTTACGTATATTTTCCTCTCAATTTCTCTATCTCTCTTTTATCCCTCCATCCATGAACTTCTCTGTCTCATGAGTGTGTGTAGAATGCTCAAGTTGCCTAATAGTAGTGTCTCTAATTCCTGAAATATTAGTAAATTATTAAATCAGAATGTTTAATTAAACATTAATTAGCAACAAACAAACACAACTACCTTTTTCGCCCATATCACACTCTCTCACGCTTTCACATACTATTTCCTTTTTCCTATTATATAGTATTTCATTTAAATTAATTAATTAATTAAATACATAGCTGGAGTACTTCTTTGTGCTTGCTTTTATACCTTGCCTTTTAAGCACACTCATTTTTCTACCTATATTTTCCTTTCTCTCTTCTTCCCTTTGGACTCTCTAGCTAGCTAGCATCTCTCTTTCTCTCTCTCCTAATAGACTCCTATCTCATACTCGGAGAGCATGCCTGAATGTCCAGAGAAAGGTAACACTCATAAATCTCCTTATGCCTTCTTATACCGTTACATATATGTCTAGATACTTTCTTTCATCATGTTGAATCTTAATTTTCAAACAATAGTGGAAGCTCTATGATCCAAGGTTTGTTAATTAGCCATTTTTGGAATTTGGTGATCAAAGTTCAAAAGCAGCCCTATTTTTATACCATATCTATAGAGACAGTTTATCATAGGATATAACCGATCTTACTTAGTGAAAAATAACTTGATTGTTAACGTTGTTCTTGTTAATTACGTACATTTGTAGCTAATTGATTTCATATGCTTCTATATATGCAATATAGGGAGAGATTTGATGAGATAGGGAAGAAGATAAAGAGGGAAGGAGATCATGTTTCTTCTCAGCAACAAATGGGAAGAAGACACATGGTGGGCCCACCTGGAACCCTAAACACCATCACCCCTTGTGCAGCATGCAAGCTTTTGAGGCGTAGATGTGCTCAAGAGTGTCCCTTCTCTCCATATTTCTCCCCCCATGAGCCCCAAAAGTTTGCTTCTGTCCACAAAGTTTTTGGTGCCAGCAACGTCTCCAAGATGCTAATGGTAAATACATAGTTACATACGCATGTTTTGGTTTTTAAGGTGTCTTACCCTCTAGGCGATCAAGAGATCTTCTTAACAACAATGACTATATACAAAACAAATAAATTGTATCATCAAAGTTTTTAGGGGCGCATAGTTCTAGTTTTCATTTCCGGAATGTCTCAATCTTATAATTTTGTAAAAGAAACAATAAAAACAATAAAATTTAGTTTTCTATTTTCATTTCTTGTTTTAATTATTTCCTTCACGCAACCCTAAAAACATGAAATTTAAGAAATGGAAACAGAAAATAAAAACTAAAACCAAAAAGTACTTTAGAAGCAAGAGGCTTATGTTACTCTATTTCATTCTATTGCATGTCTTACACATCAGTATTTAAGTCCAAATACCAGCTTAGAGTGCTAATGTATGAGACATTTAATAGACCAGAATAAAAGAAAGTTTTTAACTCTCTTACTTCAAAAGAGCACATAAGAAATTCTCATTGTATCATATATTATATCATATCCACTTTTAATTACTTCTAGTTTTTAAAGTATGAAAACTTTGTGGACCAAAAAAGTAACAATTTCTTTGCTATGATGTGATGTAGGAGGTACCAGAGATTCAGAGAGCGGATGCAGCAAATAGCCTAGTTTATGAGGCTAATGTGAGGCTAAGGGACCCAGTGTACGGATGCATGGGTGCAATTTCTGCTTTGCAGCAACAAGTTCAATCTCTACAAGCTGAACTTAATGCAGTGAGGTCAGAAATACTTAAATACAAACTCAGGGAAGCTAACAACAACAACAACATGATACCTCCTAATAATTCCTCTCATGTTTCAACATTAATTCTCCCTTCTTCCGGAACTGTTTCGGTTGCCGCCCCGCCTCCGCCTCCGCCGCCACCTCCACCTCCTCTTCCTCCAATTTCTACCTCTTCCGCCATGTTCATTCAACAACAGAGGGCTCCCACCAATTACACCAGGATTTCAAGTGATCATAATATTTCTTATTTTGGTTAATTAATTTAAACTTATGTGCAGACTGATCAAAAATAATTATTCCCATTTATTTCTATCTATGATGCATCAAGGTGGAATATTATTAAAATTAAGTAAAGAAATTATTAAGGAGAGTATTAATACTGGCTGGATGTTGTTGTTAATTTATTATTGCCCGGCTGTATGCTTAATTTTCTTTTTCTTCTTGTTGTCATTGTCTTAAATTCACATATGACTAGTTAATGCAAAAGTTTTCCCTAGATATATGGTATATATTTCCTTTAGATTATCTTTACCACTTTACAAAGTTGTTGGAAGGTTTCAACTGTTACTTAGTTACATTTTAAAACGTTTAAATATATCCTTGAGATATGCATTCTCTTTCCTATTAATCACATATTGGTAATCAACTAAAAGTGTCATTCATCATTCATTCTTATAAATTATTCATATTAACATTTGTAATTCATTGTTGTTTAGTACATGAGTGTTATATAGCTGTATAGTATTCCTTTCGTTTATTTTTAGTTATTATTTTTTTTATTTTTAAATACATTATTAATTGAATGTATTTAATGCAGTGTATTTAAAAGTCAAAAATATAACTAAAAATAGAGATGGGGGAGGGAGTAATATAGATATTTAAATATTTGGTGTTGGCAATATGGCAATGAGTGGGGGAGAGAGAGGGAATAATATTGTTTGGTTAGAATTAATATTGCACGTGACAGCCTAGCTAGCTCTGGCTTCGTACGTGACCATGGTCACATTATTTCTTCCTTAGACATGTTAATCTGTGCCACTGAAGCAGATCTGAGTTTGCTGTCTCAAGTTGCGGGAGACAAAAGGTATGCTTAGTTGTGAGATCTTCACCATGCATTCATTCATCTTGAGTCTAAATTCAATTTTGTGTATCACATATTTTCTTAGTACTTTAGTAGTATATACTCTCTCTCTCTTATTAATTATTTATTTTTATGTTCATTTTTAAGTTAATGGACTTAAACATAATTTATGTCTAGATATGTTGAATTAAAGATAAATTTAAAAATTAAAAATAAACTATTAATATACACGGGGAAGCAAAATGCATATATACAACTAGTGGGCAATTTCATACGTCAAGTTAGGTCTAATATGTATTATTATACACAATGTGTATCAGATATTAATTGTTCGTAGAAGAAGTAGAGTCTTCTACGGTAGATGCATTTTTCATTTGCTTTTCTTACGGTTTGTGTTTGATGATATAATATTACTCATCATCAGTAATAAGCGTTTCTCGTTCTTCATATATCAGTGTCTTCTAATTAATTTATGTTTGTTGAACTAAATTCCTATACTTTCAAGTTAATTATTGAACTTCATTATTATTGTGACGTAATTGGTTTTTCTTTTATTATTATTACTCTATCCGTGCTCGAATAATTTAGCACTGAAAAGAAAATAGTTGATTATCAATATCCTAAAGAGCACACGCATTTTAAATCAGACCCATGAGATCTGTGTAGAATTCATATTTGGTGATTGGGGAAACTTAATTAAATGTCTTTTTCTTAAAGGAAAAAAAAACACAAAATAAACACTAAACGGCATTTTTGGTCAAGGAATAATCACTTCATAATGACATATATTGGTTTATATATGTTTTCTTCTTGTACTATTTCGTGCTGCATGCTTCATTAATTCTCTAGAAATTACAGATGGCATCCTTTGGTGCTTACATGTGTGATGTGATGCAAATTAAGTCGAAACTTGAAAACATATATTAAGAAAAAAATAGAGAGAAACCAGGTAGCTCATATTAATATATAGAGAAATTATTCAAGACTCATGGAGCGATTATGCTTTGATCTTTTTTGATTAATATTTCAATTTCAGGTAATAAGCAGTAACAAATTCTCCAAGTACATGAGATTGAAATATAATTTTATAAATGATCGAAATATAATTTTACTTGATACTCTATGATCTATTTTAAATAATTAAAAAAAGCACTATATGAAGTATTAATAATTTCTCTATTAACATGTGGGTACTGTAATTAAGAAGACGTGTGTAACGTATTTGTTGGATGGTCATATTCACACTCCATTGCCAGCTAATTTAATTTTCCGAGAGTGGGTTTCCTTAGCGTGAGGATTTCAGCTTTTAATTCCAGGTAGGGAAGTGTCAGTCGTATAAGCAATAAACATATATATAAAGAAAAAGACCGGCACTAATTCCTCCTATTTATTTTGCTTTAATACACCTTCTCTAGAGGATGCACAAATTCAGGCATATTATTTTTTTAAGATTACTTGTCCGGTATCCAAGGCACAGCCTTGACTAATCCAGGTCGATCCGGATCCTGGTTATGGTAGATGAGTCTCCCAGAAGAAATAATTGTGTGCACAAGGTCTCGAACTCGAGACCTTGCTTAAGCGATACCAAGCCACTTATCACTTGGACCAACTCACGTTGATTGAATTCAGCCATATTATTGATTTTGAATATTCTCATTGAAAACTTAGAATTAACCCTAATAGATAGATGTGACACGAATATAGGTCCCATGTCATGATTGCTTCAAGTCGTGGCATTCTTCCCTGGTGTTGACACTAGCCAACCATCATTCCTTGTATTTGAACAAATTTTCTGACCTTACTTTTACTATTTCGAAGCATATATATATATATATATATATATATATATATATATATATATATAA
>QANU01073111.1:865958-897572 GCA_003254905.1 Nissolia schottii | reverse complement strand
TCTCTCTCTCTCTCTCTCTCTCTCTCTCTCTTTATTTTCACGCCGTTTCACGTATGCCGCCACACTCCCTCAGTTATTTTCACGTACGCCGCCGCCCGTACGTCGCTACACCGCCATCGACGATACCACTCAAATTCTCTCTCCTCCTCCATCACGTCCTTCAACCGCCACCTCCAAACAACATTCACGTCCTCTATCACATACGCTCACATCATCTCTCCTTCACATAATCTCTTCCTCACGTTGAACGGCGAACTCAGCATTTCCTCTGTTGTTTCTAAACAAACCTAGGTATTGAGTTTGATCAAGCATCGATACATTGAACAATGAACAAACTGGTTATCTAACAATGAACAAACTATAATATAATGCATAAACAAGCACTCCAATAAGAGATACATATCGAACGAGGCGAAGGGATTATTATATTTAGAAATTGGATTTTGGTCAATCTAGTTGTGTAGTTTTGTTCATTGTGTGTTTATGAGTTTGTTCGTTTTAGTAATAAGTGGTTGTTCAGTTAAGTTAACAATGTTTGTTCATTATATGTATATTGGTTTGTTCAATTATCGTTTATAGGCTTGTTCAATTCGTGTCATCGGATTTGTTCATTTTTAGTAAGTTTGTTCACCACAGCTATATCGGTTTGTTCGTTTTAGTAATAAGTATTTGTTCAATTCGTGTATTGGGGTTTGTTCATTCCATTTAAGTAGGTTTGTTCAATACAACTAATTAGATTTGTTCCTTTTATATGGACATGTTTGTTAATTATTTGTATCTGAGTTTGTTTATTCCAGTTAAATAGGTTTGTTCACTACAATTAAATGGGTTTGTTCGTTTTATATGAATAGTTTTATTCATTATTTATATTAGGGTTTGTTCATTTTAATTAAGTAGGTTTGTTCAGTTAAATGAGTTTGTTCATTTTATTTGAAAATGTTTGTTTATTTTCTGTATCGGGGTTTGTTCATTATAGTTAAGTAGGTTTGTTCACTATAGTTAAATAGGTTTGTTCGTTTTATATGAACATGTTTGTTCATTGTTTGTATTGGGATTTGTTCATTCCAGTTAAGCAGGTTTGTTCACCATAATTAAATGGGTTTGTTCAGTTTAGTAATAAGTGTTCGTTCAGTTCGTTTATTGGAATTTGTTCATTACAGTTAAGTAAGTTTGTTTAATACAATTAATTAGGTTTGTTCATTTTATATGAATAGATTTGTTCATTATTTGTATTGAGGTTTGTTCATTTCAGTTAAGTAGGTTTGTGTTCATTCTTATTATGTAGGGTTGCTCACCATAGTTAAATAGTTTTGTTTACTACAATTATATGAGTTTATTCGTTTTGTATGAACAGGTTTGTTCATTCTTATGAAACAGTATAACTCAATATGAACAAACACATTTTTCTGATATTAAGCAATCTCTAATATCCTGTATGAACAAACCCTTCAACTCAATTTAAACAAACCTGTACATCCATCATGAACAAACCGAAATGAGGATCTTAAACAAACTAAAAAACAATTTATGAGCAAACTCATCCACATTTTATAGTAAAACCATTCTTCGTGACTACTGTTGAAAAGTGTTTCACCGGAGAAGACAATGTGAAGGGGCTCGAAGAGTGGCGTGAGGTTCATGCCTAAGGTCGGAGAGTCGTTGCCGAGGGCGAGTCAGGGGCAACATATGGACTCACGATGTTGAAAGGTGAATGAAGTAGCGACTCCAACAGCGGCTGGGTCAGGTTGAGGGCGGCGTGCGGAATGTTGGGAGAGGTAGAAAGAAATTTCATTGGTTTCGGATTTGGGAAGGTATTGGGTTTGAGAAGGTTAAGGAGAGGAAAAGTAAATGCGAGGGGTTAGTAATCTAGGAAAGGATATGAAATTTTGGATTAGGAAGAGTAAATGTGAGGGGTTGATAATTTAGAAAAGGATTCAAGATTTTGGGAAAGGAAGATAGTAATTTAGGAAAGGATTCGAGATTTTGGGAGAGGATCTAAGATTTTGGGGAAAATAAACTAGTGGGTCTAAGATGTATTAAATGCTTTGATGGTTGTATGTTGGTGATATTTTTGGTATCCACGTAGCAGCACTCATATAATTATATTAATGTGACGACCCTTAGAAGAAAGAGGAAAAAAAAAGAGAAAGGCGTCTTGTGCGAGAAGCATGGAGCATCTCGCGTGACATGCTAGTCATAGGGCACATCTCGTGTGAGATGAATTTACAGGAGAGCAAAAGTGGTTTTTGGAGCTCATATCGCACAAGATAGTGTTTACAAGGGGTCATCTCATGCGATATGAGTCCGGGAATTAGTCTCACATCGATTAGTACTGTAGAAGGAGGTCTCCTCCTCCCCCTATATATAGAAGCTTCTTGTGAGTGCTTAGACTTGCTAATTCACTTCATAACTTAAGAGGTCACATTCTTGTGAGACTTTTCGCTCCAGTTATATTTTTATTTCTTTTCTCCCTCTTGCTTTTCGTTTGTGAGGAAGCAGTGTCTCCACGTAGGGTGTCAGGAGCTCCCAGCTTAGTGCTCCTTAGCGATCAACCATTTTCAAATGAGTGGCTTTCTTCACGGTCTATTTTAGACCATGTAGTTATTTTTAAAATATATTTATTTATTTTATTTATTTTAGAATTATTTTATTTATGCATGTTTTATAAAATCTTAGGAGGTTGAATTTATTATTTTATTTTGTGTATTTATGAAGTTAGTTATTATTAAGAATTTTTTTATTTAATTAGTTATTGATGAAGTTATTTAATTAGTTATTTCTTTATAATTATTTATTTAGAAACTCATTATTTATGAAAAAGATATTTACGAATATATTTTTAGAAAACCATGAAACTATTTTTCGAACTACATGAGACCACATTTTATTGCATTAAATATATTCATGTTGTATGTGTATGATTAGCATTAAGCGATACAAATATTTATATTATTTAGCTAAACTCTTAATAAAAGATAATGGTTAAGGAAAGATTCTGGTGGTAGAAAATTTATGTTAAGGAAAGGTTCTGGTTAAGGACAAGACTTGATACTTAAGATGTTCATTGTGACGCACCCCTCTTACATAGGAACCTCCCTAAGCATGAGATCTTAATCTACCTTTATTTTTTTAAAATAAAACACTTAAGGATATTAAGTCATGTTATGATAAGGATTATGTTATGATGATCATATTATGTATTTGAAGCTATTTTCATGGGATTATATCTAGGATAGAACTGTAAGTCTGTGATAGCCTACATTGACCCTGATATACCTTGTAAAATCGTAAAGTAGAATAAGATTCATGTAGATTTAGGATCAAGACCGTAAAGCCCGGACATGGCACCCCGTGATGTCTGCTGTCATGTGTCATGTGTCATGTGTCATATTAGGGCAAG
The DNA here is from genome assembly GCA_003254905.1 of Nissolia schottii. Taxonomy (NCBI): domain Eukaryota; kingdom Viridiplantae; phylum Streptophyta; class Magnoliopsida; order Fabales; family Fabaceae; genus Nissolia; species Nissolia schottii. The sequence continues at coordinate 894,172 of QANU01073111.1, read as the reverse complement.
ACCTTAAAGTCTGAACATTTTAGGAATAGCTAAACCGTAATACTTGGAACGTCTATCTAGAAAAACTCTCCAACTATATTATATTTTGAAATGCTTTTATTTATTAGTTATTATAAAAATGTTTTATACTTTATATATATATATATATATATATATATATATATATTATGTATTGCATCTACATGCCATGGTTTTCCGAAGTGTCACATGTTGTCGTGCGGACGGCCTTTCCCTGAGACTCTTCCCAGAGTTCTCATCCCTCACCTCCCCGTCAGTTACATGTTACAAAGAAGCGTAGCACAGCATGGAGTTTATGGTCAACGCAGTAACGTCAGAATCCAAGAGTCAGCAGTTTACCTTGAGGTGAAGCTACCCATACAAATTGTTAGTTTTATTTTTATTTTGTAATAGAGTTATGTCTAGAGTGCTCCAATTGTATATAAGCAGGATCCTCATACCAGTCGCGTATTTATCATGTATATTTATGTTTGTTATGCAAGAGTTTATGCTTATTAAAAAAAAAAATTTATTTGTTTTTAATTAAAGTTACAGTGCATGTTTTTACAAAAAGCGTTCAAGAGGCTTCCGTAAGAAAACTAGTCCCTTGCATGCCGGTCACCTCCTAAATTGGGATGTGACAATCAACATCATATCTAAAAAGAATTTTATTAAGAATCGTCTCCCAAGAGTTTAAACTAGCGAATAAAAACGAATGAATAATTTTTGTAATGCTAGAAAGTATAAATATATTAAACAGTTCTGCTACATGTACACTCTAAATCCATACACCCTACATACACTCGTATTAATATAGGGTGGGGGCCCTAAATAACCGCCTGCTAACCTCTCTCTCCCACTCTCGCTCACTTGCGCGTCCTACACACGCGTATCCTTCAAACTTCATCTTTCTTGCCTTGGAAATAAGGATTGAACACAGAAAACTCTCATCCATCTCTTCGATCTCTCTTTACTCTCTTCAACTCTCTTCGATCTCTCTTTAACTCTCTTCGATCTCTCTTCACTCTCGTCTCTCTTCTGCAAATTCATCATGCTCACCGCACAAATATGTAACAAACGCAATCACAAATTCATGCATAAGTTTAAATGAATCACGAATTGGCAACTTGAGAACCAATCTCCTTTTGTTCACTGCATTCACATCAGTCTCAATTAATTCACGAGATTTCATGTCCTCTGATTCATGTTCACCAATATACTTCTAGGTGTAAAGATTGTGAACTTATTTATGTTTGAGTAAAATCACAGTGTTATACACAAGTGCTTAATGTTTGTGCATAAGGTCATATAATGTTTGTGCATATCGTCATATAATGTTTGTGCATTAAAATTTGCTATCATAATCTGCAAAAATACTTAACTATACATTAAGTAATATGCATATATGTAAAGTTTATGCATTAGAATGTATAAAAGTGTGTGTACACATGTACATGAACTAATTTTTATAAAGTTTGTCCACTAAAAATATATAAAGATTGTGAACTTATTTATGTTTGAATAAAATCACAGGGTTGTACACAAGTGCACAATGTCTGTGCATAAAGTCATATAATGTTTGTGCACTCAAATCTGATATCATATTCTGCAAAATTACTTTGTGCACTCCAATCAGATATCATATTCTGCAACATACACCCTTACCACCATTATTAAAGATAGATCTCATCCAGTTAAAAAAGAAAACCAACTTTTTATTATCTTAATTCCATTTTAATCAAATTTGACATGATAAGATAACGAATATGAGGAGGATGAGAAAGATGATGATGATGAGAGGATGAGAGAATGGCGATGATGAACATAACAAGGACGAGAGGATGAAGACGATGAGTGAAAATGATGACGATGACGAGAACGAGTTCGGGATTGGGCGCGTTGTGTATAATTTTAGAAATTGTACGCTATACGTATAATGATCATTCATTGCGTATAATTGAATGGTATATGTACAAATGTATGCAATTTGAGTATACACAGAGTATTTTCGTATATTAAATGTCGGTACCTCTTTCCAAAGTTCGAAAACTCTCTTAACATCTTTAAAAATTTTCAAGAGAAGTTACATGTTGTATCACACGGAAAAAAAAATAACAAAATTCTCACATAGTGAAACTTGTGTTGGTTAGCCAACTAGCTACTCCAACCCCAGCTTGTGAAAAGTGATGACGTGCTTTGCTGTTGAATGCTCAAGGCTGAGAAATACCAAAAGGAGAATAATAAAAGGCCGTGTTTAAGTGTCATTCAAAGGGCACAATGTGGGTTAAATCCCATTTAAAGGGTGACATGTAGAATTTATTGAAACATTAGGGATAAAATTGAAAAAAAGAAGAAGTTTGAGACGAAATAAAAATCGCGCTGAAATATCGTGGATGAAAATAAAGCTTTTGCCTAAATTTAAATTATACAGGTAATACTAAAATAGTTAGTGTAATAAAATATATATTTTAATATTAATATAAGACACGTGTGATTAATTACATGCTATAAAGTAACATAAAAAAGCTTATTAAATAGCAATACAAATGAAACGTCAAAACTTTATCATGATAAAAATAATTTTAAAATTTTTTACATTGATTGATGATGGACTAAATGAGAAGACCCATAGACTCATTGTTAAAGTTTTTTATTAAGATATAATGTTTGACCCACTTAATGATTTTTAACTTAGTTCATTAATGTTAATAAAATGTGTAAGTTCATTTGTTAGATTTCTAAAACATTGCTTATTTAAAAAATATTCTTGATGGCCTACTATGCTAGCCCAAGCCCCAAGTCAAGTCCACTCCATTCATTCTTATTAGTAAACCCAATAACAAGAGAATGGCCACACTGGAGGTTTTGACCAAAAAGAAAATTCGGAAACCCATTTACCACTCCACCAAAAATAGAAAAGAAGCCCACTGACCAAAAATTAATCAGAGTCGCAATTTAAAATCTGGGTCACTCTTATTACGATCCACGGAGCTTCTTCGTGCAGCGTTTCATCTGCCCATTATATATACATATGATATGCTCTTTTTCTCTGGATAATTTCTAGTTTTATTGAACCCCAATAACAGGGAATGATTTAACACTCAACACATTACTACCGCAAAGCCACTGGGATTAACAAGACACAACTCATAATATAATATGCAACGAATTTCGTTAAAACTTCCAGAGAAAACTCAAAAAAAAAAAAAATTTCTCGATGGAAAACAGAATACTTGCCTATGTATAAGATATGTTCTATTTTATGAGGTTAATTTATATATAACAATGTATCAACCAATAGAAATTTAAGAAAGTGTCAAATCATGCTGTATAGTTATTATGTTGATAATTACCCGTCATGAATTTTAACATTTTCTTCTATTTTTATTAGTGAACTGTATAGTATAGAATTTTTTTCTTATTTCATTATCACTTATCAGGGCATTTCTCAACAAAATGTGATTCGTCTTGAATTCTAATCGGCAGCCAAGGATTATTTTTAATCATTCAAAACATATCAAGCACAAAATAAGATAAAAAAGAAACTGAAATATGTGAATTATAAAGGAAAATCACAAGCCAACTTGTTTAACAGATCAAACCACTCTGCCCTTTTGCGCCTTGATATAAAGGGCTTTTCCTACAATTTCATAAAGGACAAAAAATAAAAATAAAGAAGGAAGGCACGATACACTACACATCAATTGAAGAAGGAAAAAAAGAGAGGATCAAAACATTTCTTAACAACTTATTGTAACACTTTCTTATATATGTGATATATGATTGAAATGTAGGACCCTAATTCATAGCTTATGATTTAGTTGTTGACCCTCCTACAATTCTTCCTGATCTCACCGTTGGATCCGGTGAGGGGACTAATGTCCCCCATCTTGATCATGGCGGTTACGAAATCAGAGGAGAAGGAGCTCGGGTTGGTGCTGTACCCTCTGACGATGGAGTCGGTGGACCCACCGTTGAAGAGCTGCTGGTCGGAGTGGAGGAGCCCCTTCTTCTGGACGAGGTTCTTGAAATAGTAGTTGTCAAATGATGTCGGTGTCTGGAGGTCAAGCGGCGCCAGGTTGTTGTCCCCTGACCCGGACGCCCTGGGGCAGCTCGATCTCCTCGTGCTGGCGAAGGAGTTGTCTATGTTGGTCTCGTTGTAGATCCTTGCCCTGAAATTTGTGCACCTTGCTTGTCCAATTGTGTGACCACCTACATAGTCAAGTAGTGATTTAATTTTCAAACCAATTATTTGCCTGAAGTAAAAATCTATGAAGAGTTTAGTCTAAAAATTATTTGATTAAGAAATAGAGTAATTAGCATATATATATATATATATTTTATGAGTGTAAGATTATGTAAGTACCGGACAAAGCGACCAAGTCCTTGGTGGAAAGACCAAGAGCGCTGAATCTGGAGATGAGTTGGTTGAGATTAAAAGTGGGGGCAGGGATGCCTGTGTTTGCAGCTGACTGGCTTGCCGTCTTTGCGTCTCTTCTTCCAACTTTCACATTCCAACTAGGCCCTCCAAGCTGATTATGATCGATGATCATGACATTCAACGAGTATGCACATTCAGCTAATTAATTAATATGTCCGAAAATAGTGACTAATCTCTTGTGGTAATTAAACTCACACGAAGTGGTAGGCTGCTAGCAGTATTATTAGTATACTTACAATCTCAACGGAGTCTCTGGCGGTGATGGCAAGGATGTCAGCGCAGGAGACAACTCCAGGGCACACTTTCTCAACGGCTGACTTGATGTTGTCAATGACTTCGAATCCACGGGCAGAGTTCCTGTTGGGGTTTGCGTTCTTCTCCCCCGTGAAGCTTGATGTGTCATCAAGTAGAACCGATCCATCACACCCCTGTAATTAATTGAGATGACAAATATTACTCACCAATTTTGAAGTTATTTTGCTAAGACACAATTTATATCATGTGATGGATGCGTAGAAGTAGGATCATTCACATCTTCTTATGTCTATCTATCTTATTACACACATAAATGTGACGAAATACAAGACAATAAAACAGGAAAATAGTTGTTTTTAAAGGGAACATCTAAATGATCAATAATTGGATACTCTATCTTCAAATATCTTTAAACATATGTTCAAATTTCTACAAAACAGAATAGACAACCTATGCTCTGTATAGAGTAATCAAATCGGAATAATTGGAATTTGGAAGTCAAAGCACAATTCCTATTTTAATTATACGAGTTGAATGCTTTTTTTTCCAAAGTGTGGCGGCAACGGAGAATTTGTCACTTTTATGAGAAAGTGCCGCCTTGGAAGTTAAGTTTGAATATTTCCACGTGTTATAGTTATAGGTGTATATTTAATAAAAAAGTTATATGTCAAGCATGAATTTATTTATTTTAAAAAAATAGGCACAAATTTATCACTATATCTTTGAGTATATTCACAATAAAAGTGATAAAGCTCACGAACAAGTGAGTCTATCATAGATAAAATTGATAAAACTCACTTTTATTATGAGTGTGCATAAATATAAAGTAATAATCTTGCGCACATACAATAATTTCTCATTATGCATGTATATCACATGCAGCTAGCTATACTTAAATAGTGCATGTCATGAATTAATTAATTAATCAATTAATCGATGCATGCATGGAAGTATCAATTATAAGACGTAATCTAGCTTAATTAATAAATATATATTACGTACATGCAATTAATTGCGAGAATAATGGGCATAATTTAAAAAATTACATTGACAAAGCAATCGTGGAAGAACAAGCGGAGGAGAGAAGCACCCATGCGGGCCTCCTTTGATATGGCGGATTCCACCGTGGATTTCACGGTGTCAAAGAGTTTGGGGCAAGAACTAGAGTAGAAGTTTGTAGAAAGTTGTGCATTGGCACTCCCCAACACAAGGACAAAGAGAGCCAAACACACCACTAATCTAGAACAAAACGAGGCCATCACTTAATTAGTACTAATTGACTTAATTAGCTCTATAGAGTAGAACTTGTGTGTTGCACCTAAGGAGTGTGTGGTTTACAATCTTACGGAAGTTCGATATTTATAGTGATAGGGGGTTGTCAATCACAAAATGTGTCTCAAGGCAATTTGGTTCGGCAGGTAACCTACCACGTAGAATATGAGGCAAAGTAATTATTAGTTGCATGGCGGAAAATTGGAATTATTCAAAAAAGTGTCACCGGAACCTTCATGTTTTTTTTTTTTNTTACTTGGTGTGTGATTTGATTTGAGTACATCAATTCAAAGGCTAAATTAAAGAAGTGGCAATCCGCGTTACTGTTATGTGAACCAACGACTTGTGATGCCAGATTTGTCAAAAGTGTTTTTATTTTGGTAAACTATTTTCTGCTGTGACGGGGCCCCATTTATCGATAGATCGATAACGCTTTGATGTTATGTTTTTCATGCGATCCTTATGCAACACGACAGGAACTGAGCAAAAGATGATATTTTGACTGCTTTAACCAATTAAAGGTTCCAGATCATAAGCATAGCATAATCTTTCATAAATCTCATACTAATCAACATTATTGCCTTTCTTTCCTCTAAGTCTCTGTCTCTCGCCCACCTCTCTGCAATAAATTTCACCTAAAGTCGCATTTCACAACAATGAAGGTTTTGATTTAAGATTTAAAATTTAAAATTTTATGATTTTACGAGTTTGATAAGTTCAGTCAGTTTTACTATTATCATTTGTATCAAGTGATCTTATAATTTAAATCGTGTTATAATTTTTTATTTTTTATTTTTATTTTATTTTTCATTCTTACGTGAGATCTTAATTTTAACAATCATGATTATAATAAATTAACGTAAAGTCACTTTTTTCATTAATTACACTTAAAAAATACATCTTGTATCGTAAAAATGAACATTTTTAATCAAGTATCTAATAACAACTTTAAACTCAACACTTTAACAAATATTTGTAAAATTATTCAATTAAATTAGTATATCAGTATTACTTAATCATCTATAAGTATTTGACTTCATTTTTAACAGAACAAGTACAGCTGGGAATATTTATTTGGTAACATGACTTGTGCAAAACAATAATAATTATCTTGGGAATTTTAATATTCACTATGCAGACGACGCGGGTTTTACTTTTTCGTATGTGAATGGCACAAACCATGCCCCAACAAGTTAAATGGTTCTTTTTTTCAACCTTTGCTGGCCAAATGTTGCCTACAGCAATCATATAGCGTTCAAGTGAAGTAATAAAGAAAAAGAGAAAATAAACTTCCTATCTTATCTAATTAATTTCAGTGAGATGAAAATTAGCATCAATACTGTTAGTCAATTGTAGCTTCGGAGTTCATACGAATAACAACACCACCGAAATGCCTAATAATTAACAACCTTAATCCTTGCCAGTTCTAGTATTGTAACTATCATCATCGTATTATTTTATTATTTATTTGAGCAAACTATCATCATATTAATGCTTAACACCTAAGGTTCATCTGTCTTTATCCTTCTTCAATATTTTTCAAAAGAATCAATGTTACCTGCAGTTTTATCATACAAAAATTCTAAACTAAACAATAAGAGAGAACTCGCGTTTAAGAATTGCGCGTGACTCAACAATGATTCTTATTATAAGTTCTGATAATAAGTAGACTTGGCACAACTTCACAATCTAATTTAAAATTAAAAAAAAAAAAATCTCGCTCTTATAAAAGTTATCCAAACTTAGATTTTCAATTGCTATTGACTTACTTTTCGATTTTTGTTCCCTCCTCTTTTTTTGTGTCGGTTGGCAAGACCCTCATACGCAGAATCCAATTCCGTGGTGGTACCTTTCAAAGAACTTATGGCATGCAGAATGTGAGAGTAGCCTTTAGAATTGTTGGTTTCGGCCATATGATATGGTTGACCCTTAGAAAGTGAAAGCCATGCTAGAAAATTTCTGCACTCAGGAACTTTTGAAGTTTGAACCAAGTATAAAACGAATCCCCCCAAGTTTCACACTGCTTTTAATTAGCTAAGATATAGTTTTTGTTTTCTTCATAAACTAAAGTTTAGGTGAAGGGAAATTTTCGTCCATGGACAACACGTGTCTCTAGAAATATTAAACACTTTTAAAGGATATAGATATATATTTTATATGTCAAGAATCATCTCTTTTAAAAGATTACAATAGCTTTTTCAGCTTGCAACAGATGGATAGTTTTTTTGAAATAAGAGTTGACACGGATCAAACTCTTGACCTATCAATATACTATGTTAATAGTCATTTCTCCCAAATGGTTAAGATGATGAGTAAAAAAAATCAAATAATTTTATGTTTCTTTACATTAATTGCTCACCAATGGAAGAACTTAAATTGTATTCAAAAGACAATGTCGATGGATGACTGAAAGACTGATCAGATAAGTCAACCCATAATTTAATAAAGATAAAAGTTTTGTTAACAAGCGGACGCTTGAATTAAAAAAAAAAATAGTAAAAGCTTTCATTATTGAAAAGATAAAATTTTTCACATTCTGATACATTTAATGCATTAAAACTTCAAAAAGATTTCCTTAACCAAAATCCTAAAGATAATAATTAAGCACTCGTAACTTGCTAAAGTGTAACTGTTTTAATTTTTTAAAGGATATTCTTTATTAAAATATTCAAAATCTAGTATTACTTATGTTTAAAAAGAATTATAGGCTATGAACTGTTAATGTCTTAAAAAAAATAGAGGTATTCAATTATGTTTTATCACATTGTCAAAAGTACTGAAAGGTTAGTTTAGATAAATAATTTATTTAAGTTCTTATGTAAAATGATTTTTTTTTAAATAACTTATGAATAACTTATTTTATATTTGAATGCACAATAAAAAATATATTTGTTGAATGTTCTAAATAGTATTTTTTTTAGAAGTTTCATAATTTAATTTTTTCAAAAACACTATAAATGACTTTTTAAAAATTAATAGGTTGTATGGCCAAATAAGGATGAAGTTAAAAAAATATGACTTTTCACTTGTCTAAAGTTAATAAAAGTAAAAAAAATTGTTATTTAAACATATCATTATTTCACAGCCACTATTTCAAAAGTCTCACATAATGACAACTATAAAATCCGTGCATAACAATTAAATTCTATATTTTATTCTTTCTTTTTTTTTTCCATGATAAGTTCGGACCAAATTTTATTTCCACCAGCCAAACAACTACCAAAAAATCAAACCATTACAATACCAATCAAAAGGATGTGGTGAAGGCCACCGTTAGAGCGACCTAATATTGTTAAGAAAGTGCAATAATATAGTTAAGGGTTAATTAAGCTTTTAGTCACTCGAAAATTGTAAATTTTGTTTTTCATTTCTCATAAATTTTTCATTAGGAAATCATCCCTCATAAATTTATTTATTAGATTTTAGTCTTTGTCGTTGACGTGGCAAATAACTTGGTCACATGATAGTAATGTGTCACGACATAGAGTTAATTCAGTTTTTGGTTCATCATAAATCGTGAATTTTGTTTTTCACCCCTCATAAATTTTTTGTTAGAAAACCATTTATCATAATTTTTTTTATTAGGAAATCGTCCTCATAAATTTTATTTGTTAGGTTTCAATCTCTGTCATCCATTTGTTGTGAAGGAGAGAGAAGTCTTCCATAACCATTGCCACTGCTCGTTCTTGATGCAGATGTTAGGGGAGATTATGAACTGGAGCAGGTCAAAGCAGGAGCCGACGATAAAGTCAATCTCACCATCCCCACAAGCTCAACAATGATCCTCCATTCAAATCCACTTTGTCGATGTCCACCATGACTCACCCCCACTACTGAGAGAGGGTGTAGGTGAGAGTGATGAGGAGTGATGAGGATAAGGGTGTAGGTGAGAGAGGGTGAGATGGATGATGATGATAATGAATAGCGTTTGTTAAGAATAATTCAAGATATTATTATATATTATACTTTTATCTTAAATTAATTTAGGTTTATCTGTTTGGATATTTATCTATTTTATCTATCAAGATACATATCTTATCTGTTAAGTGTATCTCTATGTTATTTTTGGCCTATAAATAGATCTATCATCTTTGTATTTTATAATCACATTCTGGATAATACAATACTTATTTTCTTGAAAAAAAATGTTTAAAATAAAATAAGATATAATAATATATTGATTTATTTTTAACAGAGTTCATGATGATGATGATATTTTTTAATTTAGAGTCATAGGGTCACAGATAGGGCATTAATTAGGCGGGTCAGGTCAAGGATTAGGTTTATGAGGGATTAAAATCTAATAAATTTTTTTTATGAGGGATGATTTTATAACAAAAAAAATTTAAGAGATGATTTTCTAACAAAAAATTTATAAAGGGTAAAAAATAAAATTCACAGTTTATGAAGGACTAAATTGAGTTAACCTTATGCATGATGTGCGTGATACGTGATTGCCACATGACCAATTTATCTGTCACGTCAATAGTTAACGACCCAAATGAAAGGCAGAGACTAAAACCAAACAAAAAAAAAGTATGAGGGACAACTTAACAAAAAAATTATGAGGAGTAAAAAAACAAAATTTATGATTTATGAGTGACTAAAAACTTAATAAACTCTGTAATTAATACTACTTAGTTATTTTTAAAATAACATATGAAAATAACCAAAAATATTTTTTCCCCTGGTGAAACTTTTTAAAACAAAAACTTTGAAACTGAAGGAAGGTCAAAAAATAAAATCATTTAAAAAAAAAAAGCTCATGAACGAATAATATTTGACCCGTCCTTAACGCATGGAAGGAACATTTATGAGTGTAGGGTACTCTTTGAATAAATTGTTCATCATTTATTAACTGGTGATTTCAATAAATATTTTAGAGTTCAGTAAAAATTTATTCTTTACAAAAGTACCCAAAAATATGTTAATTGTACCAAAAACCAAATAGTAAGTATTTATGTATAATTCTTAGCGATGCCGGCTTTAAGGTAAAGTCATTAGTAAGGGTTTTAGGTCCTACTAACATTTTTTATAATTTTAATTAACCCTTTTTTTTATCTTTTGTAAACATTTCATAATCTCAAGTAAAAATATTTTTCTTCCAAGCATAGCACTTGAGGGAGATATATAGCTGGCTAGAATAATTCCATAAATTGATTTATACCTAATTGCATACCTGCTCAAGTTTCCAAAAGAGCATTTCAATCTGTTGATTGGGTTCACATTGGCTTTGATGGAACTTGGAACCGTCAAGAGTTCACAATGATCACGCTTCATGTTAAAGGATATAAAATTCAATCTTAAATTAAAGATGTGTTGCTCATTTCTTACAAAGTCAAAAGAGAGTTATTGCCTTTTCTAGAACTAGAAAGCCTTATTTTTAGTTTTGATAAGCAGAACACAAGTATTAGGTTAAAGGGGATCGTGATCACAACTAATTTGGTCTTAAAGTTTTTTTAGACTTTCATTGGTCCTTACTTTTTAATTAAAAAAGTAACTCCATGACAAATTTTTTATAATTGTAAGAAAAATTAATTTTTTTCTTTTTATTTTTGTAATTAGAGTCACTATCATCAAAATGTTCTTTTTTTCCCTAATTAGAAACGCAAATCGTTCTTGAACCATGGACTTACTGATAAGTGCCAAATTGTGATGATTTTAAGGAACTTAATTGGCACTTATCTACTTAATTCTATACGAAGATATACATTTATTCCCCGTTTTACACAAATTTCAAAAGATGGAATATGCATGGATAAAATTGCTTAACTTTGATAAATAATTGCAGAAAAACAAGAAGGAGGACAAAGAAAGAAAATACCATGCAATTGTTACAATGAACGGAAGAGGAAAGAAGAGTTTGCAGAAAAGTCTGCTCAGCGGAATCATCATCTCGCTCAGCGGTGAGCAATAGTTTGCTCAGCGGTTTAACCAAATCCGCTGAGCGATTGTACCTGCCACGCCACTTGCAGCCGCCACATTTATGATGCCAGCTAAGCCAGCCGCCACCAGTTGCCGCCGCCAAAGAATCTGTCAGAAGATCAGCCACTAGCAGCCGCCCTGAGAGCACTCAGCAAGGCCACCATTCTGCTCAACGATGTCATCATTAACCCGCTGAGCGTGTGAACCAATTCGCTGAGCGGTGGAACCAATCCGAGGCCTATAAATAGAAGGCACCCCTGTAGCTTCAAAAGACACATTCCATTGCATCCATCCTTCCCGTATTACTTCCATCCATTCCTTCCACACTATTTACTTATATTTGAGTTAGGATTAGGAACAAAGGCTTAGAAGTTCTGGAGAATCCCTTAAGGGAAGTGCTGAAGAAATTTCCAACGGTTGTAGTTCACGGTGGAAGTGTGGAAACAAACCACCATCCTGCTTCAACCCACTGTTCTCTGTAAAGTCCTTGTAAGCTTGTAACCTATCCATGTCCATGGATAGTTAACTTTCTTTTGTTGGGATTTGATGCGTTGTATTTCTTTGATGTATCCCTCTTGACTTTTGCTATATGAATCTATGATGTTTTATGGTTTTAATGAATTGATCTTGTACTTAATGCTAGTTGTGGTTTAGTTTGTTAAATCTTGATTTGAGACTTAATTGTATGAGTGAAAGCTATACTATTGAGTTGTAACCAAGTTAAGGTTTTAATCTTGCTATTCTAAGCTTATGTTATGCTTAAATGTTTATGAACGGAAGTTACAATCATTAAGTCTGAACTAGGTCAATTCATCTAATTCTTAGTTGCCATAATTGGAATAAAGGATTAGTCGTATTAACATCTGAATTAATATTGAATTGCTTTATTAGTTTGTGCAAGAAATTGACAAAATAATTAAAGGAAGTCAAGTGATCTTAACATGCTTAAAAAAGATGATTAAGTTAAGAACTGGTGGCGATAAAATCAAGAACTCATAGATCATATTTGCTAAGTTATTGGTTACATTAAAAGTAAGTATTACAAATCAAAATCCCAACACCTTTCTTTACTAGCCAGACTCAAGTTAATTTACGTTTTGTACTTGTAGTTTACTTCTTTGTTAAAACCCTAAACAAAATCATCATCCATTATTGCTTAAATTAACACAACTCGAAGACGGTTGTTTTAAAGCATCAATCCCAGAGGACGAAAACCTTCTCATTGTACTGCAATTGAATCTCTCGAGGATTTGAAAGCAAAAACAGTAGACGGAAAATAAAAACTAGAAAGTACAAAGCAAGCAGAAATAAACTTTCAACACTTGCACACAGTGGTTACATTGAACTCAAAAGATTACATTCACTTGTTGCTCCACCTCAAAACAGAACGCCAAATTAAGGTTCTGCAACCTAGTTAGCATGTTTCCGTCCTTGTTCACAAAGGACCATCTTGCTTGAACAAACCCTAATTCCTTCTTGTAAGCCTAATACACTACAAGAAAGCAGACTATTATCGTCCAGACATTAACGTTGGAAAACCAACTGACGGTATTACCGTCGGATAACGAAAATATATCTGACTGTAACCGATTCACTCACAAAGAATCGGGGAAGAGACATCAAGTTACGTCAGACATGCGAGCTGACGGTAAGAGCAACGGTAAATGTTCACTGGAAAGGGATCAAAAAATTAATGTCGGTCATTACCGACGATAAAAATGTGAGGTTTTTGTTTAAAAAAAAGCCAAAAAAAAATTACCGTCGGACATAGCTGACGATAAATTACCACCAATGGTAAACTGCCACGTCTTCACCACGAGCGAAACAGTAACACGTTACTGTCAGTTTTATCCGACGGTAATCTCCTCAGAATATGAACCACCATTCAATGAATGTGGGTATTTACCATCGGTTATGTCTGACGGTAACCACCTCAAAGTACAAATTCTCACGTTCGTGTCTTTAAGCAATAATTGTATTTGTTACCATCGGACATAAATGACAGTAAGGTACGTCTTAAACGCTGCATTTTGTATTCGACATGGAACACTGCATTTTAAAATGGTTACCGTCGGTGATGGTTACGCTGACGGTAACAAAAATATTTAAATTGGAGCCACTTTTTTGGTTATCGTCGGATAATTTTCATTAATCGATTGCAATCTTCGAATACAAACGCAATGTTTTGGGATACTCATTACCGTCGGATATGTCCGATGGTAAAGAGCATCCCAAAATGCTGCGTTTAGTATTTGACATGGAATGCTGCGTTTGGTAAAAAGGTTACTGTCGGGGATGGTTAAGCCGATGGGAATGGAAATATTTTGGCTCCAAAAATTGGCTCCACTTTTTTAGTTACCGCCAGATAATTTTCATGAACTGACGGTAATCTTCAAATAAAAAACGCAGTATTTTGGGATACTCATTACCGTCGGAAATGACCCACGGTAATAGTTTTAATAAAATGTTGTGTTTTGTACATTGTTATTACCATCGGTCTGTACACTTACTGTTGGTTATGTCCGACGATAATGTCCAGACCCGATACTTAGTCGAATTTCCTTTCTCTTCTTCCTATTTTCTTCTCCCTTCTTCTTCTTCTTCCTCAGACCTTGAGCCGGTTCTTCTCTACTGCCTTCGACCTCAACTCTACCACACGTGGTAACACAACTTCCGTTTCTTAACTCCTCTGTTTTCGTTTTTGTTTTTCTACTTTCAATGCATTTCTTAAATTTGTTTTTGTTTCCATTTCTTAACTTTGTTTTTTGTTGAAGGAAAGCCATGAAAGGTAACGACGCCGCCCATGTCTGGAAGGTTCGCGACCTCGCCGCCAAGGAAGGCATCTCTTCCCATCTTCACTCTCTTGAAATCATAACTAACCCTTCTCTCTCCCTTTTTAAGTTACAAAATCACCTCAATTAGTGTTCTATTATATTAATTAGTTCTGGTTATTGTTTTGTGTCAATTGATTTCAGGTGGAGCTTGCTGCACTGCTCCATGATATAGGTGATCATCATAGCTTTATTTCATTTTTTGTTAATATCGGATAATAGTTTTAGTTTTGTTTTCCATTTCTTAACTTTGTTTTTGTTTAAGGAAATTCATGCTTAGAGTACATTAAAAATGTAAGCTTCTCTTCAACTAATCTTCTTTTTATTACATGTATGTGTTTTTTGTCTGGTCTCATTTGCTATTCTTTTGAATATATTTTCAGGGTTCTGGAAGGGGTAAATTAAAATAATAGCATTCATTTAATTAAAATTTTGTTTTTTTTTATAGTTAACTATTACTGTCAGTTATAGTAGATGGTAAAGTTCAATATTAGCGACGACGATAAGCCGACAGTAAGGGAATTAAATATTAATATTAAGATAATAAAATATTAATATCTTTATTGTCGGTAGTGGCCGACGATAAAGGAATAAAATATTAATATATTTACTGTCGGTCCTGACCGATGGTAAACGGGTTAAAATGTAATCAGATGTGAACCAGTTTTCGTCGGTGTAGTCCGGCGGTAATTACTGTCGGGTGTCGTTGTCCGACCGTAAATCGATTATCATCGAGTACTTTCCCGTCGGCCAGATGTCCGACGGTAACTTGAAAAGCCGACGGTAACCATGAAATTTTCTGATAGTAACGACGACGTCAATGAGCTATTGAATTGTAGGGCACTATTCTTCAAGCTATAGGACAACCTAATATTCTTATTGCATCATCATTCATTCATGATAAAGATGATGCCCATTTCATATTGCATCAACGTGGATTGTTATTATTATTATGGTGCCCATTCATAAGAAACTTTAAAACTCAAGAATAGTTTGCATTTTTAATTTGGAAAAAAAATGTATTTTAATGATGGTGACTCTAATTGTAAAAATAAAATTAAAATGACTCTTTTTTACAATTATAAAAATTTGACATGAGGTCACATTTTTAATTAAAAGGCAAGAACTAACAAATGTTTAAAAGAAGTTTGATGCCATGTTAGTCGTTACTAAAAGATAAAACTTAAATAGTATTTATATAAAATTGAGTATCTTTGTTCTCGGAGCTACATTTTAGGATTGATCAGTTTGGTTCTCTTAATGTGGTGTATATGGCATGCATCTCTTTCTCAATGAAAGCTAAGTTTTTATGACAAGTTAGATTTATTCAATTCTTAATATACAATATTCTTTTTTATAGGAAAATATATAAGGCTTTCTAAAAAATTATACTTCATCTCCTTTAAAATAACAGTCTAATTTTTACCTCCCAAAAATTAAAGAAAAGCATAAATATTGTTAGAAATAGTAAAAATTTATTTCAATGAGTAAAATTACTTTTATTCAAAATAAATATAGTTCACTAACATATTTAATAATTACAATTAAAATAATTATATTATTAAAAAATTATTGTTAACTAAATTTAAACAATTATTTTTGAAAAATGAGGACACTCTTTTTTTTGATACTTCAAAAAATAAAAGTTATATTCAATAAGATTTGAACCTAATATTTTATGTTTACTATTCAAAAGCTCAATCCCGGTGGTTTGAGGGAGTACATTCTAAGTATCAAAAGTTATAAACATTTAAACATAAATCAAATCTCGTTGTGCACTTTTGAAATTTTTTATTCTAATACGCATTTTTCTCTTTTGACTCGATTTAAGATGAATAATATATCTAAAATAAATATCTGTTAGCTAGGTCTGTCTAAATTGACTATTTTTTTTATAACTTTACTTGTAATTTAAATTCTATATTATACTTTATAGTAAGTAATCTAAAATTCTAAACCCTAAATGATTAAATTATAATTTTGCCCCTCAAAAGAAAAAAATTAATAAAGGAGTGTGATATTTTTGTCTAAATGTTCTGAAGTTGATTGATAACCTCCTTCATAAAAATGAGCACGCACATGCACATGTGCACACACACGTGTAGCAAATTATGATTGGAAGGGTAGATGCTACTCAGCCAAATTCGATTAGTTGAGGCAAATTTTGATTGGAATGATAGATGATACTCAACCAAATTTGGGTTGTCTAATAAACCATTGCCAAACATGTGACAAATTCAAAATGCACGCAACTAATTTTAGCAGAAATTTATTTTCGCCACCTAGCTAATTTTCAATTAGCTAATTTTTAATGGAATAAAAATAGAACTTACTATGGTATAGATAATCAATGAAAGAGTGATAGTCCATAATCGGCCCATGTAAGAATCTGCTATATAAGCACCAAGAATTGGAGTCATCCATCCCACACCCGACCAGCTATTCACATTGCTTATTGACGATATCGAGTCTTTGTGGAGTTGTGTTGTCATATAATTCACCAAATTGGCAGCTACCCCAAAATAGGCAAATCTCCCCAATGCTTGGTAAACTAGCATTAATTCACACTTACACACACGAGTCATATAAACTATTATTATTATTATTATTATTATTATTATTATTATTATTATTATTATTAATAGAGTGATCATTAACATTTTATCTCTTTTTTTTTTTTTATAAATTATAAAAGCTCAATCACAACTCACTATCTGAATGGAAGCGCTATTGAAATCCCACACGCCTCTATCACAACTCACTACCCTTCCCCATTTATCGCCAATCCGGTTAATGTCCTTTGCTGACCACCCATGGAGAGGAATCCCTTTGATCTCAAGCCAAACTCTTCTAACATTACATCTATCTTCCTCTCGCCATTCCCTCACTTCCAAGGTTTCTTGAATAGATCTCTCGTTCTTCAATGACAAGGCACGCCACCGGTCCTCCTTAGAGAAGCATGTCATGAGGACTTTGTATTCTTCGATTCTTTTCACGTGTTCCACGGCGATGTCGGCTGAAGAGAAGAGGACACCAACAACTTCCAGCTTTAATTGTTGAAACCCTTCACCTATTACACTTCTGCAAAGACATTCTTTGTTTTCTTAGGAGACTTCCCCACAGATGTTGATGATTGTTTCAATGGGTGCAAGGTTCTGTGGATTCTCCTTATTGTGCCTAAGCATTTTTCTATCCTCAACTTTCTTCATAGACCTTTCTACAGCGTGCGTATGTGATAAGTGTCCTATTTTGGTATTTCTATAGGCTTAAATAACACTTATATGGATTGTTTTATATGAATTTATGAGCCAATTTCCCCATCTTTATGTAATTTTATTTAGTTTTGAAGAATGGCTGCATTAGGTGTAAGTTGATGCAATTCTTGTCAAATTCGCATAAAGGTAAGAGGCATAAAGCAAAGGGATGATAAATTGAGAAAATCATAAGGATAGAAGAAGCTTCTGGCATCTCAGCGCCTGCTCAAGGCCGCTGCACGACCTTTGTTCTAAAATAGATGCATTAAGGGTGAAATAAAATTTGATGGAAAATAACGCTGACTTTGCTATGGATTTTAAGCCAGAATGGATATTGAATCTCAACTTGACTTCAACTAAAAAGTTTTAGATCTATCTCTGAGCTTTAAGTGGCAATTTGAATCACCTCAATCAGAGATCTATAGCCAATGTTATCGCAATTTTACTAATAGCCATGCCCAGCGCACGCCGAGCGCACGCCCAACACACGCCGAGAGCGCACCAGGCGATCCTACCTAACCTTCCAGAAACCAACCGCCTTTGAAGACTCAGCCGCTATCCTCCATCACCTACCACCACTCAGCTGCCTCACCAACCCGCTGAGTGGCCTAATCGTGCCCTATATATAGGCATGCTTCCAAGCTTTGTAAATCATCCATTCCACCACCCAATACTCATTCCACTTCATACATACAACTTAGGGAAGTTAAGGAGTCATCCAAGGAGCGGCGACGCTCACCATGGCGACGTGAGAACGCGTCATGGTGAGCGTCCGTCATCTTGCTTTCTTTGAGTCTTCTTGTAAGATGGAAAGCTTCCATGACCATAGTAAGTTCTAATTTCTTTATAGTTTTTCATGTGTCTGGTAATGGATTGTCAGATAAACCAATTCTATTTGAGTATCATTTGTCCTTTCAATGAGAATTTGCCTCGTGTTTGACAATAATTTGTCTAACAATTCGAGTCAAGTTGAGTACGTAGCATCCGTCCTTCAAATCAGAATTTGCCACATGCCATTTTTTATTGAAATAAAAATTTCATGATGTTTACACAGGGAATTGTGCTCTTGGTCCTGGCAACTTCACTGAAGAGCTTGAAACCAACATGTACAAATGGAATCTGCAGCAAGGCATCAACCTCACAATTAACATTGTTCTATTTATCACTATACACTATAGCAACAGGGAGTGGTGCAACGAAGCCCAACATGTCAACCTTTGGTGCTGACCAATTTGATGACTTCAACCCACAAGAAAGAGAGATCAGGAAGGTCTCATTCTTCAATTGGTGGACTTTTAACACCTCCTGTGGGGTCACTACTGGCAACTCCGCTTCTTGTGTACATTCAAGAGAGATATGGTTGGGGATTAGGGTATGGCCTAACAGCTATTTGCTTTATGCTTTCCCTTATAGCATTCTTTCTTGGCACCCCATTTTATAGGCATAAGGTCAGGAATACCAAGAGCCCTACAAAGGACTTCATCAGAGTCATCGTTCTTGCTTTTAGAAATAGGAAGCATAGTAGTAATCCAAGTGACAGTCGTTCAGGTTGTTCCCAATCTCTTCCCTCCCACCTTCACCGTGACTTTATCCGTCACAGTCACCAGAAACGTGTTGAAGAAGTTCCCGGCAGCCACCGTGCTCGTATAAAACGTCGTGCCGAGTCCTTTCATTTCTTCAGGGGACTGATCATAGAAGAACTCCAGCAATCCAGTCATGAGGAATGTGTCTGGCAATAGCCATAATATGCTCATTGGAACCGTTTCTTCTTGTTCCACTATGTGTTTCTTCCCTATCATGTGCATTCTCTGAATTTCCACGACGCAGGACACTGCCATTCCTATGACCTGTGTTAAGTTGTATTAGCCAAAGACAACATTAAACAAATAAATTCTCAAATCTAAGGCTCTCTCCATTTTCTAATAATTGTTTGCCTTTTTAATTTGATATTTTCGCAGATAATTGTCCATCTCCTAAATAGAAAGGAATGTATTAAATAATGGTAATTTTGTAAAGCAGTATAATTTTTAATCATTTCTTTAATATCTGCACATAACTCAAAGTGAAAAATTAATCGAGAACGAGAAAAGTATAAATTAATCACAATAAAATAAATATAAATATATTACTAGATATTCATTTATTTTAGAATAAACCCCAAACATGTTCTTCACAATTTACAACATCCCAAATTGGTCATTCACAAATGAAAAAGCAGGACAAATAAACCATTCGAAATGTTTATCACCTTAATGTCACCAGAGAAGTTAATTTCTCCCAAAGTCAAATAGTGAAGAGTTGATTTATCTGAAAATCAGATTGTAAGGGGGTTTATTTGTTTGATATTTTCATTTGTGAGAAACCAACTCTAAATCAATTGGTGAAAAACCTCTTACAAAGAAACTATAGCAAATGTGCATTCTAATTGGACAAGATTGTACCTGGTGCTTTTATGTTTTTTTCTGCAAAATATGAGTCAAGATTCGTGAGTTTGCTTGATGTGATGTGTGTGTGGCTTGACTTTCCCGTGTACAAAGCCCATGAAATTTAACTTTTGGTGCACGGCCAATTAATACAATCTTTCAAAGTTAAATTACATTAATTAGTCGTGTAATTAGTCATGCACTCAGTCAAATTTTGTGGACTTTATCTATAAGAAAGTCAAATAAGGCCATTTTAATTAAGTTTTTGATTATCATGATAAAGGGACTGAGTTTTAACTTGAAGTTCAGGGGTTCGAATACAACTAACAGTCTTCCACTTCCACTTGTGGTGTAAGACAACTAGAAACAAGGAGAAAAAAAAAATAAAAACGATAGCTGATTAATTAGCTAACCTGAAATGAGGAGTGTGATGAATTTGTCTTATTCCACTACTTATGTAATGTAGTGGGTCTAACTCATGCAACTCTGAAGGGCTACTAGGAAGCTGGAGCTTCCTATTTCTGAAAGCAAGAACGATGACTCTGATGAATTCCTTTGTAGGGCTCTTGGTATTCCTGACCTTATGCCTATAAAATGGGGTGCCAAGAAAGAATGCTATAAGGGAAAGCATAAAGCGAATAGCTGTTAGGCCATACCCTAATCCCCAACCATATCTCTCTTGAATGTACACAAGAAGCAGAGTTGCCAGCAGTGCCTCCACAGGAGATGTTGAAAGTCCACCAATTGAAGAATGAGACCTTCCTGATCTCTCTTTCTTGTGGGTTGAAGTCATCAAATTGGTCAGCACCAAAGGTTGACATGTTGGGCTTCGTTGCACCACTCCCTGTTGCTATAGTGTATAGTGATAAATAGAACAATGTTAATTGTGAGGTTGATGCCTTGCTGCAGATTCCATTTGTACATTTTGGTCTCAAGCTTTTCAGTGAAGCTGCCAGGACCAAGAGTCCTGTGTAAACATCATGAAATTTTTATTTCAATAAAAAATGGCATGTGGCAAATTCTGATTGGAAGGACGGATGCTACGTACTCAACTTGACTCGAATATTTGTTAGACAAATTATTGTCAAACACGAGGCAAATTCTCATTGAAAGGACAAATGATACTCAACTAGAATTGGTTTGTCTGACAATCCATTACTAGACACATGACAAACTGAAAAAAATTAGAACTTACTATGGTATAGATAATCAATGAAAGAGTGATAGTCCAAAATCGGCCCAAGTAAGAATCTGCTATGTAAGCACCAGGAATTGGAGTAATCCATGCCACACCTGACCAACTGTTCACATTGCTTATTGATGATATTACGTCTTTGTGGAGTTGTGTTGTCATGTAATTCACCAAATTGGCTGCTACCCAAAAATAGGCAAATCTCTCCAATGCTTGGTAAGCTAGCATTAATTCACGCATACACACACAAGTCATATAAATTATTATTATTATTATTATTATTATTATTATTATTATTATTATTATTATTATAGAGTGATCATTAACATTTTATGTAAAAGTTACAATGCTCATATAAGAAAGATTACCAAGGACAAAAGTGCAAGCTTTCCATTGACCAGTTGTAGAAGAAAGCACTGGTTGTCCACTAAGATCAACCGTGCCGTCTAGAGTGCAAACTTGTTTTCCCATGTGATCCTAAAATATAGTGGAAGCAATCAATACTACAAATAGGAAGATGAAGCTATATAGTTTGATCTTTCACGGTTATGAGTAAACATTAGTTGATAATATTCTCCTGTTAGCATAAGAAAGAAAATACTATAGTACTTTGGAGACAGTAAATAGACAAATTGGATTGCTTATTTTTATTTTTAAAATTGTAGGTGAAAGGAAGCCAGGTATGTGCCTTTTAGATGTAAAAAAATAAAGCAATTTCAATAGGTCCTTAGGAGTTTGTGAAGGGAATGAATGGGCAGTGACCAACATTTAGGGATGTTGACAATAATTTTTTTTATTTTTTTATTTTTGCTTGTAGTCTAACATACGAATTATTGTAATTACTCTATCAACTTTGGTGAATGTTTTCCCATTTGTTTTTTGCTTGCACTTAATATTAAGGGGTAGACTAATTAAGGAGATCATTTGGTGATATCTTAATGAGATGATTCAGATCAAAAGACTGAGGTACACGTAATCCGTTGTCTTTTCAACTCAGAGTTCTGTTAATGATTGCTAAATAAATTACTCTTCTTATTTCATAATAGTAGTCTCTTTCACTTTTTAGATTTATTCATAATTCAATATAACGAAAAATAATTTAACTACGGAAGAGTCTGTTATTACGAAACAGAGGGAATATATCAATCGGCTGACCTTAAAAAATAGTTTAACCATGAAAATGATGATTACGAGCCTTTGTGATTTGTTAAGCTCACAAAAGGTTCTATTAATGTATATTGAAGATCCTTGTCATTAAAGAACCGGATTTATTTATCCACCTACTAGATAATTTGTTCCACCCCAAAGTAGGATTAGGCCAATTAGGCCCAATTAGGAGTGGATTAGTTGGTTAAGTCCAGTAGTCGTTTAGTTAGGAATATAAATAATTAATGATATTGATTCATTGTAAAACACAATAATGAAATAATTGAACTGAATGCAATTCTTGAAATTTGGAAACTAGACTCGAACATAATTCGTAATCACTTAATGATACTGAACAAATGAACCAAGAATTCTCCAGAATACGGCAAAGAATAGCTGCTAATTTGTATCTTTGGCCATCCAAAAATTTAATTCCTTCCTAACATTGTAGCAAGTACTTATACAATTTGCGTCATACATATTTTTGATATAACTGGACAACAGATTATTTATGGTATGATATGGATCAAAACCTTGTTAGGAATTAGAGACAAATTACAAACAGGTCCAATAACATTCCCTCGTGACAAAACAAAGATAAATTAGAATAGATAATTGGCATGAGAAGACTTTTTGAAGCATTTTTTGTGAGTGGATGGATATTTTAATTTTTTTAAAATACTTGGAAAGCTATTTTTATATATTTTAACAAATTATTATATAGGAAATTCAAAACTTAACACATTATCATACTAGTGCAAACATACCATAGCAAGATAAAAATTCAATTCCAATTCTAAATATTTTTTTTTCTATAGTGGCTGATTTTTGTTACCACCTAGAGTAGAAATTAATTAGGAATTAGAATTTAAATAGTAATTATCTATTAATTATCTTTTTAATAGAATTTAAATATAATTTTTAAGAGTCTTTTATGTTATCAAAGAAGATAAGATATACCAACGGGGGTTGGTCATTGATATCGCTTGAGTAAGGTCTCAGGGTTTAGTAGTCAGTCTATAAATAAAGGATCATCATGATTGTAATTCATATTAGAAAATTAAATAATTAAATAGTGTTTGACACTAGTAGAATTTTGGGACTTGACTCAAATAAGTCTTAAAGAGTTTGAAAGTTATACTCAAATATAGTTTTATCAATTTTACTGTTATACAAACTAGATAGTACAACAATAAAAAAAGGTTGAATCGGTAACATTCACCCCTTTGAATGAATGTTCGCAATATTCACTTTTTGTTGAACAAAAAGGTCTATTTTTTTTATACTTAAGGTGAATAACAATGTTTAGTTTAGTAATTTAAATCAATGAAGTTATTAAAATGAGTTTAGTTAACCAGTGTCATAAGAACACTGGTTAAGAAATCTAAAATTAAATGATTTTATTAAAAAAATAAAATTAATAAATTATAAATGCAACATTAAACTTTAAAATTAAAAAATCATCCTACTTTAAGTTGCTTAACAAAATCTTATTATAATTGAGAATGAATATTTCCCTCTCTTAATAATGACTAATAGAATATAATTATTTCTGTCTCTTAATAATTATTTATATGATAATTATTTTTAATGATTATAACATAATTATTTTTAACTAGTGGGCGTTTGTGTCTAGCAGAGAAAGATAGTAAATGGATAATTATTATAGGAGAGAAAGAAATAGCTAGTTATTCTATTAGTTATTAAGAGAGAGCGCACATATGTTTCTTTAATTAATGAGGTTATTGATGTAAATTATTAAATTAGACATTCTCATTTAACTTGAATACAAAAGACAAAAGGGATTATGCCCTCCCCCTCTCATACCAGTCTAATCTTTTCATGCTCCCTCTCTTGAATCATCTTCAATTCTTTTCTTCCCTGTTTCTCCCTTTTATAAGCATGGTGATTGTTTGTGCAGGTAAAAATTTAAGCCGATGTAGATGCTTAATGAGGTCACGAATTCTAGGAATTTAGATGGACCTTTTTTAAGCTGTAATTAATCACATTAATCCGCATTTGTCAAACCATAAAAGAAATTAGAAAACAAAACAATGTACAGAACCAAAAGTTATTGATACTACTATTTGCAAATTTTCAAACACAAAGAACAATGAATGTTAAAAAAATATTATAATGAATAATGGGTCAAATTCAGTTGTCAAAGAAGGGCTCACATGGCTTACGGGAGGATGCCTCTTACCTTTTCCAAAAGTTGATAATCAATGTAGACTCTTACTATTCAATTTCAAGACTTAGTCGTGAGTGCAAGGGAAGCAGAGAGGACTAGGCGTGGAGAGCCATGGGAGAGGCAGCACAAGAGGGATGGGTAAGGTTAAGAGGAGGAGCGACCCACATTTTTGTTCTAATGAATCACATTCCCATTTTTCAATCTAAATCACATCTCTTATGTGAGTGATCCCATAAATATATATAGAGAGAGTGTTTAATTTTTATTTACTAATGGTATAAAAAAAATGACATTGTCAAGCATTCAAATCTTGTTACATTAATATAAGAAGTCTCAATTTTTTGCATACCTCTATAGTGCGCACTATTTGCGCACCCTCCTTATAATTAAGGTTTATTACTGTGCAAAGATTGTGTCTATCATGCTGAGTTAACACACTCTTACATGCTTGAGAACAAAAAACTATCTAGGTGTACAATATCTAAGTGTGCAAAAATAATTATCCTAATATAAATGGTTAACCTTCTCTTGTTCCTTCAAAACTCATGCATATCAAAATATTTTATTAAATAATAGTGCAAAAAATTTTACATTATCAATGAATAAAAATTAAACTTATATAAATACACACACATAAGTTTTGCTAACTTCTACGAGTTAATGTACAAACAAGTTAAGAATGTTTACACTTTATCTTACATATAAAACCTCACTCATCTTAGTTTGTAATATAAATTTATAATTTTATTCTATCATCCTTTATTACTCTTTTGACTTTTTCTCTCTACTCATTAATATTTTTTTTTTACTTTTTCTCTCTATTAATTAACGTTCTTTATCCGTTATTTTGTCTATTAAAATAATAACTTTCGTACAATTTCTTTTGTTGTAAGAAAAGTACTTATAATTTATTATCTACAAAAGTTTTAAAAACTTTTTATCACTGCTTACGAAAATAATTATATGATAGTATGATATCTCAATACAGTATTGGGTAAGATAAAAATTTAAATTATTTAATTGAATTCTTCACATAAATAAAAAGAATATTATAGTATAAAAGAAAATAGAAAAGGGAGAACAAGTTGCTTACGTGAATGGATTAAGTAAAAAATATTATAGTAGTATTATTTAGATAAAAGAAAATTAAAAAAAATATTATTATTAAAGTAAAGAAGATAGTGGAGTTGTTGCATTAACGAGGAGAGAGTAAAAAAATCAAGAGAGTAATAAGTGTCGAATGGATAAAATTATAAATTAATCCAATATTTAAATTGATTACAAAGAGAAATGAGTGGAGTTTTATGTTGAAAATAAAAAGTGGACATTATTGATCTTCAAGTGAAGTCATGGAGATTAGTAATGTTCATATTTTATTTTAGATAGAAATATTCATTCTTTATTTATTAAGTGTCCATTTTATTTTAGTTAATTGTGTAATTTTATTCGATCAATATTAATTAATCTTTCAATTTTTTCTCTCTTCAATAATTTAAGTCTTCAATTCAATTTATTTCTCTCTATTAATACACACTCTCAATATACTTTTTTAAGTTGAATAATATTTTTTTTATTTTTAATTCTATCTTATATAAATAATATAAAAAATTAAAACTTTTCTCTATAAAATTCGTTAATAATTAGATTTGTTCGCAAGTTCTCAACAATAGATGCTTTCTCACTTTTCCAGCACATCCTTGACCATGGATAATAACCCTCGTCACAACCACCTGCCATTAATTTAACACCCTTCAAAATTCCTAATAAATGAAATTTCAAATACGATATATCTTATTAAGTGAGTACCATTTTCTAATCCCTTTTAAAGTAATATATACCCTTTTTTTTGCAAATTTTATATCACATGCCATCATAAGGGGGATTTGAATATGAGATTCCATTATTCCAAGTATGGCTTATGGCCCGCGGGCCTAAACGGACCGGGCAAAAAATATGCATATTTTTAAGGTCCAGCTCGTTTATGGTAGGTCTGCGGGCCTAAACGGGCCGTCTGCTAGCCCGTTTATTTTTTTTTTTAAAAATTCAAAAAAAATATCTTTAAAATTAAAAAAAAAATCACAGGTTCGCAGGCCAAATGGGCCGGGCCTAAATGAGCCGGTCTAAATTTTTTTTTAAATTTTCGTGGACCTATTTTTTGCATATAAAATCCGTCCATTTAACTGGATAAACGGACTGGACCGATTTTGACATGCCTGATTCCAAGACAATTTCAGAATCATATACTATATCACCATATATGACTCTAAGACACGTAACTCATAAGGGACAAATCGCATCATCTAATTAATGTCATTAATTGTGTTCCTAATAAAATTTCCGTTTGGATAAAAAGGACATAATCACCATTATGCGTTCTCTAAGAAATATATATGCATTCGAATGTGACAATTGAAAAGCATGTGAAAAATCTTGAAATCACCTGCATTTACATCTTGAAATTTTCCATTTGCATCCTTTGACCTGCTTTGATACGTAACTTATAAGGGTAAATGGAATCATCAAATTAACGCCATTAATTATGTTGTCTAATCAAATTTTCATTGGCATAAAAAGACATAATCACCATTATGCTTTCTTGAGATGAAAAGCATGTGAAACAAACCACCTGCATATGCACTTGCACTTATACGAATAGGAACACTTAACACACTATCATACAAGTGCAAGTGCAAACACACTATAACAAGATAAAAATTCAATTCCAATTCAATAATTTTTGCCATAACGATAAGTACAAACAATCTCAATAAAATATTGTTTATAGCAATTTGTTTTTATCGGTCTTAAACAATTAATTACGTTAACATGACGATAGCGTAGGCATTTTAACATCAAAATTCTCATTTGTATTGGGCCTGTCCAACAACACACGGATCCCTTCAAGCTTAAGCGTAACTTGCTTCCAATTGCTATTATTGGATCAGCAAGTTGTGTGTAGCGATGCAAACAGAGCCTTTGGAGTCATTATCCATTTCTGATGTTTTTATGTAACCAAAAGACATTCTCATCTTTTGGATCATGTGATGCCAAACAGTCATCTCAAAGTCAAACACGTATATAACCCGAATCAGTCTTGTTTATGCGTAATCAGGATGGGACAATAATTTGGCTTTTCGATGCGTAATCAGTGACCATATTCCAGCATAATTAAGAATTGATCAATCGATCATTCCTAGTGGCTTGTGGAAAGATTTTATCAGCATATGCATTCATTATTTGTCACCACTGTTCCGAGCAAAAGCAAATAAAACAAATGGGGGGGGGGG
>QANU01073111.1:844910-865505 GCA_003254905.1 Nissolia schottii | reverse complement strand
CCCTTTTTTTTTTTGCACATTTTATTTCACATGCCATCATAAGGGGGATTTGAATATGAGATTCCATTATTCCAAGACAATTTCAGAATCATATACTATATGACCATATATGACTCTAAGACACGTAACTCATAAGGGACAAATGGCATCATCTAATTAATGTCATTAATTGTGTTTCTAATAAAATTTCCATTTGCATAAAAAGGACATGATCACCATTATGTGTGAATTTTCAGACTGCAACTGAAATTCAAATCCATGGCGCCGAGAAAAATGAGAGAAGATGAGAGAAACCGAAATTGAAACAATGATGATTTGATTGAATTGTGTAAAAACTATATTGCTTAAGCAACAGAGCTGTATATATACATGTGTATGTTTACAAACGAAATTCAACTCAGGCTATTAAATTACATTTACACTTTCATTTACATTTGCATTTGTAACTAACTTAACGGGTTTAACTTGGCGCCTTCAGCTATGTGCAGCAGCTTCACTGCTTGTGCTGTTCCAAATGTTTCTTTCTGTTATACACTGCTCACACCCCCCTCAAGCTGGAGCATGAAAATTCAGCATGCTTAGCTTGCCAAATAGGTGCTTGAATGGACCGGGGGCTAATGGCTTTGTGAACACATCAGCCAGCTGATTGCTAGTGTGAACAGGCCGAAGTGCTATCACCTTCTCTTGCACTTTGTCGCGCACTACATGGCAGTCAATCTCTATGTGTTTCGTGCGTTCATAAAACACAGGATTGGCAGCTATATGTATGGCGGATTGGTTATCACATGCAATGGAAACAGGGTTGGTTATTGACACACCAAAATCACGCAAAAGTGAAATCAGCCACTGAACCTCACACGTGATTTGGGCCAAGGATCGATACTTAGCCTCGACAGAGGACCTAGCAACAGTAGTTTGCTTCTTGCTTCTCCAAGATACCATAGCCTTGCCAATAAAGGACACAAAGCCAGAGATAGAGTGTCTAGAATTAGGGCATGATCCCCAGTCAGCATCAGCATAGCCACGGAGGACCAACTCGGATTTTGAAGGAAAATAAAGACCAGTAGCAGGTGCCCCTTTCAGGTATCGAAGGACACGATGAGCAGCCTGTAAATGTTGCTTAGATGGACAATCAAGAAACTGACTAAGGCGACCCACAGCATAACATATATCAGGTCGTGTGTGAGTGAGATACAAGAGCTTCCCAATAAGCTTCCGATAGGATGAGACATCAACCAGGTTAGCAGCAGGATCCTTTGACAACTTTTCGTGATAATCCATAGGAGTGGAAACTAGTTTGGAATCAAGGAAACCGTTATCAGTGAGTAGATCAAGACAATACTTTCTTTGGTATAAGGCAATCCCATGAGATGTCCTTGCAACTTCCATCCCAAGGAAATACTTTAAAGTCCCCAAGTCCTTGATTTTAAAAAGCTCATCAAGTCACTGCTTAATAGAATCAATCTCTCCCAAATCATCACCAGAGAGTACCAGGTCATCAACATAGACCAAAATAATAGTAAAACCACTAGAACTTCTTTTGGTAAACAAGGAATAATCTGACTTGGATTGGACATAACCTGAACTTGTTAAAACAGCAACCAACTTTGCATTCCGCTGCCTTGAAAGTGTAAATGTAATTTAATAGCCTGAGTTGAATTTCGTTTGTAAACATACACATGTATATATACAGCTCTGCTGCTTAAGCAATACAGTTTTTACACAATTCAATCAAATCATCATTGTTTCAATTTCGGTTTCTCTCATCTTCTCTCATTTTTCTCAGCGCCATGGATTTGAATACTTAACGGGTTTAACTTGGCGCCTTCAGCTATGTGCAGCAGCTTCACTGCTTGTGCTGTTCCAAATGTTTCTTTCTGTTATACACTGCTCACATTATGCGTTCTCTAAGAAATATATATGCATTGGAATGTGACAATTGAAAAGCATGTGAAAAATCTTGAAATCACCTGCATGTACATCTTGAAAATTTCCATTTGCATCCTTTGACCTGCTTTGATACGTAACTTATAAGGGTAAATGGAATCATCTAATTAATGCCGTTAATTATGTTGTCTAATAAAATTTTCATTGACATAAAAAGACATAATCACCATTATGCTTTCTTGAGATGAAAAGCATGTGAAACAAACCACCTGCATTTACATCTTAAAATTTTTCATTCGCATCCTTTGACAGATGCTTTTACACGTAACTTAGATAAATGGCATCATCTAATTAATGCCATTAATTGTGTTGTCTAATACAATTCCCATTTGCATAAAAAGGACATAATCACCATTATGCTTTCTCTAAGGAATATATATGCAAATGGGAATTTTATTAGACAATACAATTAATGGCATTAATTAGATGATGTCATTTATCCAAGTTACGTGTCAAAGGATGCAAATGAAAGTTTTCAAGATGGAAATGCATGTGGTTATAGAAATATATTTTATGTTTCCACTTGCTATTATACGAATAGGAACACTTAACACACTATCATACAATTGCAAGTGCAAACACACTATAACAAGATAAAAATTCAATTCCAATTCAATAATTTTTGCCATAACGATAAGTACAAACAATCTCAATAAAATATTGTTTATAGCAATTTGTTTTTATCGGTCTTAAACAATTAATTACGTTAACATGA
The DNA here is from genome assembly GCA_003254905.1 of Nissolia schottii. Classification (NCBI taxonomy): domain Eukaryota; kingdom Viridiplantae; phylum Streptophyta; class Magnoliopsida; order Fabales; family Fabaceae; genus Nissolia; species Nissolia schottii. The sequence continues at coordinate 862,843 of QANU01073111.1, read as the reverse complement.
CGATAGCGTAGGCATTTTAACATCAAAATTCTCATTTGTATTGGGCCTGTCCAACAACACACGGATCCCTTCAAGCTTAAGCGTAACTTGCTTCCAATTGCTATTATTGGATCAGCAAGTTGTGTGTAGCGATGCAAACAGAGCCTTTGGAGTCATTATCCATTTCTGATGTTTTTATGTAACCAAAAGACATTCTCATCTTTTGGATCATGTGATGCCAAACAGTCATCTCAAAGTCAAACACGTATATAACCCGAATCAGTCTTGTTTATGCGTAATCAGGATGGGACAATAATTTGGCTTTTCGATGCGTAATCAGTGACCATATTCCAGCATAATTAAGAATTGATCAATCGATCATTCCTAGTGGCTTGTGGAAAGATTTTATCAGCATATGCATTCATTATTTGTCACCACTGTTCCGAGCAAAAGCAAATAAAACAAATGGGGGGGGGGGCGAAATTAATTTACTAGGTGGAAAACAAATTACTAGCTGGATAATCAATCATCGCTCTTCACTTTCACCGACCATAGTAAATTACACTAATCCAATCATAAACGTGGTTAAATATAAGAAGAGATTGTTATGTAGAAACACATGATAACAAGGAAAAGAGAGAAAAATATCTTGTGGAATTTTTAATTGGTCGGCCCTATATATATTGTCTCTAACATTCAACTTTGGAGGGAGTTAAGTGCGAATGAGAAAACATTGAAAGCAATGATGAGCCCACATGTCCAGAGATGATAAGAAAATACCTGAGGGAATAATAAATGAAAAGGGAAAAGATGTTCTCTCTCTGTCACTCACCAATTCAAGACAAAAATGAGGCACAGAAAATGGACGAGATATGATCCTCCTCCGAATTGAATTGTATCCCACCAACAAGAGAATTAGAGGGTTCCACCACTACAAATCTAAACAAGAAGCAGCATCATAAACCGTTCCAAACCTGAAGTGACATCACATTTTCTTATGCAACGCATCTCACCCTTCTTCTCTCCTCCTCGTTATTATATTTTGCATATATTTAATATTCTTAAACTAAAGGAAAATAAATAAATGTTTAAATATGTTTAGGGTCTTTGGCAAATTTTAAAAAGTTGATAGAAATATTTAGTTTTAGTGTCTAACATATTATAAATGGTTTAATTTTAGTATTTGTTATTAATGGGGCTCTATTAACTATTTATATAACTAATAAAATGTTACATCAATAATATTATATGAGTAAAATAAATTTATCTAACCTATAACTCAATCCATAACTTGTCATTTGACCCAAATAGAGGTCGTGCGTGAATCATGATTTGAGAGACAAATTCACGTCAAATAATGTGTTATAGATCAATTTGGACTTAATTATGAGTCAAATTAATTTATTTTGTTCACATGATATTATTAATGAAACAAAATATTCTGTTAGTCACATCAATAATTAATGAAATTATACTGATAAGAAGGAGTAAAATCAAATATTTTTAATATATTTGTAATAAAATATAAAAAAAATTCTAGAACCTAAATCAAAACTATGAAATTTACTGGGAACTCGAGTTTACAGTTAATCCATAAATAAATTAAAAAGAATAGAAAAGACTACTAGATTGATAGACTGAATTTTTTTTAACTGCTGTGAAGTATTTTCCACTTGTCATCATATTGCAATCTTAGTTCATGGCATTTGGGACCGTCTTCTAAGTGGGCCATATGAATTTTTTTTTACTATGTTTTAGATATTACTTATTCGCTTAGCTAATTTGTGTCAGAATGCTATGTTGTCGAGTTACTCTGGCTTTGGATGTCTGAAGCACTCGTCACATATTCCATCGTTTGTTTGATTGAAACTATTGTCTATAACTTGGTATTCTGTTGATGTCATTCAACCTTTGTGAACAACAAAACATTCAACTTTTACAACTGACCTAAATAGCTACTTTTTTCATGATACTATGATGTATTTGTTCATACCTGTCAGATATATTTTATTTTATTTTATTTTTTTAAAAAAAAGTCACTACTCATTACATGTTTTTTTACCGATCACATTTCTTCAAATCCTGTATGTAATTCCATCTCTACACTTAGCGAAAAAGACTATTTTGTCCTCTTTTTTATTATCAATCTTAACATGTAGTAATTCTTTTACTTTAACAATAAACCTTGGACTTGATTTATTTATTTATTTTTCATTTGTTTCCCCCTTGCCTTAGAGTTGATTGAATACAGCATATTATTAGGTGTGGAAGCACCTATAGGCTTGGCTATGACATGGAAGAAAAGAACCAAAAGCAATAGAAGAACTTCACATAATGCGTGTCAAGTTTTAGAGAGAAGCAGTGAAAAGAGCCCGATTTATGTTACATCCACTAGCAAAATAAAGTTAGGATATTTTTTTCTCATGCCTCAAACCAACAAATCAAATGTAGATAGGCATAAGGCTAATTTGAAGCTACTTGAAGCCAGCATCACCTTTTACTACCATAAAGCCACAAAAATTAGTTCAAGCCAATAAACCAATTTTTTTAAAAAACAAAAACATTAAAAGAAAATTAAAGGGAGCCTTTTTTTTTCCTACCAATATCCATAATATTTAGAGCTGCAAAAAGGGCCTCCCATTTGCTTCTGGACCATTCAAACACTCTCATCATGGGACAGTGGGGCCCAAGAATTAGAATAAATTAATAATTTGCTTCTAATTGAATTTTTGTTTGTGAAGTGCAATCTTTTCTCTCTGCTTTGTCTAAAGTTGGTAGGGATTCAGTGAAACCATTATGATTAAAGAATTAAGAAATGTCTCGAGATAGTGAAGATCCCCGTTTAATCATGCCATAAAGCAGTCAATTAAAGTGTGACAAATTAATGATTAGGTTCATAGAAACTTGGTATGATAAACATATGTATACGTCTTTATTGGCATGATTATATTAGTATTAACAAGTTGCCTTCTAAGTCCATTATGATTCCAATGCTATATCACTTGATGTCCTTGGATTTTTTTCAGAATGAAGATTTTTTTGTCTGAAGCATAGCGTAATTTGAAAAATCATTAAAATCATTCTTAAACTCCAACCATTTTTTTATGTCATACAGGGGAACTTTAGAGGTCACAAGTGGCATGAAAACTATTTTAATTGAAAGAAAGGGGAAACAATTAAGGGAAAAAAATCCAACTTCTTCTTTTTGCCAAATCCCTTGATATTTATTCGCTTGTGCTTGTCATAATCGCTCAAAGAAAATCTTTGAGTGGGCAGAAATTGTGTATATTATTATTAAGAGACCAACTAGGTTGATGCTATCCAGAGGAGAAAAAATAAAATCATTCTCTTTTTTTCTCTTGGTACTAAAGAATACATCATAATTGCTTAGGTTACGTCCTTTCACCTCACCACAACCATTGCTTCAACCTAGATTATGCTGTGTCTAGTGTGAATGAGGTATTTCTGATTGGACTTTAATCTTTATCTTACTTTTCTATATATTGCTACTTATGATCGAGTAAAGAAATTATTAGTTGATTATGTATGGAACGTCAAGTGTAGCTATACTAGAATCAATTTTTTGAGTAACATTTCAATTTCATGTGTTAATAAGTGTCAAGTCTAGAACAATTCTATTGATACTCTGTCTATTGACATCTAATAATATCTCAATAGATTAAATGTATTAGAGGAAGCTCACCCACGTGAGCTGGATGTGGGCTAGGCAATGTAATTAGGGTGGTTAAGTTAGTTAAAACAACCCAGGGTGGCTAAAAGTTAGTTAGCTTTGTTTTTCAGTTAGTTTTGCTTGTAGTGCAAGCAACTTGTGCTACACACACACACACACACACACACACACACACACATATATATATATATTCAGGTTCACATACCTGCTGTATCAATTAATTCATTCACTTCACAAGTTAATTCTTTCATCTTCTCCCACGATCACGAATTCTCCTTCTATCATGGTATCATCGAGGAAAACGCTTCCGCACTCTCTTTTCTGAAATCTTCATTCATTTCTCTGAAAATTCCATCCATGGTAGCCATGGATTCTGGTTCAGTTCCCTCAAACACCTCAGGTTCTGTTCCCCTACACAACTCCGGCTCCGTTCCATCTCAAGATCCTGCTCTTGATCCTCTCTCTCCCTTCTACCTCCATCCAAATGAGAACCACTCTCTGGTTCTTGTTTCTGCACTTCTCACAGGACCAAACTATCATAGTTGGTCCCGTGCCATGAAGATGGCCCTTCTTTCCAAGAACAAGCTTGGCTTTGTTGATGGATCACTCGCGGTTCCTGCCAAGAATTCATCATTGTTTGCCAATTGGGAACGGTGTAACCACATGACTCTATCTTGGCTGATTCGAGCTATCGATCCTGCAATTGTTCAGAGTATTATCTGGCTGGACAAAGCCTGCGATGTCTGGCAAGAGTTAAAGGACAGATTCTCACAGGGAGACTTGTTGCGCATAGCTGATATTCAGGAAGAGATTTCTTCCCTTCGACAAGGTGATTTCTCAGTCACTAAATTCTTTACTGAATTAAAAACACTTTGGGATGAACTTGATGTGTTCAGGCCATTACCCTCCTGTTCTTGTGAAATTCCATGTTCTTGTGGTGCCTTTGCTGCTGTTAAGTTGCAGCGTGACACAGATCGGGTGATTCGGTTTTTGAAGGAGTTAAATGACTCGTATCAAATAGTTAGATCCCAAATTTTGTTAATGGATCCCTTACCCCCAATAAATCGCATATTTTCACTGGTCATTCAACATGAAAGGCAACTCATGTCCACCACCGATGCTAAGCTGATGTTGAATTTTTCTTCTGCTGGCTCTCAATCCGTTGCTGACAAGCAACCTGCATCTTTCAAGGGCAAGAAATGCACGTTCTGTAGATTCTGAGGCCACACAGTGGATGAATGCTACAAGAAACATGGGTACCCTGCAGGCTATAAATTTCGATCTGCTACCAAGAAAGTTAATGCTGTAACATCAGATTCTTCAGGCAACTCAGCAACTGTCGCTGCATCTGATAAGCCTGTGCAATTTGGCTTCACGGCTGACCAATACCAAAGCCTTTTGGCATTGATTCAGAAGCCTGGGTCCCTTGCTCCCTCAGCTCACATCAACATGGCCAACTCTGGACAAAATTCAGGTAGCTCAATCTCTATGCCTTGGATTCTTGATACAGGGGCTACAGATCATATTACTTGCTCCATGGACTATTTCAGTTCTCACAGAACCCTTGATCCTCCTATCACTATATCATTACCAAATGGACAATCTCTGGTCTCTTATGTTGCAGGAACCATTATCTTTAATAACAGGATTTGTCTAACAAATGTCCTGTATATTCCTGACTTTGCCTTCAATTTGATTGCCATCACCAAATTGTGTCTTGATAATGATTGCATTCTTAGAGTGTGTTTTGACTCTTGTGCAATCCAGGATTGCCACAGCTCGGAGGAGATTGGACTTGCTAATGTGGAACATGGTTTGTACATCTTGAAGCAACCTGTTCTAAGTACTTCACCATCCCTTCTTTCTCATACAGTGAATTTTGTACATAACTCTGCCTTTGATCTGTGGCATTTTCGTCTTGGACATATTCCCAAAGACAAATTATCAATAATACATAAACAATTTGATCTTGTTCCTTCTACTGTTACTGTTACTGGTGCTTGTGATATTTGCCATATGGCCAAACAAAGGGCTCTACCTTATGCTCTCAGCTCTTCTAGGTCATTAAATGCTTTTGACTTGATTCATGTAGACATTTTTGGTCTATTACCAATACCATCCATGCAGGGTCATAAGTATTTTTTAACCATTGTGGATGATCATACTAGATATGTTTGGTTGTTTCTGTTAAAGGCCAAATCTGAGGCTGCTGCTGCCTTGAAAGCATTTATAGCACTAGTTGAGTCTCAATTTGCTAGGGTGGTTAAGAAGGTTAGGAGTAATAATGGTCCTGAATTTCTGCTCAAGGATTTTTTTTCTGTAAAAGGCATTTTCCATCAACTGTCTTGCGTGGAAACCCCACAACAGAATGCTATTGTTGAAAGGAAGCATCAGCATCTAATGAGTGTCACTCGGGCATTGCTGTTTCAAGCTCACTTGCCTCCATCCTTTTGGTCATTTGCTGTCCAACATGCTGTTTTTCTCATTAACAGGCTGCCTTCTGCTACTCTCCAGGATAAAGCACCTTATTCCCTTCTGTTCCATAAGCCTCCTGATTTAACCTTCCTTAAGGTTTTTGGCTGTCTTGCATTTGCCAATTCACTGCACAGAAACCATAGCAAACTTGATCCAAGGGCCAGAAAATGCATTTTTCTGGGGTATAGACTTGGGGTCAAGGGTTTTATTCTCTATGACATTACCACAAGGGAGATTTTCATGAGCAGGAATGTCCACTTCTATGAGAGCTTCTTTCCAGACACAAGCCCAGCAGACAATGATTCTGGCCATGTTTTTCCTGAATTTTTTCCCAGTGATGCAGACTTAGAGCCACTCCCCTTGCCTCATAATTCTGCTGACCCTGACACCTCTTCCATCATCATACCTGATCCAGCCCCAACCTCCTCTAATGTCACAGACCTGCAGCAACTTGCACAAGCTCCCAGAAGATCCTCAAGACCTAAAACTATCCCTCCTTACCTCCAAGACTACCATTGTAGCCTCCTTAGTTCCTCTCACCCACCTTTCCTTCAGCCTACAGTTCAACATCCCCTCCAGTCTGTTGTCTGTTATCTCCTATTCTGCTTTCTCTCCTGCTCATCAGAAATTTTTACTCACAGTTTCTACAATTTCTGAACCTAGTTCCTATTCCCAAGCTGTGAAACATGTTTGTTGGAGAGATGCTATGGCAGCCGAAATAGCAGCTTTGGAGCTGAACAACACTTAGAAGTTAGTTGATCTTCCTAATGGGAAGCATACCATTGGCTGCAAATGGGTATACAAGGTAAAGCTGAAGGCTGATGGGAGCATTGAGAGGTATAAGGCCTGGTTGGTTGCGAAGGGCTATAATCAAACACATGGAAGAGACTATATGGACACCTTTAGCCCCGTGGCAAAAATGTCCACTGTTAGACTCTTGATAGCTTTAACTTCCATTAAGAAATGGCATTTGCATCAACTTGATGTCAACAATGCTTTCTTGCATGGTGACCTCCATGAAGAAGTGTACATGCAGCTACCCCAAGGATTCCCTGCTTCTGGACCTAATAAAGTATCCCTTCTGCAGAAGTCCCTCTATGGCCTTAAGCAGGCCAGCCGGCAGTGGTTCTCCAAGCTGTCCACTGCCGTTGTTTCATGTGGTTATGCTCAGTCCAACTCAGACCATTCCTTGTTCATCAAGGTCACTCCCACATCATTCACATCCTTGTTAGTTTATGTCGATGACATCTTCCTTGCCAGCAGCAGCATTTCAGCCATTGATGAAATGAAATCATTCCTCCATGATGCTTTCAAAATAAAGGACCTTGGTGAAGCCAAGTACTTTCTGGGATTAGAAATCTCTAGAAACACCTCAGGTATCTCTTTGTCTCAGAGAAAATATGCATTAGAGATCCTCCAGGACACATCCCTTCTTGCCTGCAAGTCGGCCACAACCCCAATGGATAATTCACAACGGTTATCCAAGGACTGACACAGGTGATCCTATCACAGATGTTGCTGAATATCGCCGCCTTATAGGTCGCCTCATCTACCTCACCACGACTAGGCCTGACATATCCTATGTTGTGAACCAATTGGCTCAGTTTATGACAGCACCCTCTTCCATCCACCAGCAGGCTGCGGTTCGGGTTCTGAGGTACATCAAGCAGGCTCTAGGCCTTGGTTTATTTTTCCCCAGTGACTCTCTACTACAGCTGCAAGCGTACACAGATGCAGACTGGGCTGGATGCCCTGACACGAGGCGTTCCGCCTCCGGCTTCTGCATATTTCTGGGCAGGTCCCTTATAAGTTGGAAATCGAAGAAACAAAGTGTTGTCTCTCGATCGTCTTGCGAGGCTGAGTATCGAGCTCTAGCTGTAGCCACGTGTGAGGTTCAATGGTTAACGTTTCTGCTAACCGATTTAGCAATGAAACCTGCTACACCTACTACAATCTTCTGTGATAACCAAGCTGCCCTCCAAATTGCCCATAACCCTGCCTTCCATGAGCGTACGAAACATATTGAGATAGACTGTCATTTTGTCCGCGAAAAGCTCCGCTCGGGGCTTATACACCTGCTTCCCATTCCCTCTAAACTCCAACTTGCTGATACATTCACCAAGCCTCTTGGCCCGACGCCATTCCATGAGATTCTATCCAATCTTGGGCTGCACAATCTGTTCAAGCCAGGCCACGATTGCGGGGGGGTATCAGAGGAAGCTCACCCACGTGAGCTGGATGTGGGCTAGGCAATGTAATTAGGGTGGTTAAGTTAGTTAAAACAACCCAGGGTGGCTAAAAGTTAGTTAGCTTTGTTTTTCAGTTAGTTTTGCTTGTAGTGCAAGCAACTTGTGCTGCACATATATATATTCAGGTTCACACACCTGCTGTATCAATTAATTCATTCACTTCATAAGTTAATTCTTTCATCTTCTCCCACGATCACGAATTCTCCTTCTATCAAAATGTGCGCAAAATATTTGTGTGATCATAAAATTTTATGTTGGAAATGTTGTTAACCACACACAAAATCCCTCCCACTTCAACCTTCATCTTATAAAAGAGAACCTATTACTTAAAGTAAGGACATGGGGTTTAATCGACAAAAGGTTTCTCTTGCAACAACTATCATATTTGAATTCTTTAAAATTCTAGACACCTTCAATTCAATACTCAAGTTACAAAAAGAATAGTATTATTTAGACCATTAAAATGGTCTAAATACATTGTCACTCTTTTCACAACATATCACGAGATCCATTATGTACATACTGGGACCGATGATATGTTGTGAGAGAAGTCCAAATAGCATTATTGTTACAACAAGCAACAGGCCCATGATGTGTTTTTCCTTCTGTGTTAGGTGTCTACCACTTTAAGTGATACAAAAATCATTTGCCCTCTTGCAATATCAATTCTTACAATGAGTTTATTATTTGAACATGGGACACCGTGTCATCTCATATTATTATATTCACGATTAAATGAGATTTGAATGAGATATACATTTAATACGTAATGAATTAACACAATATCTCATATACAATGAATACAAATGACATTGGTCTTATGTAGTATATAGTTCCACTGCTTTTGTACAATCGAGTGTGGCAAATTTATTAGCCCTCGTTCCACAGTGAATGCCATTGAATAGACAGAAGTTAGTGCAGAGAGCAGTGTTTGTCCCTCCTTGTTGGCCACCCTTTGAACATGAGATGCTGATGTATTCAATACTGAAAGCCACAATGTCTGATGCTGCGCAATAAGAGAGCTTGATCATGTGGTGAATTGTAGCTATAGCCTATTAGTTCAATAGTTGTGGTGACTTCAAATGGATTTTAATTTGAAACCCTCCTCGGATGAAGGAGCAAGTGTTTGCTGCCATGGATAACAACGTTGAAAAAAGATCCGAAGGGTGACTTTCTTTTATTTTAAGTAATGACCGAAAGGGTGACCTGAATGGACCTTTTTCACTTTTGATGAGATACTGGAAACAAGACAAGTCAATGTATAATTATTGAAAATCTATAAGAATAATTTCAATCCAGCTACTTAATATAATTGTATTTATTTTTAAAATTTTAAACCAATTACCGTAACAATTTTGGTTTATGGCGACATTTCAGAGAACAAAAATTAGTTTCAATGAAAAAAATGTGCTTAAATATGTCTTGTAATATAAAATATAACACTTATATTGATAAAGGTCACAGAAAGCGATGATGTCTTAGTTTTAAAAATATAGTCTTTGTTGTAAGACTTTCTTAAAAGCATAATTTTTCTTGTAATATATTATAAAATTAAAATCTGTAATTTTTGTGAAGTTGTGAAATCAAAATCAAGAATGATTTACAGTATTATAATGTGAAAAATCAGACTTTCTATAATGTGTTATATTTGTTAAATAAGTGTTTCTATTTATAATATAAGATAAAATATAAATAAGAAGTGAAATTTTTATTTTTTATTTTTGTCAAAATCACTTTATAATGTGTTAGTGACTTAGTGGTGGTTTTAATCCCATAAAATATATTTCTGGCAGTTCCCCAAAACAAAGGTAAATAACCAATAACAAATAAATTTATAATATAATTTGTTGTAAAATATAATACTTTTATTAAAGGTTACAGTGAAAATTTTATCTTCTTTAAAATCTTTTATGTAATAAGCTTCTAAATAAGTTTGAAAACTATGCTGAACTTTAGTATTTTCATAAAAAGGCTACTTCAGATCCTAAAAGCCAAGTCTAATGCAGTATGCAGATAACATGTCAAACTTTAGTACTTTAATATCAGGCTTCAATATGTAGAGCCTAACCTCCGAGCAGAAGATGATTTTGACTATTAAAATTTTCGTTTTTTTCTCTCAAAAAAAATTAAATCTCCATGATAAAGAATTTTGAATGCACAAATACTTTTGTGTATAATGGTATCAAAATTAATTATTCCCTCTGTTTTTAATTAACTATCATTCGGCCAATTCTTTGTTCTTTTAATTATTTATTATTCTCACTTTTTAAAATAGCAAATTTTATTGCTAAATTTTCAATTGTATTCTTAATATATTAAAGTAATAAAAATAATAAATTTTCAATATCTTTTATATTTTAAAAAATAATATATATTTATACTAATTTATAACCTTAAAATTTTGTCTTTATTTTGTGATTTTTCACAAAAGAGTAAACCTTTACAATAGTGAAGTGGGAATTGTTAATATAACTAAAATTAAATATAAAATAAATATTTAAAACACTTTCCTTAAGTATCATTATTGCCTATAAATATAATATAAATTGAAGAAATTCATTGAACATACAAAAGTGTATTTTCATATCATCACTCTTTAACCTTATGCTTACGTTTAAATAGCAAAACTGATATAAATTTATATGTGAACTCGGCAATTAATATATTCATTAAGTACATGGTGACAGAGTAATCTTGTATGGCATGATGATCTCATTCATTGTCAATAGTTGAAAACTGGAAATGGGCTTCGAATTTCGAAACGCATGTTATCGTATTTCTAATGTCGAATTAAAAATATAAAAATTAAATTCATATAAAAATAAAATACAATACAATAAACAGAAAGTGTAAGTACTTAGCTGAAAACACAAACTTCCACCGTTTCAAAAATTTTTTCCTGTTAAAATTATGAGCATTCAAAGCTTATTAAACCTCACCTAATTTGACTTGGACTTAATTGATTTATTATAAGATAAAAAAAATTGACACAAAATTTTTTTTCTCAATAAAATTTAAATTCAAAACTTTATTTAAATAGAATAAATATCAAATCACTTCAACTCAAACATTGTACTCAAGGAAAAAAAATCGGGTCTTTCTCCATAATACAATCTTTATCCTCTTCTTTTTCCTCTCTATTGTTATATACTTTTCTCTCTAATTTTAAGAATAGTTATGGCTATCTCACATAACATGATGGAGGATGAATTGGTTTCGCCCATGAGTATATAAAAGTCTGACTCGTGCTAGCAAATGAAATTTGCAGGCATGTGGAACAGCTAGTTAGTCAACAATGATCAAGCATGTCCACATATTCGCCTCTTAGTTGCAATATTATTTACAGAAATGATGCCCGCGAGGGGAAAATTATAGTGGCGTTCACATTTTAAAAGACATTTATATTGATATTATAAATCCTTGAAAATATTAGCTACACTAAAAGCTATACTTATGACAAAAAAAAATAATATAAAATCAAAGTCAAATACACCAACTAACCCAACTATACAAGGAACATTGTTTCACACGTTAGTCGTTCAAATGTTTACACTGAACTAAACCATAAGGAAAAAAAGAGAGAAAAGATTGGACTCTTCTAAGATGCAATTTACACTTTAAAAGTTAAAATATAATTAATAGTGATAATAAATGTACATTATTAATTTTAAATAATTTTAATAAAAAAATTGTCATATATCTTTGATAATCAATAACTAGTATTCATATATACACTTTAACATTTAAAGTTTAATATGCACTTTAAAAAGTCATTTATAAAAAATGCACAATGTGTTAATCAGACATGCATATTGATATTGTTTCAAACCACCTAATCTTACTAAACAACCCAAAAGTTAACGGTTTAAAAACGAAATACTGATACTTCTTTCAGTCAACTTTTTGTTGTTATTTATGAGAAAATCATAAATAAAGAAATGGAAGTTCCAAATAAAAGTGTACAGAAGAAGAAGCAGCATGTAACAGCCACCAAAAGCTGTTTTAACCGGATAAAATGGGTTAAACTCGCGGGCCGAACTCATTTTGACCGCCTTATATACACCACCAAAGGCACATTTAAAAATATCACATATTCCACAATAAAATAATACTAAAAACCAGGGAGTGAATTGAAAACTGAAAAGGTACGTGAGGGGTCAAAGGATTAATACCAGATCCCAAAGATTATCATTTTATTTTATTAAATTAACAAGCCGGGGATTGTCATTTTCATCGGTTTTAAATGACATTTTTTTATTTAATTTTCTTTAAAAGTTAGTTCTCACTTGAACCTATATTAATTATTATTTTTAAAATTTTATTTTTATTTATCATAAATCTTTTATTATTATATTAATTATGTCATGCTTTTTTACAGCGTCAAACTCTTTTTAATGTTAAAGTAATTTGATTGTTTTTTAGGTGTTAGGAAAAAGAGAATAATTTAATTTAAACGTTTATTATTATTTATAATATATAAAAATTAATTAATTTCTTTAACCTGTGTGATTCAATCGGAGAGAATAAGAAACAACTTAAAAGAAAATAACTAAAAAATATGGTAGCTGCCCTATATTAAAAAGATCCCCTTCGTTGGAATCTATCCCCCCTAACCCAAAATAAAAACAGAGGCCCCTGTCTCCGCTGCTTCCACTCAAATACAGATGGAACCTTGATCTATCCATCGAAACCAGTCACAAATTAAGCAACCAATGGAAACGGAGCGTGATGAAAGGGTCACAACAACAACAACACTCCCACAGCAACAACACGTGAAGCCCCTTTCCCGCCTCAACGCCTACGTGGCCAAGAGCAGAGCAGGCAAGTACTTCAAGCTCTCCGAGCGCAACTCCACCTTCACCACCGAGCTCCGCGCCGGCACCGCCACCTTCCTCACCATGGCCTACATCCTCGCCGTCAACGCCTCCATCCTCGCCGACTCCGGCGGCACCTGCTCCGTCTCCGACTGCCTCCCCCTCTGCTCCGACCCTTCCGTCCCACTCTCCGCCTGCACGGGCCCCTCGCTCTCCATCGAGCAGCCCGACGTGTCCTGCAAGTTCGACCCGGTGAACCCGGGCTACGCCGCCTGCCTCGAACGGACGCGGAAGGACCTCATCGTGGCCACCGTCGTGTCCTCCCTCATCGGCTGCCTCATCATGGGAGCCTTCGCGAACCTCCCCCTGGGCCTCGCCCCTGGAATGGGCACCAACGCCTACTTCGCCTACACCGTCGTCGGCTTCCACGGCTCCGGCAACGTCTCCTACCAGAGCGCCCTCGCCGCGGTCTTCATCGAGGGCCTAATCTTCCTCCTCATCTCGGCAATCGGGCTTCGGGCCAAGCTCGCCAAGCTGGTCCCAAAGCCCGTGAGGATCAGCTCATCTGCCGGAATCGGGCTTTTCCTAGCCTTCATCGGGCTCCAAAACAATCAGGGAATCGGGCTGGTGGGTTACAGCTCATCCACGTTAGTAACCCTGGCGGGCTGCCCGGGCTCTTCCCGGGCCTCCCTGGCCCCCGTGGTAGCCGCCGCCAACGGAAGCATAAGCCTGATCCCAGGCGGGGCCGTGTCGGGAGACATATTCTGTGTCCGCGACAGGATGGAGAGCCCGACGCTGTGGCTGGGCGTGGTGGGCTTCGTGATAATCGCGTACTGCCTGGTGAAGAACATCAAGGGGGCCATGATCTACGGGATCGTATTCGTAACGGCCGTTTCCTGGTTCCGTAACACGAAAGTAACGGCGTTCCCAAACACGGAGGCTGGGGAAGCCGCACACGAGTATTTCAAGAAGGTGGTGGACGTCCACACGATCCAGAGCACCGCGGGAGCACTGAGCTTCAAGAGCATAAGCAAAGGCCATTTCTGGGAAGCCCTCGTCACGTTTTTATACGTGGACATTTTGGACACCACTGGCACGCTCTACTCCATGGCGCGTTTCGCCGGCTTCATGGACGACAGGGGCGATTTCGAGGGGCAGTACTTCGCCTTCATGTCCGATGCCACCTCCATCGTCGTCGGCTCCTTGTTGGGGACGTCACCCGTCACCGCCTTCATCGAGTCCTCCACCGGGATCAGGGAAGGAGGCCGCACGGGGATTACGGCGCTCACGGTTGCGGGTTACTTCTTCCTGGCCTTCTTCCTCACCCCCTTGCTCGCCTCCATACCGGCCTGGGCGGTGGGGCCTCCTCTCATTCTGGTGGGGGTGCTCATGATGAGGGCGGTGGTGGAGATTGATTGGGAGGACATGAGGCAGGCCATACCGGCGTTCGTGACGCTCATACTCATGCCTCTCACCTACTCCATTGCCTACGGCCTCATTGGCGGGATTGGGACTTACCTTGTGCTCAACCTTTGGGATTGGGGAAGGGACCTTTTAGGGCACTGCGGCCTATTTGTGAAAGCAGCAGCCACCAATTCCCATGATCCTGGGGTCAATGGCCATACCAATAATAACCATGATCATGATGCATCTGTCAAAGCACTACAAGTACAAGTAGTCTAGGCCAGCTGGTTGGCTGGTTAGTTGGTTAGAGGGAGGGAGGGTAAGTTTCATAATAATGTGGCCCATTATTTCTTATTCATCATACATCATGTGTTCCACAATGTTTAGTTTTTTTCTTTGGCGTAGGGGATTATGTAAAAGTGTGAATACATGCCATGGCTTTCTTTGAATTTAATTGTTTTAACTGCTACTTTTCTATTTCTTAAAGCCTTGGGTATGTTATGCTATGTGAATATATGGAATTGGATTTTTTTGGATCAATGTCAAGGAAAATAAATAAAGGTGGGAACTTGTGGATGGAGTTGAGTTTCAAACATGTCTCAATCATTAGCTAGCTATCTCATTGTTTGGAAATGTTTGGCTTTATTGTTCCCTAGTCTTGTGCCTCGGATTCAGCCAAATTGCGTGCTGCATCGTAGGTTTCTATTATATATATACTCCAAAAGGCTCTTTATCTTTTTCTTTTTTTTTTTTTTTAATCTTTGATCCCTTAAATTTCTGTTTTTTGTATTCTAGTATGCGAGCTGCTATACAGCGTAACAAACTTTGACTGACATCGACCAATCCAATTGGCTGGAATTGATTGGATATCAAAAGAAAAAATGGTAAAAAAAATATACGAAAGACAACACTTTGGTCATGCACCTTGCTTGAAAATTCTATTGAGCTATATATCATTTTCCTTCTAATATGTGCTAGCTTTTCCACAATTTAGACTAAGAACTTTATAAATATCATTTTGGTCTATTAATGATGAGGTAAAGATTTTCAACTCCCTGTGTTTGAACTAATTTTTTATGCACGTATGATTAATGGTTATTTTCGAAAGGGCATAAACGGGTGCCTTTATATGAATCTCATTATTTGATGGTTAATATTTAAAGATCGAGAAAGTTAGATTTATTTTTTTGAGATTAAGTGAAATTATAAATGACGTCTAAATTTTAATTCTATTATAGCAGACTGTATCACAAGTAGAAGAGAATATACGAATTTATTGTCGAAAGAGATCAACGCAATTTAGTTGATTATTTGAAGTGCATAATACACTTTTGAGAATAAAATATAAGATTATATATTTATATTAACACAACAAATTATTCATGACAAAACTTGTCCATCTCAAATTCTCAATTCAGGTAGTGGAAAGTGATTTGTATTATTATTTCTCATGGTAACAAGCTTTTATCAAAATATCTCGGTTGTGATAATCAAATTAGCGTTCAAAGGATCATAAGGGAATCTGGATGAAAGCAGAACGTTATTTAAATCTTTTAAACTAATTGATATCCAATCCACGTTTGAAACATAATTGATTTGGCTCATCTTTCTTTAACATTTCCATGATTCTGTAGTGCCAACGTGACAATGTAACAGGGAGTGGACAGCATCTAGTGGGGGAATTAATAAAAGCTAACATGCATATATAGACCACCCACTTGTCTTGAACCTCATCTCATTAAGCAAAACTAGCTTTTGCCAAATAAAATCAGAAACAAATTAACAGTTTAACACGTACCATGCGTACGAGTACAGCATGATTCTTCTTGGTTTAAGGGGATTGATTGGCTTCTAAACTTCTATTCTCCACATTAATTCTGTCTAATTATGTTGCTATATACATATTCTGTGTAATGAATCTAATGATTGATTGCAATAGGGTTTGAGGGAAATTGGATGATGGAACATATTCTTGGTTTAGTTGGCAATCTGATCGTGCAACATGGCTTTGTGTCAAACTCCCAACAAGAGATTACTATACTATAAAGTCCCTATTCGGACTTTCCCCTCCCCTCAATGCAAGATCTTGTGTTGGGGTCCTGTTTGGAATAGTGGGATTCTCATTTATGAAATGACAACCAATCACCATTGTTGATTAGTAATCTACACGTGATGGTCATAAATGACAACGACCTACCTCAAGCCTCAAGCATTATCCACTAATTTATTAGTATCTTTTTTTCAAATAAGAAAGCACACCAAAAATTAAAATCTTGCTCCTAAATTTATTTGTTATGCATTTTTTTATCCCTTTGACCTTTTCATCCAATAATGGTTGGTATTAGGGAGAAAATGCATGAATTTAGGTGTAGAAATGATCAAGTTCACCTGAAATTGACTAAGAATAGTATTTGCTAAGAGAGAAATACGGTTGGACACATGGTACTCTGTAAGTGATTCAAATTTAGTTATGCATATTTAAGACGACTGAAGTCTTATATTAATAAGAGTATGTGTTTGACCAAACGTTTATCATTAGCTTAAAAGTTATAGCCATTGTTAAGGGTGCATTTTTTTTTTATAGTTTCTCATAAGAGAGATAAGGCGTTGCACCCATTATAAGCGTCATAGACTGAGATGTTAAACTCATATAGAGATTATGGTATTGGGGGTATAGTAACGTGAACTTGTACTTCTTTGGAGATTTGGGGACCTCTACCTCCTCTAGTGGTAATTTTAATTGCTTTGCAACATAAGTCTCCATGTAAATTAAAGGTGATTCTGAAATGGTGATAGCTTTTGTGCTAATAGTGCTGTTAAGCTGTAGATCAAGAAAACACAATCGTTGGCAGGGTTTCATTGATCTATGCAGACGTTATTTGTTCCTATAGTTATACTATGTAGATTTTTTTATTTTTTTTTATAATATCAAAATATGGATGGACTGTCTTTCATTGATGAGTGGAATTGAAAATGATATGTATTTATTATTATTATTATTATTATTGAACCAGGAGAAAACAGGGTATACTGCTGGCATCAAATATCCCAAAGGCTTTTTGGCACACAACACAACGGTGCAAAGCAGAAAAACATCAATTCAAAGAGTGGGATTAGGTGCAGAAACTTTTGAAGCTCCACATTGCTTGCTCAACCTTATCTACTATATATATTGCTGAAAGTGACAGGGTGGGATTAGGAATCCTACTAATAATAAATATAATCGTTAAAAATCCTTGGATTTCATTTCAACTCTATCAATTCAAAATCCGGATTGAATAAATGAACAGGATAGGATAGGAGATTGTATAAGGGAGATTA
>QANU01073111.1:675841-844652 GCA_003254905.1 Nissolia schottii | reverse complement strand
ATTTTTTTTTTATGTATGAGCTTCTATTGATTGATGAATTTTTGATTTTATAAAATGAATAACTTGATTCGAGGTCATCATGTGTTATTGGGTTATGACTCAATAATGAACGTGTTAATATGTAGTGTAAAGACTCAGTGTAATTAGGTTTTTAATTGATAAGACTATGTTAATATAAATTCACACTATGAGAGTAGGATTCCCATTCTTGTTTGACAACTCTTGACTACTACTCTTCTATCAATGTAGCCTCTGAATGCGAGATGAAAAATGAGTGAGTTCTCCGGTATTTGCCTACCTGATATAATCACGTGAGTATGTTTTCTCTTTGCATAACGATACATGGATGGTGACTCATCTATATTATGAATCACTAAGATACGCTATGTTATTTATCTAATTAAATTCCTATTTGAGTAGGGAGGAGGCTCATTGATGATTAGGACAAAGAGGGAGTAATGTATAAGAAATAAAGAGAAGTTAAATAGAGACTTAACAATTAACTCATCATTCGCCACTATGTTCATAAATGGAGGAACTAATGAGGACAATGATAAAAAATGTTAGGAACTACTTTAATATTTTATTTATATTAGAGATCAAATATGATACCAAGTAAAAATCTAGTGATTAAACCTGATATATTGTTTTAGAAGCGGGTCTTCACAGTTGCCACCTGTTCCCTTCCAATTTCTCCTAAACGTTGAATGTCTTCATCACTGTGCATCAAAGGCAAAGTCTAATGTGATTTTGTCATATCTATTCATACTAGATATCATATAGATAATAGAATCCATACCTCAGCCAACATTTTTCTCTCTCGCCAACTAGAAAGCTGACTAGGAGAAGCATTAACACCAAATTTCGTCGTGTGTTGTTGTGGCTGTTGAAAAATACTAATCAATATGGAATAATTAAAGTAGAAATAGAAAATTACAATTATTATAAAACATTGAATTTCATATACAGTTTCTTGAAAGAGGCAAACTCAATCAGAAAAAGACAGTCGCCAAGAAAACAAAAATAGAAAAGAAAAAAAAAATGGAAATGAGAACTGAACTCTCTCTAGCTACACTTGTAGAAAGGAATAGAAACTATGTCAACAACTAATATTAGGTAAACCTGCCTTAGATTTAGACTTCTGATATGTGAATTATGAACTATCCTGTGAAGCTTTAATTCTACGTTTTTTTTTTTCAAAGTTAGAACTAAGGAACTCATGTTGTCGAAAAGGGGCTGCTTATTAATTTGAACGTGTTTGCTAAAATCATGGCTGCTTTTTGTTTTTGTTTTTATAGCTTGAAATCATGCATAGTCTCGGTATGAGATGTTACTTCTTAGTTATCTTCTTCTTATCATAAAGTAATCGACTTGTAATCACTTTCATTACAAATTTACAATCGGTCGCTATGGCTTCAAGCCTATAATTAATTCTTTTGAAAATATAATAATATAAACACCAAGCCGATTAAGCCATGATCTCTTTAAGAATGAGAAGGTGTTAAGTACGTATCAAACCTGAGCGCAAAATATGAGCTCACATTCGACTTGGGCTCAACTCATGAAAATGTACGTGATCTAGCCCAATGATATCAAGTTTAAACGACTTCAGCAGCCCAAATAAAGTTCGCGCAAGACATAAATGCAGAGTCATTAAAAAAAACATTAGTATGTCATCCATCGAAAGATAACAGTTGCCTTATTCATCTCGGATTAAAAGACCTAATGATTATAGTGGCCGCGATTACAAAACTCCTAACGACATCAACAACAAAATACGTGTCCAAGTATAAATAGGAACTCAAGAATAAACACAAATAGATTCTCATTATTACACACATACACACATACAAACTTACTTTGACGGGTGCTTCAGAGTTGCATGTTATCTCGACCCATAACTGAAGCTAGTCTCTAACCTGAATAAATATAAGATGCAGCATAGCTAGTTATGACTTACGACAGGTTGAAGACAAAAATAATTAGTCAATCAGTTCTCTATGAATATTTTGTTATCATTGGTGACATATTTTGCAAGGGAGTTACTTGTTAAACTAGAAAATTGTACACCAGAAAAAGACAAGTAAATTTCCTGAATCCCGCACTTAAACAAATTTCCTTTAACTTATAGATATTCCTTAATGAAAAAAATAGTAGAAAATAAAAGGGTTAATTAAGTTTTTAGCCCCTGTAAAATGAGAAAGTTTGGTTTTAGTCCCTCAGTACAGATTTTAGTCCCTATAAATTTTAGAAGTTTGATTTTGGTCCCTGTGGATGTTTGGGGGCTGACGATGATGGCGTGACAGTTAACATAGCGGACGTAGCATGCCACGTGGACTCGCCACGTGGCATAACACGGTTGTATTTTGTTTGACCCATGACCCGTCCTTGATATATGACCTGACCCGGTTTAAAAACCTAATCAATTACCAAAACCTAAATTCCCAAATCCACATCTGAAATCACCAACATCTGGTTGGGTGGATTTAGGGATTTCAGATTTTGGGGTGGGTGGATTTGGGGATTTGGGTTTTGGTAATTGATTTTTTTTTCAAAAGGGTCGGGTCAAGTCATGGGTCAAACAAAATATAACTGGGTTATGCCACGTGGCATGTCACGTCCGCGACGTTAACTGCCACGTCATCACCGTCAACCCCCAAACATTCATACGACTAAAATCAAACTTCCAAAATTTACAGGAACTAAAACCAAATTTTCTTATTTTACAGGAGCTAAAAATTTAATTAACGCAAAATAAAAACGAGTAATATCCGAGGGCGTTTCGGTCAAAATAGCTTTGATGAATCCATAATCACGATACCATATAATTTCGGTCAAAACTAAGCAGAGTAGGAAGCACAACCGAATATGGGAACTGTTGCTCGAATCTGCTGCTTCCCTTCACTACTACCCGGAGCTTCAAATCAACGGAGTCACAAATCGCCACTCAGTTTCACGGTTCCTAAGCCTAACTACTCTGTTGATAGATCGAGTAGGAGTCAGGTATGTTGCAGTAGTAGTAAAGTGTCAGAAAGCGGGATCGAGGAGAACCCTACAAGCAAGAGGCCCTCTAGATCCAAGGACAGGACGGAAGACTACAATACTGCCATGAAGAGGATGATGAGGAACCCATACGAGTATCACCACGATCTTGGTCAGTTTCGTCTTTATTCCTCTGCATTTCGATTATTTTCATTCATTCCTTTGGTCTGGGGTTATGTTAATGAATGCACAGGGTTTAATCCATATGATTACTGCGTACAGATTAATTTTAATTAGTGGTTGCTGTGAATGGCCCCCAATTTTATTTTATTTTTCCTGGTTAGGGTTTCATGTATGAAATGTAGGGCGGCCTATTATGTTATTGAACTGGTGGAATTTGTGCTTCATTATTTCAGGTATGAATTACACACTTATAACTGACAATTTGATCGTGGGATCCCAGCCACACAAACCTGAGGATGTGGATCATCTCAGAAAGGTAGAGGATGTAGCGTACATTCTGAACTTGCAGCAGGATAAGGATGTTGAGTATTGGGGAATAGACTTGAAGTCAATAATTAGACGGTGCCACCAACATGAAATTCGCCACATGAGGAGGCCTGTAAGTATGCCGCAAGCCTGTTTTTTCATTGAATTTATGGAGGAAATAATGACTTCCTCACAATTCTTGTGATAATCTCATAAATACGAAATTGCCTTGCATAATGTCATTAGGAAATGGAGATTTTCTTTTATTTATGGCTAGTTTCATCTCTATGTCCACCTCAAGGATCCATATACCTTTTAATGCAATTGACAATATACTTTAACGTGTTAGAGAAGTTTTCTTGACTCCGAAAGTGTTCTGAGTTCATTGAAGGCTTTGCTTACTTGTTCGGAAATTAACTTATCATTCACATTTTGCTAATTTTTTCGATCTACATTACTAGGCAACAGACTTTGATCCAAACTCCTTGCGGAATGAACTACCTAAAGCGGTGTCATCCTTGGAATGGGCAATTTCTGAGGGAAAAGGAAGAGTTTACGTGCATTGCACTGCTGGACTTGGGAGAGCTCCGGCGGTGGCAATTGCTTATTTGTTCTGGTTCTGTGACATGAATGTGAGTCCTAATAAACTCTCACCTTATCTTTGAATCAACAAATGATTTTCAAATTTAACATTTGATAAGAGCTATGGTGTGATTGCACACATCTTCTTAGTAGTGACAAGTGAGGTTTAGCTTAAGTTATGAAAAAACACTAATCTGTTTTGACAGATTAGCCACAATTTCTTAATTGAGAAGTTTTAATTATCAGAAAATGAATGTGGCATTTTTCTTTTGATAGCTAAATACTGCATATGAAATGCTAACTTCAAAGAGACCTTGTGGGCCAAATAAAAGTGCAATAGGAGGAGCTACTTATGATTTGGCTAAGAATGATCCATGGAAGGAGCCATTTGAGAGTCTTCCAGATTATGCATTTGACGATATAGCAGACTGGGAGAGGGACTTGATTCAAAATCGCATTCATTCCCTTCGTGGAACTTGATAACTTGGGTAAGTGTTGGCTGCATGTTATTGGGTTTTTTGGTGTCTGCTGCATTACGTGATATATAGAAGTAGAACTGCCATAGGTTTTGTACTATTTTGCTCTTGGCCATCAATGTGGTGGATCAAATCATTGCTGTCTCATCTCCTAGTCGATTGGCCATCACTATATGATGTTTAGATGCAATGCCATATTTGAATTGGCAGGTTTCTATTTATTGAGAATCCTACATAGATTGGCAAACCTTGCAGGGTTGGTTGTGAGATGCCATCATGCCATGATGATGCCCAAAACTGGAGATAATTTCAAGCATATTTATACGGATATAGGCATATAACTTGTAAAGTTTATGAGGGATTCGATATATTATAGAATAAAAAATAAATCATTTTTGCTAATGATGTACTAGACTTTATGATAATAAGAATTCAAGATGCCTAGTTGATCCAATGGACAATACTATGAGCAATCTGCGAACTTATTGTTTCACAACTATTATTTTTGTTCAGATTGCTGTTCTGTACATTGTAAATCATGGCTCTATTAAAAATAAAACTTACACGACTCTGTTTAAAAGCTGAATCAAGTGCTAAGTGTGTCAAAATTTGAAGTGGCTATAGAAGCAACCATGAATGAATCTTTGTGGTGGCTTGTATTGAGCTCTCATAACCCTGAGCACTATTGGGCTTGTAATATTTTACCCAACAGCATTAATTCCCCTCATACGTTTCTGTTTTCTTCTAAATAATGTGTAGCAATATAAGGTTGTATTAAAGTCTTGCCTTGCTTTACCCACGGGGGTTGGTCTGAGTGGTAAGCGGCTTGGTATCACTTAAGCAAGTCTTGGGTTCGAGACTTTGTGTGTACACAGTTATCCCTGCTAGGAGACTCACCCACTACAACCAGTGTGCGCAACCCGGGTCAACTCAGATTAGTCAAGGCGAAGCCTTGAACCGGGCAGGCAACCCAAAAAAAAAAAGTCTTGCCTTGCTTAGAGAAAAGGTCTTGCCAGAGTTTATGGTTGTGAGATGTCTCTCACTTTTAAATTAGTTTTTGAAGTTGAGTTAGGTTATTCAATTACTTAAAGTTGTTTTAGAATATTTGCAGTGTTACAACTTGTGTCTATCACGGGCATCGAGGCCAAGAAAATGAGATATCCCAAAGCTGAAACTCTCACACGAGGCAAAATATCTATGGTTGGAGATTGTGCTCCACGAAATATAAGGTCACAGACACAGTGCAGAATGTTCAGTCTAGCCCCAAAATCTACCAGATTTTCTCGAGAGAATTCTATGGAAGATCATTCCATTTCTCATGGTATTTTCTTACCAGTGTTCCATTATTTGAGGACCACAAACAGGTATTGCAATCATGGGAAAACCTAAACTAATCACATGGCATGCATGATAGATGCACGTCTTGCGCTGATCTCAATCCTTTTTTTTCCTTTCTTTTTTGTATTCTTAGTCAACTATCATAGTTTATATCTGTCACTTCACCATCAACACCAGCTATTCTGCTAAATAACAACAGACGAGAAATCAGATCTGAAACCCACGTTTATCACCATGACAGCTTCGATTTCGGTGACTCAAGTTTCTCAACATTCGCACATGCATTTAATTAAACTATCCCTTGTTGGCCTCATAAGTCAGCTGCAAAAACGTACATTTAAATTTAGATCATATGAAGCGGAGGAGATCTGGGTTCTGCATGTTGCGCTTGCCCATGATCCAAATAGAATGGTGTGACATCCGTATAGAGCAGTCTGTTTATAGTACTTTAGAGAAAGGAATTGGTCATTATTAAGTCTAGCTTAAATGTATTATAATGAAAAGGGAAGAGGGTTTACAAGCCCTTGTCGTGTGAACTGTGAAGTAACAATGGGGAAAGCCATATTAAGATTAAAGAGCATCTCCTCTCGCAAAAATTAGTCTCTCCATTTCTGGGTAACAAGAAGAAAAAAGGAACTGTGGTTGCTAGCATATAACACAGTAAAAATCATCCAAGTCTTTGAGCTAACACGAGGCATTAACACAAGCATTTTGTACGTTGTTCTTAATTAAATTTTTGATCAGTTAAAACCAAATATAATCTTTTTATCATTGACGGAAGGAGACTCATTTATTTCTTATTGTCACATTACGTAATAGGCACATCAACTGCATAAGGCATATAATCCATTTAGTAGCCGTAAAGGCCATAACAAATGCTTTGTTGGGATGAGAATAGAAAATAAGAGAAAAGACAATGAAGAAAAAAATTATTATTTTCTTTTTTGTTGTTTGGTTGAATAGAAAAGTGAGAGAAAATAAAATGTAATTAAATGAAAATGATTTTTTAATCCTTGCTTTTATGGGAAAATAATAAAAGGGTATAATTATAACTTTATAATATTAATTTACTTTTTCTCCATTTTCTTTTCATTTTAAGAGAAAAAACCTTTTTAGTGGGACTCATCATAAAAAAAAATTTCCTTCCATTTTCTCGTTAACCAAACATAAAAAAATCATGTTTTCTACCCATTTTCTCTTCCTCATTTTCTTTCCTGTTATTTTCTATCCATCCAACTATGAGGAAAAGAAGGAAGTTGGCTACTTGGTCAAAGTCACAAATTATTCCACGTACACATTGAACGAATAGAAAATCCCCACATGGAAGTTGCAAAGTTACACGAGCTACTACTATAATGTACTTCTTCCGTTTATTTTTTATTATCATTTATTATTTAAAATTGTTTAATATTATTTATTATTTGACTAAATTAAGATAGTATTAAATGTTTTTTTTCCATGTATATTTTCATTATTTTTCATCCTCTCAATAAAATCTAATAATTATAACACAAATTATTAAGTGTTAAAATTCATTAAATAATTTCTTAATAAATTAATAAATTTGTTTTACTCAGTGACAACAAAAATGGAGGGAAGCAGCAGTAAGCTTATTCGTTTCCACTCTCCACACAGGCTTGAAAAACATATCTGTGTTCAAACTGAAACCCTAAGCCCTAAAGCACGGTCATGGCTTCCGCTTTGTCCAATGGAGACTACGGCGAAGTTCGCTTCCCTCTGTCGCCGTCGAGCGCTTTCGTCATTCAGAAAGGAGACATCACCAAATGGTCCATCGATGGCTCCTCTGACGCTATTGTATTCTATCTCGCCCCCCACCNNNNTTTTTTTTTTTTTTTTGCTTTTGCTTTTGGTTTTTCAGGTGAATCCTGCAAATGAGAGAATGCTTGGAGGTGGTGGCGCAGATGGAGGTAATTTCAATTTCCAATTTTTCTGTGCACAATTGATTATTGAACATGGTTGAATTCAAGACAAGGATATTGATTGTCTTGAAAAAAAATTGAACTGCTTTTTCAGCGATACATATGGCTGCTGGCCCTGAACTCCTTCAGGCATGTTACAATGTTCCAGAAGTGAGGCCTGGGGTTCGCTGCCCAACAGGGGAGGCTAGGATCACACCGTAAGTTTCGGCTAATTTTTAAAGTTTTATTGTTATGATGATGAATCGATGATATGGTTCTAATCCAAGCTTCTTCTTGATTGTGTGGCTTGGACACTGCACTTGTTGATATGCAGAGGTTTTAGATTGCCTATTTCTCATGTTGTGCATACCGTGGGACCAATCTACAATTCTAATAGTAACCCTGCTGCTGCTCTTGCTAGCGCTCACAGGTTGTTTGATATTGTGTTTGTATGAAGCTATTGTTGTTCTTTTTTGAATCAAAACTAGTCTATTCAATTTGGTGTCTTAATTAGTTCATTTCTCTTGAATACGATGTTGGTTTCTTTTTTTTCCCCGAGCGGTTTGTAGGAATAGTTTGAGGGTCGCAAAGGAGAAAAACATTCAGTACATAGCGTTCCCGGCCATATCATGCGGTGTCTATGGGTAAGTTCACTTAACAAAATCCCCTTCCCATTATGGGGTGTTCAATACTTCAATCTCTATATTTAGGTTATCATTGATGATCACACAGCAAGACTTGGTGATGGGTTACAACATAGTCTTATTGTCTTTAATGGCAGAGTCCTTTGGAAAAGTTATTTTCCTAAAGCTTAGTGATGGTGATGGAATTCTGATTTGCTTTTGGGATAATTATGTTTAATGGTCCGCCAAAGATTAGTTTGGTTATTCAGTTCAAAACTTAAAAAACTTGTACTTAGGAAATCATATAAACAGTAGCCGCTACCTAAATAATGTCCAATACCATAGTTATGATATCTATTCCGATGACCAAACAGACCTTGAACCTGACATATTTCTGAAATCTTGTTCTCTATTTGCTTGGTGAGAAAACCCTAGGCCATGTTAACATGCCTTATTACAAATAAATACACTTGTATTCTTTGATTGGGATATTGATGATAGCATCATCAGGATTTGATTTACTTAAGTCCTTAATTTTTTAAACAAAATGGTGTAACAAGTTCATCACTATCCTATAATGCTACATTATTTCAGATATCCTTATGATGAGGCTGCTGTGGTGGCGATTTCTGCTGTCAAGGAGTTTCGAAATGACTTTAAGGAGGTATTCCATTCCATAGTAGCAATTTGAAAGCATGGGGTTTTGTTTGTCAAGATTAGCTATTGCATAAAATGATCCTTTTATGATTGGTGTTTATAGATTCCATATTTACAGTTCAATATTTATTTCAGGTCCACTTTGTTCTGTTCTTGCAAGATATTTATGACTCCTGGCTAGATAATGCAAATAATTTGCTGAAAGATTAGCATGCTACATCAGCTGCCAATCCAAATAATTGAGCACAAGAATGGCAAAATCATCGAGAGTTCTGCATGGCTGCAACAATGCACTACATATTTCAATGGTTCTACTTTTGAAAAATTTAGAAACTTCCTTAATGGCCCTATACTTGAGAGTTTAGTAATTTCTTGGAGAATATAAAGTGGTCTTGATTGCTATTCTCATGCTATATGTATGACTGGCTTTGTGAGTAGGGGTTAGCAATTGCTGAGCAAGAAGAGAAGAAAGAAAGGAAGCAGCTGAGGCTGAAGAGAACTGTTAAAACGGTTACAAGCATCAACAAAAAAGGAAACTGTTAGAAACGGTTATGCTGGTGAACATGAGTTAGTTATGGAGCTGAGGCTCTTGTAAATGTAATTTAATTGTAATTTCAGTTTAATTTCATGTGAATCTGGGATATATATAAACAGATTTTGCAAAATTAAATTGAAATTATAATTAAATTGCATTTACAAGAGCCTCAGCTCCATAACTAACTCATGTGCCCAGCATAACTATTTCTAACAGTTTCCTTTTTTGTTGCTGCTTGTAACTGTTTTAACGGTTCTCTTCAGCCTCAACAGCTTCCTTTCTTTCTTCTCTTCTTGCTCAGCAGTTGCTTCTCTTCTTGCTTAGTAGCTGCTAACCCTTGCTTACCCCCCCTCAAGTTGCAACATGAAAATTTACCATGCTCAGCTTGCCAAATAAACGATTGAAAGGACTAAGGGCCAAAGGCTTTGTGAACACATTTGCTAGCTGATTGCTAGTGTGTATAGGTTGAAGCTGGATCTTTTTTTCTTGAACCTTATCACACAACATGACAATCAATTTCAATGTGTTTCATACGTTCATGAAACACAGGATTGGCAGCTATGTAAATTGCGGATTGGTTGTCACAAGCAACAGGAACAAAACTAGCAACATGGGCATAAAAGTCACGCAACAATGAATTAAGCCACTGAATCTCACATGTGACCTGTTTCAATGAGTGATATTCAGCCTCTCCTGATGACCTAGTTACTGTGGTCTGTTTCTTGCTTCTCCAAGAAATCATGGCCTTGCCAACGAAGCAAACAAAGCCAGAGGTGGACCTTCTAGTTTCAGGACAAGTGCCCCAATTGGCATCAACAAATCCTTTAAGATTCAAAGTTGAATTAGATGGGAAAAATAAATCAGTGGCAGGTGCTCCTTTCAGACCTCAGAACACGATGAGTAGCCCTCAAATGTGAATCAGAGGGACAATCAAGGAATTGGCTAAGTCTTCCAACAGCATAACATATGTCAGGCCTTGGATGTGTAAGATACAACAATTTCCTAATAAGCCTTCTATAGGCAGTGATGTCAACAAAATTCTCAGTAGGATCCTTAGTCAACTTAATGTGATAGTCTATGGGAGAGGAAATCAGTTTGGAATCAAGGAATCCATGTCCCTCCAACAAATCCAAGTAGTATTTTCTTTGGTACAAAGCAATACCATGAGATGTCCTTGCCACTTCCATTCCTAGGAAATATTTGAGAGTGTCTAGGTCCTTGATCTTGAAAGGATCATCAAGTAGCCTTTTAATTGAGGTGATTTCTCCCATGTCATTCCCAGATAACACCAAGTCATCAACATGTACTAGTATGGCAGTAAATCTATTTGTATTCTTCTTGGTGAACAAAGAGTAATTAGATTTAGATTGCACATAACCAGAATTGGTTAAGACAACCACCAATTTTGCATTCCATTGCCTACTAACTTGTTTTAGGTCATATAAGGATTTCTGAAGCTTACAAACCATGTTAGGATTAGGAGCAGATAGTCCAAGAGGCATTTTCATGTAGCAAGTCATCATGAAGAAAAGTTGTATTGACATCTAGCTACTGTATAAACCACCCTCTTGCTGTTGCAATAGTTAACAACATTCTTAATGTGGTTATTTTCACCACTGGAGTGAAGGTTTCAGAGTAATCAATCCCATAGGTTTGAGTAAAACCTTTAGCCACCAAGTCTGGCTTTATGTCTCTCAATGCTCCCATATGAGTTATGCTTGATTTTAAAGACCCATTTGTACCCCACAACCTTCTTTCCAAGGGGCAAAGAAGTAACAATCCGAGTTTGGTTTGCCTTAAGTGTTGAAAGTTTAGCATTGATAGCATTATGCCAGCAAGGTTTTGTCACAACTTCCTCATAGCTCCTAGGCTCAAAATTTGATGATATGGCTTGGGAAAAATGTTTATGACGAGCACACAGTGAAGAGTAAGATAGGTAATGAGATATAGGGTGCTTACTTGAAGAAGAGGAGTAATCACCACTTGAAGAGTTAATCAGCATACAATGGTAATCCTTAAGGTATCTATTGGTTCTCTTGGCCTTATGGAGTGTCTAGTAAGAATTTCAATGTGTGATGCAGATGAATGAGATACAGTGTATGAGTGTGATGCAGATGATGCTGAATGTGTATGTGCAGCCTGTGTAGATATCTGTGTGACTGATGTTTCTGTAGGGGTGGCTGCAGAATTCTCATAGTGGATGGTGTTGGAATTAATTGGCTGTTGATGAGTGACAAGGTGAGATGATGCAAAATTTAAGTCATGTGAAAGGATCAAATGTTGAATGATGTGCATTAGGAGATGCATGTGCAGTAACAGAATTAGATGAAACAAAATTGTGAACAGCAGTGAAAGGAAATTTATCCTCATAGAACACCACAAACCTTTTTGTCCCAATTTTATAACCTAGAAAGACACATTTTCTAGCTCTAGCATCTAGTTTTGTCCTATTAACCTGTAAAGTTGCAGCATATGCAAGGCAGCCAAAGACCTTAAGGTCCTGAAGCTGAGGTGTGCTACAACAATTCATATGGGGATTTATTTCCAATAAGTTTGTTTGGTTGCTTATTTATGAGGTAGATTGCATGCCCTACAGCAAACTGTAAGAAATAATGAGGCAAGGATGATTGAAAGACAAGTGATCTAGCAACATTTAAAATGTGCTGATGTTTTCTTTCAACTATCCTATTTTGCTGAGGTGTGTCTCAACACAATTGGTGTGATGAAGGATTCCTTTAAAATACTTTGATTGAGGAAATTCTACTCCATTGTCGGTTCTTATTACCTTAATGCCTTTTTTTAAATTGAGTTTGCACAAAGTTTACAAAATCTTGCACAAGCCGTGAGGTTTCAGACTTAAGTCTCATGAAATAGATCCAAGTATGTCTAGTTTTATCATCTACCACAATTAAGAAATATTTGTGGCCTCTTGTGGATGGTGTAGCAAGGGGACCCCATATATCCATGGTGTAGCAAGGGGACCCCATATGGCAGCCTTTTTTTGTTTTGCGAAGTGACATGAGTCACGAGGATCAATGTTATTGTTACATTGGATAAAAGGAAATTGAGTATGTATCACATGAATTCTATCCCTAGATGGATGCCCTAATCTAAAATGCCATAAAGGAAAGGAAGATGACACTAAATTATGTTTGCCTTCTATAGAATGAGATGCTCCTAGTACACTAGTATGAGTTACAATGTTTTTGGCTTTGGCTAAAGTCAACTTGAGTTCTTATGGGCCAAGACCAACCATTGTATACAGACCTCTCTTCAAGTCAGTTATACCAATCGTCTTTAATGAACATCCTGTATCAAACAACACTTATCATTAAACAACACCGTGTTTGCCTTCTATAGAATGAGATACTCCTAGTACACTAGTATGAGTTACAATGTTATTGGCTTTGGCTAAAGTCAACTTGAGTTCTTGTGGGCGAAGACCAACCATTGTATACAGATCTCTTTTCAAGTCAGTTATACTAATCGTCTTCAATGAACATCCTGTATCAAACAACACTTATCATTAAACAACATTGTGCATTGAAGGGATGTGATAAGTTTAGAGATTGAAATTAGGTTGAATGTAAAAGAAGGGATGTATAACACATTTGTCAAATAGAGATCTTTTAAGAATATCACAGTCCTTGCAATGTTTGCTTGGGTGAGGGTTCCATCAGGTAATCTCACAGATATTGGCCTAATTGTGTGATATGTTTGAAAAACATTGAGGGAATGACACATATGATCCGTAGCACCAGTGTCCATCACCCAATGCTTTGGTTTATGGGAAACTAAGGATAAAACTATAGGTATACCAGATGGATTTGGCATTGAGGTGGATAATTGGTTAACATTATGAGAAACCTGTAGAGAATGTTGTTGAAGAAGGGCTAGCTATGCTTGCTTCTGTTCTTGAGTAAAAACCAACTCTGAACTTTCCTTCCTTGCATCCTGATTTTGGCTATTAGTGGCATTGCTGGTATCATCAATTTCACCATCAGTAGTGACAGTAACATTTTTTTGCTACCCTTTTTCTATATTCCTTGAGTAGATGAGGGTACTTTTTGAAGCACCTATCAGCAAGATGACTTGTTTTGCCACAAAAGCTACAAGTGATGTTTGGATTATAGTAAGTCTTGCCTCTTCCAACACCAGACCTGCCACCTGCACTTCTTCCTCCTCTACCTCTTGATTTTCCTTTTCCTGCCCCAAGACCAGAGCTGGTCCTTGGGCCTGTGTTTTGTACTGGATTGTGAGATGTGCTGCTGAAAAATGCCTTAGAATCCAAGCCATTACTCAACTGCCTCTTTTGTTGAGTTAGCGGTGAAAATGCAACACTAATATCAGGTAGAGGTTTCATTAGCATAAGTTGTGATCTAACTCCAGAATATTGTTCATTCAATCCACGAATGAATATAACAACATAATCCTCTTTTCTATAATTTCTAACTACTTGCATACCACAAACACACCTATTGTCACACAGATAGCTAGAGATTGGCTTGAAATTGTCCAGTTCTTCCCATATCGATTTCAGTCTAGTAAAGTAGGATGTGATTGACATTTCTCCTTGCTTGGTTGCATAGAGTTCTTCTTGCAACTCAACAATTCGAAATGCATCGCCATCAAAATTTTTATGGCACAAATCAGTCCATAACTCAGCTGCATTATCTATCCACATCACAAACTTAAGAATTTCTTGACATAAGGATTGATGTATCCAAGAGATTACAAATGTATTACACCTTTCCCAAGCAAAGGATAATTCACTAGTTACCTCAGGTTGTTTCAAAGATCCATCAATGAATCTAATTTTGTTCTTAGATTTAAGAGTCATACGCATCAATCTAGCCAACACATGATAGTTCTAGTCTGTAAGCACTAAGGAAATTAGTGCAGTTCCCAAATTTTCTCCTGGATGCAAAAAATAGGGACTCATCAAGTCTGTCATCGCATTGTATCTGTGATTATTGTGGCTCACATTCTCAAGAACACGCTCATTGTCGTCATGATCAAAAGCTAGTGATGATGAGGTTGTAACTGGTGGAACCTCCATGGAACCAGATGAAATCCATTGATTAATACTCTGCAAACTATCTAGGAACCTCAAGGAATTGCAAAACAAATTCTGAAGCTCAGTGACAATGTTCACCAAAAGCAATTAGAATTATCAAGAAATTCAGAAATTCAAAGAGAATCAACCAAATTTCGAAAACTCAGGGCGTTATCGCTGCAGATCTTATGAGAGAGGAAAAAAAAATTGAAACAAGGTGAAGGAAAATTCGAATCAGAATAGAAGGATCCTCTCGGACACATAAGTGCTTGCTCAAAATGAGAAGCATCAAGATGATAATAGTGCTGCAGAGCTTCTAGAATGAAGCTCTGATACCATGTAAAATTTCAGGATCAAGCAGCAATTCAAAAGCATTGTGCAGTAGTAGTAATGAGAGAATGAGAGAAAGAGAGAGGATTCACCAATTGATGAATTTGTGAATTTTAATCTTATGTTTACTTTGCAAGCAAAATTTATTTATATACATCCCAGATTCACATGAAATTAAATTGAAATTACAGTTAAATTACATTTATAAGAGTCTTAGCTCCATAACTAACTCATGTGCACTAGCATAACTGTTTCTAACAGTTTCCTTTTTTGTTGCTGCTTGTAATTGTTTTAACGGTTCTCTTCAGCCGCTGCTGCTTCCTTTCTTTTTTCTCTTCTTGCTCAGCAGCTGCTAACCCCTGCACACAGGCTTTGTTGTGGGATGCTGAAAGTTATCTATTTCAGGCC
Organism: Nissolia schottii; assembly: GCA_003254905.1. Classification (NCBI taxonomy): domain Eukaryota; kingdom Viridiplantae; phylum Streptophyta; class Magnoliopsida; order Fabales; family Fabaceae; genus Nissolia; species Nissolia schottii. The sequence goes on along the minus strand of QANU01073111.1, from coordinate 829,257 downwards.
TGCCACAATTTAGGTGTTCATTATGCGTAAAAATCTTCATTGCTGCTGAGTATGCTGTTTCCCTTGTGTGGATTCGGGCTTCATTTGGGCCCAGTGAATGCATACCCTCCACGATAGGCAAATTATAGTTACAAAACTTACGACTAAACCATATTTAAATGGTAGTTAGGAATATCTTCCAAGTCAAATCAGTACACCATGCATGAAGTTTTCCTAATGCTAGTTTCTTTTATGCATGTATGATATATGATATGCTTTCATCTCTTTTTCTCCGAAGATGCATTACCCTCGGTGTTGGTAAATTACGTTTGGAGGACCAAAAAAAAACCTAGGATATATCTTTTGACAATGGTTAGAGGACCTATATCTATATGCATGATAGGATTTGACTCTTAATGCTTTGTTGGGATGCAGAAAATGATAAATGAAAAAAGGAAAGGACATTAAATTAAATTAAAAAAGGAAAATGCAATTTTATTTGAATGATCTTTTTTATCTTTCTATTTTATTTGAACTAGTAATAGAATTGTCAGCTTTTTTAATTGATATCTAAACTTTATTATTAATGGGACTAACTAATCTTATCAAAAATATTGTAACTGAACCTCCCAACATATATTTTTTCCTTTTGGGGTCTTGAACTATTTTCCTTAATTTTCTTCTAACAAAGGGAGAACACTTTTTTGTGGACATTTTGAAATTTGTTTTATTTCAAAGATTTTCCTTCTCAGCCAAATGATTCTGTTTATTTGCCAAACAATGGGTAAGATTTAAGAGTATAATGGGAATGTAAAAAATATAATTTTATTTTCATTTTTATGCATATTCTTCCTATTATTTTACAAATTTTATTAAATTCATTAAGAGTTGATGAAGATTAATTTTATTTAAATTATATGAATTGATTGTTTTAATTTAACTAAATACATTTAATTACATGTTAAAAATACATTTAATTAAATAAAGTCAAATCAAATTCACTATTGATAAATGCTTGATATACTATTGGAATTTTTTTTTATATAAACAATGTCATAGAATAAATTTTAGATTTTTTTTGACATGTTAGATTAAGTTAATCGAGTTTAAATTCAAATGTATTTTATTATAAAGTAAACCTTTTCTTTATATTTTAAAGTGCTTATCAGAAACTCACATGGAAAGTGAAGTGGTATAAATGTGCCAAAATCAGAAGAGGAAAAAAAAATGTAACTGGACTATGGTTGGGTTGGGAGTAAAAATAGTCAAAGTCCCGATATTTATTTATTTAAGACAAACATCACTATTAAGATTTGTCATCTAATTAATTCTATGCACTAACTTTATGAGAATCCATTGTATTTGTTTGACTTAATAAGATTTGATTGGATACATAAATCAAGTTTTTTTGAAAAAAAATTAAATGTGGAAAAAAAAAACTTTTTTTAAAACGAGTATGGTAGTTGCAATCCCCTATAAATGATGACAAAGTGATTGAATCTAGTTTGTGTAATGAGAGTGAACACAAAATACACATAATCTTACAACAAACTAATCCAAGAATCTCATCACAAGTCACCATCAAGAAATGTGCACCACCGTCGAGTAAGTGAACATTTCCCCCCTCTTTTTCGCGGATCATTTTATTTTCAGGTTATTAATTAAAGAGATTTAAAAAGAAGAAAACACACACACACACAAACACAAAGTTGTGCATCGCAAAACCAATAGTTATTTTAGCAAAAGTTTAAAAAATAAGCGTTTATTACTAATTCATCTTTTTTTGCCACTAAATTTGTCCCTCTTTCCTCCTCTTCTTCTTCTTCTTCTTCTTCTTCTTCACCCTGCAACTGCAATAAGCACCAAGCACCGTTAACCCTCGTTCACATTGACACCATTTTCACCCAAACTTCGATTGCATTGAAAGGTTTACGCTCAATGTCACCACCTTCCTCCAATTCGCCGTTTCCGATAATCGTTTCGGTTTTCATTTCCATTTCCATTTCCATTTCCATTTCCCATTGCGTTTTATCTGTATAGCCCCACATTTTTGCATTTGCATTTGCTCTCTCAAACTTCTGCGGTAGCCACTGAGTGCGTTTCCTGCTCGTAACTTCCATGACCCAGAATCGCAGACTCTCCGGATCCAATAGCTTTTCTCAGAATTTGCTGTACGTCACGCCAATACCAACACCCATTTAGTTTCGTTCCCCATCGATTAAATCCCTTCTGTGAGTGCTTTTTCGGCGCTGAAGTTGTGACTTTTTTTTTCCCTGGGGCTTTTGGTCTAATCCTGCTGTTCTTGGATATGCTTTGAAGCTGTTTGCTTTAATGCCTTCTGCTTTTGATTCGACTTGTTCCTTCATTTCTTCTGTTTTTGTTTATTTTTTTATTTAATTTTTATAATTAGGGGAAGCTTTGGTCGTTTTTTGTTGTTGGTGTGATTATGGTTTCATGCTTTTGTTTTTGTTGTTGTTTTTGTTTTAGACCGACGAAGAGAAAGATGGGTGAGGCAGAACAATTTCAGCTGGGAACTGTGGGCGCGTTGACTCTATCTGTGGTGTCGTCTGTGTCCATTGTGATTTGCAATAAGGCGTTGATGAGCTCACTACATTTCATTTTTGGTAAGTTCATGAGGATTTTCCAGGCTCATATGGTTGTCTACTTATTTTGTATGCGTTTTTTGCTTCTTGGTTTCGATTGCAAATGTGTTCTTTCCGTTTATTGCTTGTGTATGGCTAGTTTGGTAATTCAAATATTCAATGTTGGTTAAGCCTTAGAATTCTTTTGGGATAAGATGAAAGGGTTTAACTTGAGCTGTGGTTCCATCTGTGGAAGTATTAGAGCTGAAGGTTTTGTGGGAGCACCCTCCTCCCATTTGTTGTTTATCTTTTTTGTAAAAAGCGGCTCCATGCTTGCTGCTGCCTCATTGGAGGGACCATGGCATTCAGTGACAACTTGTACTAGTACTATATTGGCGATCAAGGCGGATTTTGGTAATAAGCAAAGCATTCGTCCACCTAGTGCCAGTAGAAGTATTTATTGGAGGTTGGATTTATTGAATTCGACAATTTTCCATATGGCTTTGTTCTTTGTGTTTGGATTTTTGTTTATTAGATATAGTTCTTGGGCATGAAAGGCTGATTGTCAATATCTTCTCTTGTTGCAATTTAAAAATCATTTTCCTACTTAGTCAAGTATTCTCCTACTTTTGTTTAATCAATGGGATAGCAATATTTTGGGGACACATCCAAGGAGCTTCAAGTAGTAACGTAGATCACTATTCAGCTTCTAAGTCTTAGCATGATTCATTAATTTTGTCAATATTCAGTCCAAGTGTCCAACTGATGAAGAGGGAAACTGTAACTCCTCACACTTGTTATGACACACACTGTGCTGACGCTTTTTGTTACTAGCATAATTCATAATTTTCGGCTTGTCCTTTTACGTTTTATGTGGAATGTCATGTACAGTAATAGGATTTATTACATATCCTTGGATTCTCATGCAGCTACAACTTTGACAAGCTGGCATCTGCTCGTCACATTTTGTTCTCTTCATGTAGCACTAAAAATGAGAATGTTTGAGCACAAACCTTTTGAGCAGAAAGCTGTGATGGGATTTGGAATTCTAAATGGAATCTCAATAGGACTTCTAAATTTGAGCTTGGGCTTCAATTCTGTCGGTTTCTTTCAGGTGTTGTTTTTCACCATGCAATGTTTTGAGTTTTGTTGTTTAAGCAGTTTTTAAATGTTTTCTTAACAAGCTCAGTTATACTTGCATTCAGATGACAAAGCTGGCAATCATTCCATGTACAATTCTTTTGGAGATCCTTTTTCTTGGGAAGAAATTCAGGTCTCATTTAGCATTTTATCATTTGCATATCTAATATTCTGGTTGCTTATGACAGCCATAGTGAAGTTTATATTTGCATTAATTTTTGAACTGTATTAACTGTTCTCTCGATGCTGTCATTGCAGTAATAGAATACAATTTTCCCTTGCTTTTCTCCTTCTGGGTGTTGGGATTGCAACAGTCACTGATTTGCAGCTCAACGCTTTGGGCTCTTTCCTATCTTTACTAGCAGTGATTACAACATGCGTTGCTCAGATTGTATCCTTAAAGAAAGTTCCATTTTTCTTGGCAGCTTAAATTTTTGCGTAGCTATGAGATATTTCTGTTTGCAGTCAAATCAAAGAATCGGTCGTGCTATTGCACATATGCATTAATTCTTGGCCTTATAAAAACCATTTTTTCATGATAACTATGCAACTTATCACACAGGGAAAAATGTGCAATATTAGTGCATACCTTATAAAAGTTTGGTTCATGATAAGTATCCACTATACAATGTAGGGAAAAACATGTCGTAAAAGTTGGCAATTGGCAAGTGAAAAAATAGATTTCTATCCTGAGTTAATGCAGCTCCCATTCTCGTAGATTTTCTACTTTAAGTATAAAACCTGCAACTCTTTACATGCATTATCTTCAGTTTTTCCTAAAAATCTTGTGTGTCTGTATGTCTTTTTGCCTTGTCACTCCTTTCATTTGAACATGATTGGATGAAATAATATCTTTGTGTAGCACATTAAAGCTTCATAAAGAGGGTCCTTTTTATTTTCCAGGCAGTAGGCCATTTTTGTATGTGTTTTGTTAAGTTCTTAATTAGCCACTTTCAGATGACAAATACCATCCAGAAGAAGTTTAAGGTTTCTTCTACCCAACTTTTGTATCAATCGTGTCCATATCAAGCTGCAATCTTGTTAATCACTGGACCATATCTGGACAAACTTCTAACTGACCTAAATGTCTTTGCTTTCAAGTATACAACACAAGTGACTGTGAGACTTTTTTTTTTTAAAGCACTTATGTGCTTATTTTTTAACTTGTACTCTCTTTTATTTTATTTTAATTATTGATGTATTTTTAACTGTTATTTTCTTCATTGCAGGTTGTCATTGTTCTTTCATGCCTTTTGTCTATTTCTGTAAATTTTAGTACATTTCTTGTAATTGGAAAGACATCTCCAGTCACCTATCAGGTTCTTGGACATCTGAAGACTTGCCTTGTGTTGGCGTTCGGTTATATCATTGTCCGTGACCCTTTCAACTGGAGGAACATACTAGGGATTTTAGTCGCCATGTTTGGGATGATTCTTTATTCCTACTATTGCACAGTTGAGAATCAGCAAAAGGCAGCTGAAGCTGCAGCACAAGCACTACAGGTTTGTTTTACTTAGCAGAAAGAATCAATCATTTTGTGCGTCTTGTTTTTTCTTTTTTATTTTTATTTTTTTAAAAAACATTGATCATTTACCACTAAGAACCTACTTTGTGATCCTTTTTTATCCTAATATTTTCAGGCAAGAGAAGTTGGTGAATCTGATCCTCTCCTTAGTGTGGAAAGTGGAAGCACATTGAACAAAAGGTGGAGCAAAGACAAAGACTAGCGTGCTTGATGAGCTTTCCTCTTGTCATTATGAAACAGCATGTGTCTATAAAGGAATTATACCCTTAATTAGAAAGTTTTCCCAAACTTAAGTCTCAAATACTTACAGGTGTGAATTGTTTCACTTGTTAGTTACCATTAGTTTCCAATTGTATGAATTGATAGCCAACCAGCAATATATTAGTGGCCAAAAACGCCAAGGTCATGTTAAGTTCTTGGGCCAACAAACATGGCTCAATTTAGCAAATTCTTCTGGTTGGATATTTTTCACATAATGTTACATATATAGATATTCCAACTTTTGCTTCCAATTGATTGGGTTCCTATTGGTATAATTGTAGTTCATGAAGCTTTCCTGATTGTGTAACTCTTGTAACTTGTTTTTGAGTAAGCTCCTTTTGGATTAATACATGGTTCATTCAACAATTTTCCAGTGTGCAAAATACTAGATTGGTCAAAGAAATTAATATCTAAGCAAATATAGGAATGAGTTTTTGCAATATGTTTTATTTGAAGCCAGCTTTGAAAGCCTCATATGATTTCCTCTCTTGTTCACACACATTCCCCCTTTTGTTTTGTTTCTTCTTTCTGTTGCCGAAAATGCGGAAAGCTATTGATTACTGAACTGTTAAAGGTTGCACTTTTTGTAAAAGAAATAAATAAATTAAGCTTTGTCCTTTACACTTGACATCAATTTTTCAATTAAATCTCTGTAGTTATGAATATTTTAAAGTAGATTCCTCTTCACTACCCTCCTATAAACCCAAAAAAAAAAAGCGTTAACTTCAAGTTGAGCTAATCATGAATGTTTCACTATTTATGAATGTGAACATGAGAAGAAAAAGAAGATGAGAGGATGAAAATCAGAGGATGAACAACACTATGCCTTGTTGGGTCAGAATGCTAAGGGTGCGGATTGGTTTCATTTTTTATTTTCGGTTTTCATTTTAAAAAATTTCTTATTTTTAGAATTTTGTGAAGAAAATAGGATCGAGATTCTCTACTTTTTGAAATGAAAAGTGGAGAGTAATGTTCAAAATCTCACCATTCATTAGAGATGGTGAGATGAAGTGAGATAAATATCATGTGTAATGAATGGTGAACATTACCATCTAGTTAAAAATGAGAACAAGCTGAGTTTGGGTCATTAATTTTTTGCCTGGATGTAGCCTAACATTTTTTTGCTTGACCTAGCTTGCAGCCTAATAGGCCAAACTTTTTTTTAACCAAAAAAACCTATTTTCCAACAAAATAGTATATACCATTCATCATGTCTAACAACAAAATATTACAAAAGAAAAATTAAATTTGGGAGAGAGCATAACAAAATAGTTATGTATTAAATAACATTTAGTATATTATTACATAATATGCCATATGACTTAGTGATCATATTTATGTTTTTGTAAGTGAAGTAAGTATCTTGAATTCAACTCTGGCATAACTCAACTTTAATTATTTTAATGAAATATATATGTAGCCCGACCATTAACAGCCTAGGTTGTAGGTACTGACAAGTTGTCTGACTTATTCTCACTCCTATTATCTATTTTTTATTTTGAAAAGTAAAGGATCTTGATACAAGAAAACATTTAAAATTATAAAAGGGTTAATTAAGTTTTTAGTCCCTGTAATATGAAAANTTTCACTATTTTTTCCATAAAATACTAAAAGCAAAAAAAAAATTTTTTTTAGGTTGCCTACTCGGTATCTAAGGCTTAGCTTTGACTAATTCGGGCCGACCCGGGTCGCGCACCTGGCTATGGCGGGTGAATCTCCCAACGGGATAACTGCGTTCACAAGGTCTCAAACTCGGGACCTTGCTTAAGTGATACCAAGCCGCTTACCACTTGGACCAACCCCATTGGTAAAGCAAAAATTTTTGAAAATGAAAACAAGAAATAAAAACTGAAATCAAACAAACGCACTCGTGTTTTATATCGGTTCATTTGAAAGATAAAGATGACGTTAATTAGTATGTCAAATAGAAAACTCTTGTGGTATTTGATATGAAACATGCCAAATCTGTTGATCGTTTGCCATGATTAACGGTGTTGTATATGCATTTAACAGAGTCAACTCTATTTAAATTTGTTTTTTTATGAATGAAAGTTGAGGTGGTTTAAACATTGTAATTTGTAAGTATTAATATTGTCTAAATTTTAAAATTGAACAATTACTTGTAAAAAAATTAAAATAAAAAAGCGAAAAGTTAGTTTAGAATAAAGTTAGGATTTCCTTCTGTCTATTTTAAGAGACACTTAGACTAAATACACGGATATTCAAAAAATTTAAATCAAGAGTAAATGTACTAAAATGTACTTATTTAATTTTATTAAAGTGTTTTATAATGAAGAGGCGGAGATAAATAAAAATAGTATTGAAAAGTTATTATTTTTAACACTCTTAATAAATTAGGGGTACGATTATAAGCATAATAATAAATTTTGCCTTAAATAATGAGAATGACTAATAATTTTAAAAAAAACAATTGATCAAAGTGGCAATTAAAATGAACTGGAGAAAGTAACACACAATGTTCCATCAAAATGCAATAAAGCATTTAATTACACATTTAATATCCTCACAAAAATACATTAATTCAAAGAGTTTGCTAACCAATGCCTAAGGACATCGGTTAAAGAATAAAAAATAGTATTTTTTTTTATAGTTTTTACAACTTTCAATGTATTAAAGATTTAAAAATATAATTTTTCAATAAAAGATTTCTGCTCTTAGTTTTTTAAACAATGCCCTAAAAACAGTTTATAGCTTTTCCATATAATTCAAATAAAAATGCATTAAATGTTCTCAATAAGATACAATAACATATTTAATAGTGCATTCACTATTGTCATCATAGAATGTCACCATTCTCAAGCAATTATTTAATTTTAGTTATGCACTAGTATTAAAAAATAATTGAAAAACTTAAAAGTTAAAAACATTTAATAGTACATATTTAAAGGTAAGAAGAAAACAAACTAAGAAGTATACTCCCTTAATTTATCTCTTGCTGATGAATTTTAGAGGCATCGTATGAACATTTCTCTTCTTTAGATGCTTGTTTCTAGGTCACAATTGATGCATGGTAACCTCTGACAATCCACCATTCTTCTTATTGTTGTAGCTTTTATGGCTTTTATTGTAAACTTCGTTTGCAATAATATGTGAGGAAAAAAAGAATGTTTAATGGTACTTCAAAAAAATTATCCTTGTTCATATGAATCATGGTACTATGGTAGTATACATGAATTCAAAAAAGTCTATAAATAAGATAAAAGTAAGAAAGTAAATAAGTTCATTCAATAGGAGCATATTAGAAAAAAAAAATTAATACAGCCAATATTTCAAGAGTGGATTTTTTTTTTATAGAAGAACCAAAATAAAAAGGTGAATAGTTATTTGAAACAGAGATAGCAATAATGCCTATTCAACTTTCTATAAAAAATGCAAAAAGGCATAATCACACATTTGATATTCTCAATTAAGATATAATAACACATTTAATAGTGTATTCACCGTTCTCAAATAATTGGCCAATTTTAGTTATGCATGAGTATTAAATAAATATTTGGAAAATTTAATAGTCAAAAACATTTTGATAGTACTCTACAAAATCATCCCTATTCATATGGATCGTGGTGGTATAAAAGAATTAAAAAAAGCGTATAAATAAGATTGAAGAAAGTGAGTAAATAAGTTCATTCAATAGAGATATATTAGGAAAAATGAATTAATACTGTCAAGATTCCATAAGCATTTGAAAGGAACCAGGCAATAGTACCTATTCAATGTTCTATATAAAATGTGAAAAGACATTTAATCACGGATTTAAAATTCTCAACAAGATAGAATAACACATCTAATAGTGCATTCTCCATTCTCATAATAGACTGGCCTTGTTCTCAAATAACTGACCAATTTTAGTTATGTGCAATTATTAAAATAAATAATTGAAAAATTAATAGTTAAGAATGTTTAATAATACTCTACAAAATTACTCCTATTTATATGGCCTGTGGTGGGATACAAGAATTCAAAAATTGTATAAATAAGATAGAGAAGAATGAGTAAATAAGTTCATTTAATAAAGGTATATTAGGAATGTCAAAATTTCATAAGTAGATGGTTATTGTGAAAAAAAAAATAGAAATGAGGGATATTATTTGAAATAGAGCTAACAGTAGTCCATATTCAATGTTCTATATAAAATGTGAAAATGCATTTAATATTCTCAATTAGATACAATAACATATTTAATCGTGTATTTACTGTTCTCATAAGTAGATTAGCCTTGTTCTCAAATAATTGGCCAAATTTAGTTATGTACAAGTTTTAAAGAAATAATTGAAAATTTTAATTGATAAAAACGTTTAATAGAAGTTTAAAAAATTACCTTAGGTCAATGATCTATATTTTTTGCAAGGTACAATAACATATTTAATAGACATTTATTGTTCTTATTATAGACTAGTTGCGTTATCAAATAACTGGTCAATTTTAGTTATGTATGGGGATTAAAGAAGAGTTTAAATATTATTAACTTACAGTGTAAAGTTTTTAATATTATCATTCAATTAGATATTTTGATATGCACGACTTTTGAAGGAAAGAGAGAGAAAATTAATTACTTATGTTAATGTGTACAATTTTTTATCTCATTAAAGAAATAATCATAAAATTTAATTGTTAAGAACTACTTGACAAAATTACCTTTGGTCAACATTTTATATAAAATGCAAAAGGCATTTAATCATGCATTTCATATTCTCTAACAGATACAATAACACATTTAATAGTGCATTCACTGTTCTCATAATAAATTAGCTTCATTCTCAAATAATTATCTAATTTTAATTATGCAAAAGTATTAAGAAAATAAATAAAAATTTTAAAAGTTAAGAAAGTTTAATGATACTTTATAAAATTACACGTATTATTATGAATTGTAGTGATATATAAGAATTAGAAAAGTGTATAAATAAGACGGAGGAAAGTGAACAATTATTGAAAAAAATAAAATAAAAACTGAACAACTATTTAAAAATAGAGCTAATACGAAATTCAATTAATTACAAAATTCAATAAAAGTATACTTACACCTATGGTTGTTAAACTCTTAAGTTAAATCGTAAACTCTTATGAGTTTAGAGTTTACGATTTTACTATACAAAACGAGACAACACTTATTAAACTCTTTTTTTAGTAAACTCATATGAGTTTAAGTAAACTCTCGATTCTACTAACGAGTTTACGAGTTAAAATCTACATGCGAGTTTACGAGTTTATCTCAAAATGTACAAATTTTGTAACTTTGTTAGATACTTACCTAACTTTGTTTATATTAGATAATATATATTGAATTTATTTAGCTAATTTCATATATTTATCATTATTGAGCTATGTTATATTAAACTATAAAATAATACAGATATTGAATAAAGTATGACATAACCACTAAGTGTCATGCATTAAAGTGTATTTTATAATATTTCTTTCATTAATTTAATTTAAAGAACATTATTCAATTTTAATTATAAATAGAATATTTAATCAAGTTTAGTTCCTAATTATATTACTTATAACATATTTTTTACACATGTAAACTCATATGAGTTTACGATTTGAGTTTCCTGAGACTTCACAAATTTACTTAAACTCTCGAATTTGACAACCTTGCTTACACCTTCTCTGAATTGTTAGATGTTGTAGAAATGAATGGTAAGAATGGGTTGATGTAAGTGGATCCCTTCTTTTTTTTAAAAAAAAAATTAATTAGTCTTATGAAAAAATAAAATAAAATAAGTTAAATATGTTTTTAGTCATTAAAAAATTATAAATTTTGTGTTTTATGTATGATTTTTTAAAAAAAAAATACAAATTTAGGACGTTAAGTGACGGTTAACTTGCTTACGTAACATGTCACTTATTCACATAAATTGACCCATGTCATTGCATGTCACGTGGACAAGTTAGTTGTCAATTAATGACCCAATTTAATGGTAAAAACTAAATCTTAACAACTTTTTTTTTTAAAGATAAAACACAAAAGTTATAATTTTTTAAGAACTAAAAACACATTTAATCCATAAAAAATGAACAATTATTTTAAACCAGACATATTTAACGTGTCATGTAAAATGCGATAAGGCACTTAATCAGCATTTAATATGCTCAATAAGATACCACGACATGCTTAGTAGGGCATTCACTATAGTCATAAAAGGCTTGAGTACAAAAAGCACCGCAATCACTCTGCTCTACAAAATTGACCACTGCGAAAGAGGATACTTACCGAACCCAAAAGTTGGGTCGGTGTTGGATCCGTGTTCGCTGTTGCAATTGGAACCCCACCTTAATCATGCCAAATACCAAACCCCAAGGTTTACTTTGGTTTAGTGGTGTCACCATTTGTTTAATTAACTTAATTGGCATTTATGTCTTAATTATCTATATTTTATGAGTTTTACTGTCCTAAGGACAAATCATAAGAAATTTTTTAAAAGTATTTACTGCACATTCTTTGTATTAAAAATTTAAAAACTTATATTTTTAATGAAAATTTTATTTTTTAACAAGTGCCTAGATACTTATTAGCAAATCTCATGTTTTATTACCACAAATCCATTGGTTCCTCAGTCACTGAACTAATCACGTTTCTGTTCAAGCGCGTCCAAGTAGCAAAACTGACATTGACACAAATCACAGTTCACAATCCTCTTCCTCACACCAAAACCCAAACATCATCAACCATGACATACTCCAAGCGTAACTCATGATTGTTGTTACCGTTTTCCTCCGTCTCACTTCCTTGCTCACCACACCATCACTCACGTTTTTCACTTACTCACCGTCTCCCTGCCCGATCTAAATCTATGCTCTTTTCCCCCAAATCACAAACCCCATTTGCTCAATTCTCGGTTTAGCTCCTCAATTTCCCACGGTTTTCCTCCTCCAAAAATTTTCCCCTTTGTCTGCTTTTTGGGGTAAAGTTGCTGTTTTGCTTTCTGGGTCTGCCTAATTCTGCTCCGATTACCCTGCTCAGTGTCTTGTTCTTGTAGTTCGTTTGTTTTGTTACTATCTTTTTGACGTTTCTGAAATTGAGAATGGTTTTTTCTGTATTTTGTTTTTTGGGGGTTTTTTGGTTTTTGGTTTTTTCAGGAGTTGGAAGAGCAAGGACAAAGATGGGTGAGGGAGAACGCTTTCAGCTTGGGACTGTCGGCGCGTTGACTCTTTCTGTGGTTTCGTCGGTGTCGATTGTGATTTGCAATAAGGCGCTGATGAGCTCACTGCATTTCATTTTCGGTAAGCATACAAAGTTCCCCCATTTGGATTGTTTCAAAGAAAATTCATGTTCTTTTTTATAGTTTTATCTCATTCTTTTTGGTGTTTCGTCTCTATCATTTTGTGTTTTGTACCATGAACTTTGCTAACTTATTGGTTCTATTAGGGTTCATGAGCCTTGTGTTAAGTGATTTCATCAGTGCTATTAGAATTAAAGATCTTAAAACCCACCCACACTCCTTATTTTTTGCATCTTTTTGTAGGAAGTTGATCCATTGTAGTTGCTGCTACCCTGCTCTGTGTTACAGCTTCTCTAGCCTTGTGCTATATTGAACCAGTGATCTAGGCAAATTTTGGAAATACGTAAAGCATATACTCACTTAGGGTGTGCTTGGTTGTTTAGGTGGAAGTTTTGGAATGAAAACCACTTTATACTATCTTGGTACAACGAAAACATAAAGTTGGATAATGAAATGCACTTTATTTCCACTATTGGTTGACAGTCATTTTCCAATTGTGCTCTATCTTTCACCAACTCAACCATGCAAAGCCCTTAATTAATGTAGAAGTATTGGAGACTGGATTTTCCAAATTTTACGGTTTCTCTTTTGTCTCTAGTTTCCTAGATCCTGTATGTGGGGATGTGCATCAGTTTGTTGCTTTCCAGTCGTTTTCTAACTTAAATAACAATCATTGGAAGCATAAATTAATGCTGGGATTCGCGGCAATTAAGGGTTTTGTCTTCGTTCAGAAGTTCCAAAAAGTAACGTAAATAATTAGGCATCTCCTAACGGCTGACGTTATTCACTAATGTATTTGCTGAATATCCATCCAAATCAGGAAGATCTTGTATGCTGATGGTTATAGTTATTGCCATGCTATGAAAAGTTGAGCTTACCCATTTGCGTTAAAGTCAATCATTGTCTGAGATTTTGAAGTTTTTGAACCTTATCCTTTGGTACTCATGCAGCTACAACTTTGACAAGCTGGCATCTGCTTGTCACATTCTGTTCACTTCACGTGGCACTGAAAATGAGATTCTTTGAGCACAAACCTTTTGAGCAGAAAGCCGTAATGGGATTTGGGATTTTAAATGGAATCTCAATTGGACTTTTAAATTTGAGCCTAGGGTTCAATTCTGTTGGTTTTTATCAGGTATGTTTATTTGCTATGGTTATGTTCTCATCTGTTTGTTTGATTGTTGTTGACTCCGAATGACTCTACTGTATTTATATTCAGATGACTAAGCTGGCAATCATTCCTTGTACTGTGCTGTTGGAGACTGCTTTTCTTGGGAAGAAATTCAGGTTTCATTTAGCATCCTATCAAGACTCTTATTTTTATGTCTGGCTGTCAATTTACACTTGAAATATCTTATAGTAAATTATATAAAGGTCAATGAAAGAATTGTTTCATTCACCTACCTTTCGATTTTATAATTCATCTCTCTCTCCGGCTCCTTGTTTTGACCTGAAAGATCATCATATTTCCAATATTCATGTACTCGTGCTCATTTTATTGTCTGAGCATAGCTGCCTTTAGTTGTTTTTCCATTAGTTAGCTCTACTAATATTTCTCTTTTCATCATCATTGCAGTAAAAGAATTCAGTTTTCCCTAGGTATCCTCCTTGTAGGTGTTGGGATTGCAACTGTCACAGATTTGCAGCTGAATGCTTTGGGCTCTTGCTTATCTTTGCTAGCAGTGATTACAACATGCGTTGCTCAGATTGTATCCTTAAATAAATTTCCATCTATTTTAGCACCTAAAATTTTTGGTGTAACTGAGATGATTTTTTGATAGGTTGGATAGACCAATATATCCTGGGGGCAAACAAATCTCAAACCTTTTCCATAGTGGTAAATATTATGTGCACTATTTATTAACCATATAAAATAGATATTTATTTAAGATAATTCTGCCCCTAACTATATAGGGACAGAAGTGTCATGTAGCGTTTTCCTTTTGGTACATTAGAGTATTACATTTGCTGAGGTACAGGGGCTGAAACTTCCTATTTTTTTCGGCTCTCTTTTGTAAAATGTGCAAATCTTTACGTGCAGGACCTCCATTTTACCCCCGAATCTCTCTTTCTCTTGCTCTACTTGCTACTACCATTGGACAAGTCCATTTTCTTTATCTAGATACTGTCATTTATGTCATTTTCCCCTTGCCTAATTGTATCGAAAGGGTACAATTTAGATCCTAAAGCTCCTCTGCAAGTTCGGGGTCGCCGGGGCTGGTACTTGCAAGCACTCCGACGCTCAAGGTAGTGAAGGTTCGAAACAATAGGGGAATCAAGGGAGAATGGGTTCTGGGCATACCTGGTGTGCTGTTTAGGTTTAAATACTTGAGTAGTGGCCGTTAATTCTGCTATCCCGGGGATTTTTCCGTTGAGTTGGCCTCCAAGGATTGTGGAGCGTTACTCCTTAGAGGGAGGATATCACGGGACGAGAATCTCGCCTCCGAGGCTCGCCCCCGAGGATCTTGGAGCGTTGCTCTCTGGAGGGAGGATATCATGGGGGAAGAATCTCTCTGATTGTTGGCGGGGTGATAACTTGGGTCGGGTTAATCCGCGGACCTTCGGGTTTAGGTTCCAAGATGAGCCTTAATGACCCAGTCTATAACAGGAGCCCCCCAACTCGGAGTGCGGAGTGAAGCTCCGTAGTCCAAGTTAGATACGTGTGTCATCTCAGAATTGTTCCGTAGAAGAGGGTTCCGTGATGTTAGAGACGTATGATAATATGAATTTGTTCTGTGGAAGCTTATGCGTTTTATGATTTTATTGCTCTCGGTTTGGTATCGGGCTTATGACTTGGTTATTTTATTGCTCTTGGTTTTGGTTACCGGGCTAAAGTAATTTTTTTTTTTGCGGATTGTTGTCGATGCCCTAGTGATTAGTTCGGGAGAATTATTTCTTTACCGCTTTTTCAACGGTTTTTTCTAATGCTTGACCATGAAAAGTATTGGGAATCCTGCATTTTTATGTCATACCATCTGGGGTCACTGTTTCCCCGGAGAAACAGTCAAATACAAGGAGACATACCCATTTGGGGTAACTATTTCTCTGGAGAAACTCACGAGATCTTCCTCGGACCTTCTACCCCATCTCGGGAAGCTTCACTTCTTATGGCCTGCATACCTTCTTCTTGGTATAAGTACTCCTTGGCCCGCTCTTGTATCTCTATCAAACTCCGTAGAGGTTTTTTAGACAAATTCTTTGCAAATGAGCTACCCTTTTTGAGCCCATTCGTGAGGCCCATTAGTACTGCCTGTGGTTGCAAATCTTCTACCTGGGTGCATTCTTCGTAGAAGCGGTCCAGGTATTGGCGGAGCGACTCGTGTCCTCTAGTCTTAGGTTTCGTTCTCCGTGTGGTAAAGTTAGCCAGAAAACGCTACGCCCGATCGTCAAAGGATTGGATTCACTTGGATGGGAGTGCATTAAACCACACTAAAGCTTCTTTTCTCAGAGTTACCGAGAACAATTTGCATTGGATGACGTTTGAAGCTTCGTCCAACACCATCCTGTGACCAAAAGCATCTATGTGATGCTGATGGTCTGTGGTCCCATCATATGGTTCCATGTCCGTGGGGGGACGGAAACCGTGTGTGGGCATTGTGTTGAGAATTTCATCTGCGAAAGGGTGGTTATCCTTCCCTTTCGCCTTCCTCGCCCCTATGCGTGCTTTTTTAGCAGTGTGGGGTTTACTTCTGCGGATACCTTGTCCACGGACTCTTGTGCTTCTTCATTTATCAATGATTGGCTTTGGCCATCACCGTAGTTAAGACCGTCGATGTGGTGTTCCCTCTCGCGAGCCTCTTGTATGACTTGCTTCTGTTTCCGCCCTGCATCCTTCTTAGCTTTCTCAGCTGCAGCGCGAATTTTTCTTTACTTCTTCCTCTCCCCTTCTGCCTGTGCTAGTTGTAGTATAGCTGCTTCTAGCCGCACGATCTTCTTCGCTTGGGTCTTGACTACGTCAGCAAGGTCTGGGGGNATATTGATCCGCGGGTCTCCTTGGATGTTGCGACACGAGATGTTTTTCTGGTGTGTTTGGGTGGCATGGTGGCAGAGATTCTTCAGGGTCCATAAAAGGTGTGGGATGCCGTAAAAAGTTCCCACAGACGACGCCAATGTGTCGAAAGGGTACAATTTGGATCCTGGAGCTCCTCTGCGAGTTCGGGGTTGCTGGGACAGGTACCTGCAAGGACTCCGACGCTCAAGTCAGTGAAGGTTCAAAACAATAGGGGAATCAAGGGAGAATGGGTTCTGGGCGTACCTGGTCTGCTGTTTAGGTTTAAATACCTGATTAGTGGCTGTGAATTCCGTTATCTGGGGGATCTTTCCGTTGAGTTGACCTCCGAAGATCGTGGAGCATTACTATTTAGAGGGAGGATATCATGGGGCGAGAATCTCTCATCCGAGGATCGTGGAGCGTTGCTCCCTGAAAGGAGGATATCACGGGGTTAGAATCTCTCTGATTGTTGGCGGGATGATAACTCGAGTTGGGTTAATCTGCAGACCTTCGGATTTAGGTTCCAAGATAGGCTTTAATGGCCAAGTTTATAACACTGATCAATTACCTGTTTTATTTGGATGTCTTTTCCTTAATTAGCCACTTTCAGATGACAAATACTATCCAGAAGAAGTTTAAGGTTTCTTCCACCCAGCTTTTGTATCAATCATGTCCATATCAAGCAGCAACTCTGTTAATCTCTGGTCCATATCTGGATAAACTTTTGACCAACCAAAATGTTTTTGCTTTCAATTATACAACACAAGTGACGGTAAGAGTTAAACATTCTTCTTCAGTTTTTTCTTCCCTCCCCTTACACTCCAACTCATTTTATGTTTAATATTATATTTCTCAATTGTTCCCTTCTTCATTGCAGGTTTTCATTATTCTTTCCTGCCTTATCTCCATCTCCGTCAACTTTAGCACATTTCTTGTTATCGGAAAGACATCTCCGGTCACCTATCAGGTACTTGGACACCTGAAGACATGTCTTGTATTGGCATTTGGCTATATTTTACTCCATGACCCATTCAGCTGGAGGAATATACTTGGTATTTTGATAGCCATGGTTGGTATGTTTCTGTATTCTTACAATTGCAATCTTGAGAATCAGCAAAAAGCTGTGGAAGCTGCAGCACTAGCCTCCCAGGTTTGTTTTACCTCAACACATTTTGCGTGCGTCTGCATTATCACCCTCATTTACTACAAGAACGTTCTTTGACACCGATTTCCCCTCTCAATTGTTTGCAGGGAAGAGATGAAGAATCTGATCCTCTCATGAATGTGGAAACCGGAAGTGCGATTGTGACTGATAGTGTTGGGCAAAAGTCCCCTATATGGAGCAAAGACAAAGACTAGTATGCTTTTTTGGCTTTGTTAAAATCATCCTATAAAACAATTTATAAACCTTATAGAGGGTTAATACCCATAATTTATATGGAAATTAAGAAATTATGCAAAGCGCGAAGCTCTGTCGTTTTTGTTAGTAGCATTGGTTTTAGCATTTTATGAATCGTTTGCCAACAATCAATAGTAGTCAGGGAAACAGGTACATGTTCATGTTGCCATTCTATGGGCCAGCAACTATGGCTCTTAGTAGCAGAAATTTCTTGGTGATGTTTTTACATCTTTGTTATATTTATATATAGATTAGAAATATTTTTCTGATGAATACCATAATTAGTTATGCCTTGATTGTGTATACCTAAACCAGTTTCATCTTCAATTCTCATGAACAAGGGTAGAGCATGAGCTCACAGAAAAGTCACTGATTATAGTTGGTTATCACGGTTTTATTATCTTCACATTAAAGAATATGAAATGAGAATTTAATACTCATTAAATGATTTGTTTTGAAGTTCCTTTAGGTTATGTTGAACTGCAACTAAGTGAAGCCCTTGCTTTGATGTTGAAAGCTTCATTTTCAGAAGAGGAGTTAATGTACACCAAACTCATCATTGTTATTCAATTTTGCGAGTTAATGAGTTACCTGTCTCTAATCCTTACATCAATCTATAATGAATAATTATCGCTGAAGCGATTTTGATGGACTTATTTCTTCTATTTGTATTTTCATTATGATCGATTTGAATTATTTTATAAATTATTAGGGACTGATTTGTTTAATAAATTGTTTTTTTGAAAAATAAGCTTTATACATTTTAAATAGTTATAGATATGGAGCACGAGATTTATTTTTTTCTTACTTGATGAACTAATTTATATGACACTATTTTTGACAAGGATCAAGTTGGGTTTTTGTTATGAGTTATGTTAATTTGGACTCATTTTGTATGATGAGTTAATAGTGTCTTATGCTAAATGAATATGTGTAACATTATTTTATTTTATCAAGCAAATAATAGTGATTTTAAAGACAAAATATTTCCATTTAGTTTAATCTATTTTGGGCCAACAATGAATAACACGGTTAGTTAATGTTTAAGCTCTTGCTTTAAAATAGTGAGTGAAAAGATGATGTGTAGTTCAGCTTAAACTTTTTGTCTGCAGAATAAAAAAATTAATCTATTTTGGAAGGACTATAAAGATGATGTGTAACCCTAAACCATAAAAGAAAAAAGAAAATTAAAATACAAACTAAACATGGATCAATATAGTATTTTTGAAAGATTTGAACGATGTTATATTTTAATTTTTAATGACTTATTTGAGAAAAAAACTTTCAAGATCTAATTTATCTCACATTACTATTCTCAAGAATGAGAAATTTTTATGTGTCTATAGAGCATATTTAATGTGTGCACTGTGAATATTATCATCTATTAATTTGGTTATTTATTATACATTTTAAATATTATAAATTAAAATTAATAGATGATAGTATTTATGAAACATACATTAGATGTGCTTCATAAACACATAAAAATTTCTCTTTAAAAACCTATTTGATGATGTGGAAAAACGTTGAGGAACGAAATTATTGTTACGGTAAATATTGAGAGACTAAAATGTATAGTTACTTCATACAATAGGCACATTCTAACATTCACCTTGAATGTGTAGGAGAATGTTTCAACAGGCATTCAACCATACTTAAAAAATGCGAGCAAATGCATTTGTTTTCAAAGTGTGATGGCTCACTCGTGGCCTCTCCTTGCCACCGACATAGGCCTCGTCTCCCTCATCTGGTCCCGCTCCATCCTCGGCCGCTCCCTCCACCCCCACCCCTTTGATTCCCCGCTCCCCTCCTCCTCTAGTTCCTTCCACCTCCACATAAAGCCCTTCATCTTCTGGAAGAAGCACGACTCCAAGACCCTCCCAACTAACACCCAAATCTTTTGGAACCTCTCAAAGGCCAAGTTCCCTTCCTCCTTTTCCCCTGAACCCCACTCCTCTTTCTACCTCGCGCTCGTAATCGACAACTGCATGTCCCTCCTCATTAGGGGCTCCCCCCGAGACGTGTGCTCCAAGTCCAAATCCCAAAAGCCCAACAAAGCCCTAACTCCTCCTCCTTAAAAAGGAACACGCCCTCGCCGACAAGGCACACGCCACCACCGCTAGCTTCGACAGCCGCACCCGCAAAATCCATATCAATTTGCAGCTCCAAGGACTCCTCCAAATATGTGGGACAGAGGGCTCGTGATACCAGCATTATTACCCTCTCTGCCAACATAATCACCACAAGCACCATTGTTGGCGAGTAGGCGACATTGTAGCACTGTAAATAGGTGTTTAGCAGGTTGAGGGATAACCGAGACAGATAAGGAGAGGCCCAAGTAAGCCATCACACTTTAAAAACTTGCATTTGTCCACGTTTTTTAAGTGTGGTTAAATGCCTGGTGAAACATTCTCCTAAGCATTCAAGGTGAATGTTAGAATGCACCCAAACAATATAATAAAGAAAAAGTTAATAAAAAAAATATTTACTCCAAACAATAATGATTTTTTACTAGTGATTGATCTAATTGAAAGTACTGTAATAATTTCTTTTAACACAAATTTTTTTTCTCAAATTTGATATTCATTAAAAAAGAGAATGACTTCTTTTACCACAGTTAGTCTAAACAATAATGATTAATTTTTATAATGAAAATGAGTTTTATTAACGAATATTTTAAAGACATTTGTTAAAAATTTAATAAAAAAATTCTCATTGAAAAAATAAAAATATTAATATTTCAATGTATTAAATACAATAAAAAATTTAAAAAATTTATTATTAAATACTTAACAAATGCTCTTAATACACTTATTAGTAGTTTCTATTGAAAATAGTAAAAATACATTAAAACATTTATTAGAGGGATTTATTTTGCGGCATAATTTATTATTAAATGAATTTAATTATTACTATTTGTAGTCTAACTCAACACCTTCTTTTTTTTATAAGTTTTATGAACAAATCATATTATTATTATTATTATTATTATTATTATTATTATTATTATTATTATTTTGGTCTTATATTATTTTCATTCATATATAAACAAATCACTAAGCTCCAAATACACCACCACCACCTCAACACTCATCGAATCCTCCATTTGTGTCTAGCACATTTGCAGCAAGTAATCGTCTCCCATGGCTGCGCGAACCCTTTTGACCCGAAAAACCCTAGCCACCGCCCTCCTCCGAAATGACCCCAAACCCGTGGCGGCACTTGGCGTAACTTCCCGTGGGCTTCACAGCTTCACGCTGCCGGATCTCTCTTACGACTACGGCGCCCTCGAGCCAGCAATCAGCGGCGAAATCATGCAACTGCACCACCAGAAGCACCACCAGACCTACGTCACCAACTACAACAAGGCCCTCGAGCAGCTTCAAGATGCCATCGCCAAGGGCGATGCTTCTACCACCGTTAAGCTCCAGAGTGCCATCAAGTTCAACGGCGGAGGTCAATTTTCTTTTTTTTTTTTTTTAAATATTTTTTTTTTCTGATATGTCGAAATCGATGATTAAGTATGGTTATTGTGGATGGTACGTTAGATGACATTTGTTGATAATAATTGATATATATATATATATATATATATATATATAGAATTAAGAAGCTGAGGATTAGGAATAAAGCAACTTATTGTATGTTAGGGTTTTTTTTGGTCTATTCTCATTATGTTAATTTTGCTTGTAAACATAATGACTGGATGGTTGCTGGTTGATGTGCCTACTTGGATGGATGAATTGTTTGAAAAGATAAGAATGGACAGTGGGTAGCATGGTTAGGGAAACTATGCCTGGTTCAGAAAAGAATCAAACTAACTTTCTCAAAGAAGGAGCAAACAAGTGTTTACCGTCCTTTTCACCATCCCTTAACATAGTTTATACATGGCTAATAATCATCTTGTGCAGGTCATATCAACCATTCTATTTTCTGGAAAAATCTCGCCCCTGTTCATGTAAGTTTGTGTCTTAGCTCACTTTTATGGAAAGTGTTTTTGTATTGAGCAGTCCTTTTACCTAATATGCTTCTTCACACCTTTCACACCTTTCAGGAAGGAGGTGGTGAACCACCCAAGGGTTCTCTGGGATGGGCTATTGACACGCATTTTGGCTCTTTTGAAGCATTGGTAAAAAAGGTTAATGCAGAAGGTGCGGCCCTGCAGGGGTCTGGATGGGTGGTAAGTTGTGCAGATTCTGAAACTTTCTGGCATTGTGTTATATTCTTGCATGTCACTAGAGCTCATTGCCTCAGTTGTTATTTGAAGTGTCCTGTTTCCTTCTACTCAAATTTGTACTGCTTTTTCCAGTGGCTTGGTCTGGACAAAGAGTTAAAAAAGCTTGTAGTTGAAACCACTGCCAATCAGGTAAACTGTCCCTTCTTCACTTTCCATTTCTGACAGACTCCCTGCTCTTCCATGTAATGCATAAGGGCAACAATACATAGATCATCTATAGCCTATAGCGCACGAAACAGTATTAATAGATGAAGTTTGGGTGCTTATTCTGGGTTTGTTAGTTAATTTTGAATTTCTACTACATATTCTGTAAATGTTAATGGTGTTTACTGTTTATGATATAGAAAGATTGCTGCTATGCTGAAAAGTGGAGAGTAGAGAAGATATTTTTACGGAGTTTTTTTGCCTTTTCCTCTTGCTCATTATTTTGATCTTCTGTAAACTATGTTTATCCATATTCCCTAGTGCATACAAGTTTTTCTGGTTTGTTAATTTTCAGATGTAATTCTGAAAAAATTGTTTTGCAGGACCCGCTGGTTACTAAGGGACCAAGTTTGGTTCCATTGATTGGTATAGATGTTTGGGAGCATGCATACTACTTACAGGTAGAATTTTGGACTTGGTGGTTCACTGTTGACAGCTTAATTGCTGTAGTGACATTATTTAAATTTGAAGGCTGTTTATTATGACTTACGAGATGCAAAGAAATATAATATTGGAAAAGTTCAAAACCTTTCCCCATGTAAAAGAAATTGTTATTATCATTTCTATGTCCTTCAGATATTGGAAACAAAAGGTATGTATATGTAAGAATGGGTGAGAGGGATGAAGATTCTGAGTTGTAACACAGGAAGATGAAACCTAAACAAACATAAGCTTATATACAATATGAAGACCTACAAACATGAGGTATCATAACCTACTTAACTCAATGAAGGAAACAAAGTAAAGAGATTTGTCAATCTGCCTATTATAGAACTTCTATTGAACTGATGCTGTTTCACACATATTAAAGTCAAGACCTGTATAAATTCTTACACAAACCATAAAAAGAAGTTATTGAAATATCATTTTCAACATAATAGATGATTCTCTTCACCATGAAATTTGACCTTGAAGCATTTTCATAGAGCTTTTCATAATTTATTACATCCCGATATTACTGACTGGTTCTAGTGCATCAAATGTGGCATAGATCTAGCTTGTTTGAACTTCTGTTTTTGTACATAAGATGGCCGGAGCCCAACAAGAAGCTTGTATGAACTTAATGTGAACCCAAACTATCCCTTCCCCTTGGTCCCTCGGCCCCCACCTCTCTCTTTCCGGGACACACACGCAGTAAGCATTTGTGCGTGCACATTTGGTTGGACTTTAAATTAGCTTTCTTTTTCTAGGAATCATAGATTTTGCTTTTCCTCCCCATCATTGTGAACGGCATAGTACATTTTTCAGTTTCTAAACACTATGATGTGTCTCAACTTACATCACTTGTCCATGTTGAAACTTATATCTTGCTATTATTTGGCAATCTGAAAGAAAGAGAATAAAACAAGTAAAACACGCATTATCGAATCCTAGATGCACATCAGTTTTCAAAAGATTTTCTGAAGTATGATTTTGTTTTTCTTATTGCAGTACAAGAATGTGAGACCAGACTATTTGACGCACATTTGGAAAGTTATTAATTGGAAATATGCCAGTGAAGTGTTTGAAAAAGAGAGTGCTTAATCTGAAAGCGCGGCATTGCTTGGAGCCTGTGATGACAGGTTGGCAGCACGGTTAGAGATGGAATAAATTGATGTAATGTGATAGATAGGACCTTCATTAGCATGCGGGTTGTTTTATAATAAATGACTATTTATGTATTAATACTGAAGAACCTCGAGCAATATATGGCTGCATTCCTTGTATTATATATTTGCGATGGTCTCTGCCCATTTGTTGTGGATTTTCTGATACTGTGGTAACATGCTATTATTGTCCTGTAATATAGTATTTTCTTGCTTTTTGTTGTGATCATTTTCTCAAATAACTGAACAGCAGTAATATAGGGTTGCGAAATTCACGCTCTCCAACTGATGATATTAGTGGATTCTTGGATAAAAGAAGTTGGAGACCATGCTTAGTTCTTGAACGACATGAGCATTGAACCATGATTCCATGTAAATCGCCAAAATCTCTCACTATTAACCCACTTCTACTGATTTAGAGCAGGATACTATAAACATGGTTAATAAACTGTAGGAATATATACTTGGTTTAATACTTATTTCCCTCGAGTCAAGTATGCTGGATCGTGAAAGTTTTATCTTTATAGTGTTGACTTTGCTCGAGTTAGCTTAGTAGAGTTTAGTAAATCTCAAGTTAATTGATGATTTTGATTAAAATAAAAAGCGGGGACTTCAAAATATTTCCATTGATTAAAATAACTCCACAAAATATATAAAAATGTTCAATGAGGAAAAATGATGTTTGTGAAATTGTCAATGTAAATTTATTAGACAAATACTTTTTAAAATAAAATCTTTACTTTAGATGATCTCAGTCAAGGATATATCAATGGACAATGGGGCATAAATTTTCATCCAAAAACAATACAATTTAAACCTTGAAAAGAAATAATCCACGGCCTATGGTCATCTCTTCTCGTACAATTTAATTATACAATATCTCTACATTTATAAAGCAGCTGGAAATATCCAATTGTTTATGATCACAATCTATATTTTAATTATACTCTTATCACACACATATATTAAAATCACATTGAGCAATTCCATCGAAAGTAAACTGCCCCCACTTTAAGCAATTTCATCGAAAGTAATTCTCTGGCAATGCCTCTCTCTAGTTTTTAGAATCATTGTTTCTGATGGTTGTTAAAAGCATAGTTATCAAAATCGCTTGTTAACTCGTAAAATCGTACGAGTTTACGAGTTTAGGTAGTAAAATCGAGTTAACTCGCATGTAAACTCGTTTCTGGGTAAAATCGGGTAAACTCGCATAAAATCGCGAGTTTACTGCCGATTTTACGAGTTTACCACAAGGGCAGGTTTTTTTTTTTTTTTTACAGCTGCGCATGCAATCGTACTCCGTAGTGCCATCGTGCTTTGTCGCTAATCCATCGTATGTATTTCAAATATCTTTTCCATAAGGGTGCATGACCTCTGTATCGCTATCTGTACTTTAGTGTTCTGGATTAGAGACATCATCGTCACATACTCGCTTCTTGTGATGCTCAGTAATATGGGACTCACTGATATCTTCGATATTTATGCTGTTGTGTGTGTCATCTCCTGGATATTTGTGTTATTAAAGGTTCTAGAAACAAAGGGCATGCCCCTCGAACTCATCACCGAATTCTTTGCTGTCAGCTCGAAGCAGACTACTTCTGTCAAAAATGAATGACATTATTCTTTATATATATTTGCTATGTTGGTTGCTCAATACACCGCCTCTTTCTTGTGTTGATAGATTTTACTTATCATTAAGTTTATGTAGAGGAAGATATGTTCTGGTTCAAATAAATGTATTATATATTATCTATAAATTGAACTTAGAACTCATATATTTCATCTTTATTAGTGCTTTATTATGGAGTTAAAAGTATTTATGAATTTCAAGTTTTTATTAAATCTATTTTTGTAGCACAATAATTTTTTAAATATTTTTTTAATAGGTAAACTCGTACCAGTTTACGATCCGAGTTTACGGAGACTCCACGAGTTTACTTAAACTCGCGAGTTTGATAACCATGGTTAAAAGAAATACTTAGTATTAAAACGAGAAACAATGTTTTGGTCCCATAAAAAAAATGTTTTGCTCTATTGTTTAAAACAAAATTGATAATATATATATATATATATATATATAACTGTTAAATCACTCTCTTCTCAAGTTTTTTTTCTGAGACGAAATTTCTTTTATAATTTAACATGTCTCAAGTACTTTTAAAATGATTCACAGAAATACATTTGCATGTTATTTTAAAGTTTGTTTAATTTACATTTTAATAAATAGAAAAGTTAAAATGTATTTTTTTTCTACCACTATTAATTACATTTTAATACAAGATTATTTTTCATTTTTTCATCTAATCAGTAAAAAAATGAAAGCTTTTAGATATGATGTAACATTAACTTTGTAAAAGGTTTTTTTTCAAAAAAAAATAAAAAAAATACACACTGACTGAGCCCATTATATTAGACATTAGTTTATCAGAAGTTAACAAATGCTGGGCTTTGGCCCGTTTGTTAACCCAGAAAAGAAAAGGTCTTATTGCAACACACTATATAAGTCCCCAAACCCTAAATCTTCATCTATTGAGCAGCCAGCCAGCCAGCCAGCCATCGTCGCTAACTCCGCTTTAGAACCCTAGCGAGAGAGAGGAAGGGAAGGAGCTCGAAGCAAGCCCTGAACCATGGTAGGATACATCTTCTGAATCTGATCTCTGTTCTTCTTCTGATTCCGCATTCTCCTCACATTTTCTCTCTTTCTTCAGACTTTCAAGCGCAGGAACGGAGGAAGGAACAAGCATGGCCGTGGCCACGTCAAATTCATCCGCTGCTCCAACTGCGGCAAGTGCTGCCCCAAGGTATTCCTCTCTCATTTCTCCCTTTCGATTCGTTTTACGGTGTTCTCCTTTAATCAATCAAGTTTAGGTCTTTGACAATGCGCTTGTAATCTACGCGAAACTAAAAAATTAATAGGACAAGTCAATCAAGAGGTTTCTGGTGAGGAACATTGTTGAGCAGGCTGCTGTTCGTGATGTGCAGGAGGCTTGTGTTTATGAGCGTAATTTTCTTCAACTTTATTTTATTTTTTTTGACAAATTCATATTGATATGTGTATATGCCTATGAATATTTGTGTTTTGATGCTTAATTGTTGTATTTTTTTTTATTTTTGTTAATTGTAGAATACACACTTCCTAAGCTGTATGTGAAGATGCAGTACTGTGTTTCCTGTGCTATCCACTCTCACGTCGTGAGGGTTCGTTCTCGCACTGACAGGAGGAACCGTGAGCCTCCACAGCGCTTCCAAAGGCGCAGGGTATGTCTATTTTACCCTTTTTTTGCTGCTAGGTGTCTTGATTTAAATTGTCATTTTTTATCCCTTGCGTGTTTCTAAATGGTTGTAATGTGTTCATGTGGAAACATATTGAAACCCAATCATAGGATTGTTTTTTGTTTATAATACTGTATTCGAATCAGAATTCGTTCTGTTCTACTCTTTTATTTGAGCTATATATATGATTTAGTATTTGTGTTATAAATTTGAAACTTGGTTTTTAATAACATTCTTCCGAGTTTTAACTCTTTTAAAGATGTTCATTGCGTTGTATTTGTAGATTTGTAGACATTCAATTCAAGTATGTGAAATGCCAATGCATGTTATTGAATAGCATGGACTTCTTCCTCTGTTGAATTCTACTGAATCCTAATGTTAATTGTTGTGTTAAAACATGGGGATTTCATGTTCTAATTAGTGTCTATGGTCAAAGAAATAATGTTGCCCATTCATAAAAATATACGTGTTCTATATATATTTGAATAGACTATGATTTTTACCCTTGAAAATGTAATTAGTTGTTAATCAGTAGTTGCTATTTTTCTTTATTCTGAATTATGGCTTCTATGCTTCACTTGCTGGTGTTTGATGTATTTCGTTGTCTCTTGTAGGATGAAGCACCACGGCCCGGTCAGCCTGGTCAGGCACCTCGTCCTGCTGGAGCAGGAGCTCCTGCCCGTGCTTAGTTTCACCCTATAAATTTAGGTCTCTGTTGGATCAATTTTGTTACAGACTTTTGTTCCCATTTCTGTTTATTTTTGCTCTGAGTTGTGTTTGGAGATACTATGTTTTAGTTTTTGCTATCCGCTTTATAACACATTATCAAATATTACAATTTGTCTTTTGGGTGAGATCGTATCTTATGATAGCTGGGCGTTTTGAAGTACTAAGTAGTTTTTGTTTTACCGTTTATACGTTATAGTATCGATTTCTGAGACATACGTTTATTGAAATCGATTTTATAATTTGGATTATTTTAACTCAAATTTATCTTCATTTTATTAAAGTTTTGTTTTTTGGATATATATGAAATAAAATTGTATTGAAGTTTCATTACTAAATAAATATTTAAGTTTAATATCCTGTGATACTGATTCTCAGAATAAGCCTTGATTATTATCAATTGATAAAGTATATGAGATTGTTGGGGTACTATGTTTTCGGTTAATTACGTGGTTTGGATAAATAACCTTGATTTTTGCTAAAGTTTAGCGTTTCAAAGTACTTTAGTAGTATAAGATACTCTGTAAATTAGTAATTGTAATTCATTTTCACCAAGTTGAGGCATCATGTAGGTTGTAACTCTAATTCTATTTACAAGTGTCGAAATGTATCAAATGACCCCCTTGCATTGGCTAACTAACGGTTAAGACTCATGTCAATCAATATTGGTTTCAGATTGATGCACAGATGCTTTTAAGAGAGTTTTCGTCCCATATCTGTTAATTTATGATTCAGATAAATTAATTTATGAATGGAAGGGGATGGGGGTAGGATACAAACAAAATGATTACTTCAGTCGGGATATTCTTTAGGTTGTGTTCGGGAGTTTTTTAGAGGTTGAAAGAACATTGTTATTTATAGATGAGAAGGGAGCTGCAAGACAATAAATGACTTAATAAGAAACACGAAGGGAATTGTTCTTATTTTCTTGTTGACGTGCTCTCCTTAATTCTTTCATTTCCTTCATTTTGACCTCTTTTAAATTAAGGTCACTTAAATTTAATCATTTCATTATTTGTCACTTCTTTCGTTTTCATTCTCCCAAATATAACCTAAACAACTTAACCCACCATTTTGGTTGGTTGAGGCGGGATAATTCATAATTAAATAATTGCAGCTTACTTTAAAGGATTTTCATTGATATCTTTTGTTGTGAAAATGGCATTTAATTAGTTTGGATTATTTTGCTACATTTATAATTTTTTTCATGACATAAATTATGTATTGTCGTCATTGTCTATTTTTTTCACTTTACGAGGAAAAAAATCATTTATAAATAAATTTTATTGACACTTAAAAGTTAAAATTGAAAACGATATCAAATGCTATGCTAATAAAATATGAATACATTTTGTATTTTAAATTAACAGAAGATCTGTAATTGTCATTTTTGCTAGAGGTCTATCATGACTAATGGATGATACAAATGAAAGAGTTGCAATTTGGAGAATGCAATACACATCCTTCATCATAGATTGAATATCTTTTTTATCAACAAGACTCTTTAAAATAAGAAAAAAAAATGTTTGAGAGACCTAACTTATTAACTTATTAATCAAACTATTCATCATTATAGATGACACTTAGGCATTTCTTTTCTCCATCGTTTTTTTTAATAAATAGTCACTTTTAGGGTTTATGGAGTGATTTGCTATAAAATCCTATATATTGGCACATTATGAAAATAAGATTACAACATTTTTTTCATTGTTTCCACCATACTTAAAATTTTTAGCTCATAAATGTCAAGTGTCATTTATGAGAGTAAATAGGTTGATTTGTTAAATCTCGTAAACATTATTCATAAAATAATATTTACAACGAAAAACAAAAACATGATAAAAGAATAATTATGCTCAAGATCCAACCTATTTTAATGTTTGTGGTACCCAAAGTCTAGGACATGCCTCCAAAAGTTTTAAGGATCATCCAACAAGGTTGTCTTCATAATCAAACTCGCGTTCTTTGGGATAAGAGTTTTAATTCATTCCTTTCCATAAGTCTTTAAAGTGTGATTCCAAATGATTGTATTAGATGTAAATAATAATTTTAGGTAAACGTTATCGGCAATATAAGTGGTTGAATTAGACATTAGTTAAGGAAACTAAAATAAAAAATATTAAATTGATTGAGTATTTAATGTCATTAAAATTATATAATTTTTTTTTCAATACAAAATTACCATATATGTTTTGTTAATAAATGCTCTAAAATTATTTTTCAAAAGTAAAATTCATATTTTAATCTAGTGCTAATTTTGGGCCTCAACTGCACTTAAAAATAGAAAAAGGGAGATTGGCCCACTCAATCGAAGGGTTAATTAGATTAGTGACACACACAGGGAACCCTAGCTCGAGTGAGAGAGGCAAGAGCGTGAACCATGGTAGGGATACTCCTTCGCCTTAATCTGATCTTCTGTTGTTGTTCCTCCTTCTCAAGATTTTGCACTCTCCTCACTCTCTCTCTTTCTTCAGACTTTCAAGCGCAGGAACGGAGGAAGAAACAAGCATGGCCGCGGCCACGTCAAATTCATCCGCTGCTCCAATTGCGGCAAGTGCTGCCCCAAGGTTTTCTTTTTCTCCTTTCTCCATTTTCATTTGTGATTTTTCTAGCTTCCTTGAATCAATAAAATTCTGGTCTTTGGTAATTTGCTTTTGATTTTTCTGAAAAATTAATAGGACAAATCAATAAAGCGGTTTCTGGTGAGGAACATTGTCGAGCAGGCTGCTGTTCGTGATGTGCAGGAGGCTTGTGTTTATGAGCGTAATTTTCTTGGCAAATTTATATTGATCTTTGTATGTGCCTATGAATATTTTGTGTTTTGATGCTTACTTGTTTTATTTTTTATTATTTGTGAATTGTAGAATACACTCTTCCGAAGCTGTATGTGAAGATGCAGTATTGTGTTTCCTGTGCTATCCACTCTCATGTCGTGAGGGTTCGTTCTCGCACTGATCGAAGGAACCGCGAGCCTCCACAGCGCTTTCAAAGGCGCAGGGTATGTGTATTTATTTTGCCCTTTCTGTTTTTCTGCCTTCCTTTCTTCTATATAGGTGTGGATCTGGTTGTACATTGTCTTTTTCACTCACATGTGTTACTAATCGATTATAATGTGGTCAAAATGTTTTCAATAATGCGTAGTTATATGGGTACATATTAAATTTGAAACACTAGCAAAAGCTTGCTACTCGTTATAAAATGTGGAGTCTGGCAGTGCTAAAGATCACGAATCACCCTTGAAACCGTATGTGAAGAGCTTGATAGTGATGGAAAGAAATGAGATTGGACCCTAATCTAATTATGGTTCTGTCTGCTCCGATCTTGTGTTTTAGCTATGTGATTGAGAACTTAAGTTACAAATTTGAAACTTTCTCTAACCTTATCAACTGTGATGTCAATGTAACACTCTTTTAGAGGCTCTTAAAAGATCTGTTCCTCTGCCTTGTGTTTTGAGATTGTATTTTATTTGAGTATGTGAATGTGAAGCCTGTTATTGTATACATGCCTGGCTTCCTCTGCTGAACCCTAAATCCGTGGGAATTTTATTTTCCTGGTCATAGAAAATGTTGTTTGCTGCTTTGAGTGCATAAATAAAGGGGACTCATTTAACTTTCAGTTTGCTTTTAGTATGTGTTATACATATTTGAATTTCTTTATGCTGAATCTCATGGCCTTTATGTTTCACTTGCTGGTGTTTGACGATTATCTTTGGTTCTGTTTTAAAGGACGATGCAGCAAGGCCTGGTCAGCCTGGTCAAGCACCTCGCGCTCCTGGAGTCGGCGCCCCTGCCCGTGCTTAAACACAAATTCTAAAATTTTAGGTCTTATTGGATCAATTTTGTGATAAACTTTAGTTCCCGTTGCTGCTTATTTTTTAAACTTGAGTTGTGTTCGGATGCTAAGTTTTTTTTCCTTGTTGCCTGCGTTACTCATTCTCAATTCCTATAAACTTCAGCGGTTTGAAGTACTGAAGTTGCATAACATTGTTTTACCGTTTATATGCGCCTAATGAAATTGGTCCTTTACCTGGATCTTTTTATATGCGCTAAATGAAATTGGTTCTTTAACTGGATGTCTTTTGAAACGAAGTTGTCTTTAATTTATATTCATGTTTAAGATCATGCTAACTAGTCTCTTAACTGCGCATATTTATCAACTAATTGGAAGATACAAACCAACACATCCACCTAGTCTTCCTTTTCCTTTGGTGCACCAAATCTTACAAAAATTTGCTATAAAAATCCTTTGCTGGTATTCAACCTGCTTATTCTTTCTCTCTCAAGTTCTCTAAAGTTTAGAAATTTTCAACTTTTTAGTTCACTGTAGCACTTACATGTAGAATTATCCATAGCAACAAATGTGATGGCTATGTTTTATATTAAGATATACTGATTTATAAATGTAACCGAAATAAAAAACAAAATGAAGAATGTGAAAGTTGTTTGAGGATGTAAGAAGCATACGTTTAGTGGTTAGTTTAATGAGATTAGTCTCTTAGATCATTACTCATCTTAAAATGAGATTTTAATATATTTTGTAAAATGTTCTAAGAATCTTAGATTTCAAGTAGAAAATATCATATTGTAAAGCCGGTCAATGAAAGTTAGTTTTATTAGGTAAAAATAAATATTACCATCTGAATTTAAACAAGACTAATATGATCTAAATATAAATAAATCTAATAATTAGACGAATCTAATTCTTTTTGAAAAAAATCCTCTCAACTTAGGATTTTATCATTGGATCAATAAAGTAAGTTGTGAAACTTATTTTCACTTTATTAATTTAAGGGTGAAACTTTACACTCTAAAGTGAAATTTACACTTTAAAGAATTTAAATATATAATTTTGGGTAATATACATGAGATCTTAAGTTCATACTTACTAAAAAAAAAATACAAAACTATAATTTTTTATATAATTTACTTATACCAACTAATGAAATATTTCATATTAAGAGGACAATGGACAATGGACATAACTCACAATTGAAAGTCATGTTAGAATAAATTTCTTTTTTTAAAGTAATAAAAAATTTCTTTTAATATAATTAGAAATTATTTTCACCCTCACTAGAATTGATGCAACAGGGAGGGGTTTTATTAGTATATAGGAGGTCTTAGATTCAAACTTCTGCGAGCACTATAATTTTTAAAGTAAAAAAAAAAACCTCACCAAAAAATAAAAAATAGAAACAATTTTCCCCAATATTACCATATAAGTAAGCCATACATTAGAAGAGTGCCAAAGAAGGAACAATTATGCGGAATTTTTAAAAACATATGCACTCAAACTAAACATATGCCTATAATGTAAATTTTTTATAAACGTATGAACGACGGTACTGAAATCGCCACAATCAATGACAATTTTAGCACCATTTAAAAAAAATAGCAACGGTAATAAAATCACCACAAGTAATGACAATTTCAGTATTTTACCCCACATTTGTAAATTCCATTTTGCATCCATGTTTTAAGTATTGGGTTTATACAAAACCATATTAATGTTAATGCCCCTCCCCAATTTAATTTTAAAAATTATATAAATATCTCCACTAACACAAATCGGTCTCATTGCCATCCACCTACTCTCTTGACAACACCAAACCTTTCCATTGAAGAGTGCTTCATTATAGACAACAAGAACCCCATAGCTTGAGTGGACATTTTAGTTTGAGTATTTCCACTCATGTGTTGGGCAAGGTAGATTATTAAGGCCTTCTAAATTGTTGACAGAAGATGAATGATTGTCCATGTGCTCATCCACGTAACTCTAACCTAACCCTAACCTTAAATGCTATGTTTATTCATTGCATAAATTTATTCAAAATATATTATGTAATTTATACATTAGCTTTGCTTTAATCCATCTGCCTTCATGTTCATATTTGCATTATATCAAGTATGAGAGCCACTAACAATTTTTGCTTGCAGTGGAAAAGAAGACAGAGTCAGGTGTTATTGAAGCAGTATCAGGAACTTCTTAAACGAATATAGCTGCCTAACTAATATATTTTAGTTTGGGACAGACCAATTTGTAATGGGTAATTTGTCCACACAGTTACATTCTAATGGATTGAAGCTCTTGTTTATTTTGATGGATCTTGTCAAGGAGATTGTTGTTAGCTAAACGATTTCCTATTCTGTCTAGTTCACTTACCATTTCGTGAATACTAAATCTCCAAAAAAAATTATGATGCGGGTAATGGACAAAAGAGTTTAACTGATTATGCATACAAGGAAAATTTTCTAATTATCCAATCATGGCAAAATCATAAGTGTGCATTCAAAACACAAGGCCGACATACCTAAAAGATAGTGAATTAGGTGGACTAATAATACTTTTAATACTGGAGTCAACCGAATTGCATTTTTCTCCCTCTTTACTCAGTAGGCTTAAATTCGCCTACACAAATGCAATGAAATCGGATTGATTACTTTCACCATTCCATCTAATACGAAAAAAAAATTGTGATTTTGGTAACGTGCTAACCCGAAACCCTACACCAGAAATAATACCTATTTTACTAATTACAATTTTATATTCATTAACTATTAAGTCATTATAAGTTATTGCTTACGTATAAACAAATGCAATTTTCACGCATCTTCAAAACAACTTGTCAAGTGTTGGACCCTCATTTTTGTAAATTTTAATTTCAAATTAATTTTTAGAGTAAATGTGTGGGACAAACAAAAAATTATTCACTTTCTCTAAATTGAGACGAAAACCATTTAATTCATACAATAATCTCTAAATGCTACATGGGGCCTTCGCCAACAAACTCTTTCCAGATGATTTCCTGGATGACTAGTACTCTTGTGATTTGTGGCTTCATGGAGGATGTTTGAGTCTGTGTTTCTCCAACACCTTTGCCATTTTTATGCTGCTCATCTTGATTAAAATGCTGAGCCTGAGACATAATAGTAGTTGGGATACACTTAGGTTTCAGAGCAGAGGTTATGAAATGCTAGTGACTAGTGAGAGTTAGTACATTCACTTCAGAATTTTGATTCTATTTCTATACGCTACTGCTTGCAGTTTGTTGGGTTTGCTTCTACTTTTTCACCTAGCTTCGAACCTTGATACTTAATTAATAGCTTTACTAGCATGATATCCGAATTTCAAATTCAGACAGCCATACATGGTTGGAAATCAATATTATCAATCTTGACTTCCTTCCTTGCCAAATCGAAGGTTTTGATTTTTATATTGGTAATTGGTAACTTGATTATTGCTCAATTTATCGTATCCATGATGGTTATAATATTTTATACTTTATATGGAGCTATTCTACTCCACGGATTGACTTGGATATCATATCAATTAGCCAAACATTGCACCGGAAACAAGAAATGTGGGAATGGATCAACCTTGTATAGTAGGCTGAAATAGTTAATCTTTTGCCTTTTTTTTGTTTAAAGTTATTAAAGTATATCAAACTTGTGGTCTAGGTGTATTTTTCTCCAGGGACAAAGGGTAGTTAGTATGTGAGTTCTAATCTCGTGTTCATTTTCCTCCTGAGGGACATCTAGCAGGATATTGATTCTATCAACATCTTGATCATGGATTATATAGTATTTGAGGATTGGTAGCCCAAAGTGCTTTAAAACTGTTGTTAGATTATATTTCTATTCAAAAATGCATTTTAGACATTCATACACATTATTGATGCAAGTGTGAGCCCATAATATGTATGAGAGATATCATGTTTGGTGTTCAAATAACACCACCTTTTTCTCTTCTAATGAGATGACTCTCTTAACTTGTTCCTACTTGATTAAGTACAATCTAAGATGTGTGCGCTTTTAATCCTCTAAAATGAGAATCTATTCGCAGTGAAAAACTAAGAGATGTATATAACTTTAAATCATTTAGGTGAAACTCATACAACTCTTGTATATCTAATTCAACAAATTTTTAAATCAAATAATAACACGTAGATATTTATTTAAAATGAGTTTAAAAAGGAAAAATTATTATGGGATAAAGAACATGGCATTACTGGTTATACAAAATATTATTTCAGTGTGCGCTCTGCAGACTGCATGCATTGAGATGACTCATTACTTAAAACTAAATTATTGTTTTATATGTGATAAAAACATGCCTAACATGTCTTATAAACATACAAAAATTTCTTTTTATAGGAGAAATGAATAAAACAACACAAGATACCTGCCCAAAAATTTTCATTTGCAAGACTTTTCTTAACATACATAAAAAAAGTAGTATTGGCCAATTCGATGTCTATCTGATTTTCATAACCTCTAAAAGTTGCATTCATTTCAAAAGATCAATTGCGTAGATAACTAGAGCAAACATTATGCTACTCTACAACCTTACCTGTGATCACATAAAGGGTGGAAAAAAAAAAGAAAAACTTGCCTGTGATCACACAAAAGCTCGAAGGTGAGATGTTAACACCATTTGTACCCAATAATTTTTTTAATGTCTAATTGACTATAAAAACAGATAATGTACAAGTTCATCTGGACTATAGAGAAAGAGAAAAGGATGTCAACATGTTCCAAGGGAAAAGGTAGACAACTCTTCCCACCAAAGCAGAACAAAATTGGTCTAATATTTATCTGTAACCAATGGCTTGCGCTTATGAAGCCTTCTTGGACTATATCCCTAGCAACCAATTCTACTTTCTCCCAAATTTACATCTGTATAAAAGAAAACTATTAACTTTTCAAGTTGGCTGGATCAGAGAAAAACCTGCAGCAAGTAACAAAGCTGTGCTATAGAACTCAACTGATGTTGTCATCCTACAAAAACATCTATATGGTTAGATACTGTCAACCCCTCTTCTCATCACTCACCGGAGATTTTTCTTTCCTCACCATCGTCGCCGTCCCTGGAACAATCAGCACGTTGCCCTTAGATGATGAAATACCTGAATCTTCTTTCCCATCCTTTGTTGGCAAACACGGTTTTGCAGATGGTCCTGTGTAAGTTCCAAACACAACATTCAGTTGGGGCGAAGAGGAATTCCTGGCCTTCCCGGCGATAATGGTTGAAGGAACAGACTGTCGAGCTTGTGATGTTCTATTCTGGTGAATGGTTGGAAGAAGTGGGAACTCTTCGTCCGCAAGCTCAAACGATCTTTCGTTACCATTTGTGTTGGTTGTCTCAACAGAACGAGCCTCCTCCTGCTCCTCTTGTCTCAACACAACTTTCGCAATCTGAGGTGATTTGGGCAATACGTTATGATTCATTGGAACATATCTCCTTGGCCTGTTCACCTTTACGCGCATATCCCAGTAGGAATTATGAGTCTGCAAGATTCAACCATGTTGGAGATGACATTGTGAGTTATCATAATATAAATAGATGGAGAAAAGTTTGATATAGAAAACAATATACCACATCAGGTATGTATGTTCCTGTTCCTCTTGATTTCGCAATTTCTTCCATGCTGTAAGTTGCTTGTGAAGCATTTGGATGATAGAATGCCTGTGTTGGGACATATACATCGGTCTGCTGCGTTGGGGCATACACATCGGTCTGTGACGGGGCATACACATCGGTCTGTATTGGTACATATACATTGGTACCTGGTTGATAAAACATACTCCAGTTTTGCTGCGTTGATACTGCATGGATGTCGGCCTGAGCAGCTGATGACGGGGAACTGGGAAGTGCAGTGGGTGGCATGGCATAGTTCCGATACAACTGAATATACCGTAGGGCACCATAGTAACTTTCACAATCTCCACGGAGGACACGCTCTTCAGATTTTCCAGTACCAAATGCATGAACAGGAACGTCAATATCTGG
Source organism: Nissolia schottii (assembly GCA_003254905.1). Lineage (NCBI taxonomy): Eukaryota > Viridiplantae > Streptophyta > Magnoliopsida > Fabales > Fabaceae > Nissolia > Nissolia schottii. Next base: position 791,318 of record QANU01073111.1, on the reverse strand, counting down.
CCTTTGTCCTTTCCCATTTCTGTCCAAAGTGTTCATGAAAAATTTCTCAAGCGCTCCGCCCATCCTTTCTCCTGGAAGTGTAAGAATCTCCTTAAGCTTTCGGGCACCGAAGGAAAGAGCAAATTTGATTCGATATAAGTTTCCTGCAGGTAATGGGTAAAAGGTTGACAAATATGTAAGTGAAATGTGAAGTTTAAAAAAGTAACCATTACAGATTTGAAACAACATCGTGATTATTTAAGCATCGTATATAAAACTTTAAAAGTCATCACTGAAGCATATATTCAATACAAAAGATCTGTGTGATGATAATGAAGGAAGCCTTGATGCATTTTTCAATAGCATGCAAATTCGTAATGAACTTGTTCATGTTTTCCAATCATGTGTAATTGTCCTCCAAATTTCTCAGTCTTTAAGGAAGAAGTCAGCCCACAAGTAATTAAAATACAAACCAAAAAATATGCACCATAATCTGATTTAGTCACCAAAGTTACCTCTGCCGACGCTACGGCCTAGGTTGTTGTCATTTCTCAGAGGATCCAAAATGTTCATGTGCTTGGTGGGAAATTCATGGGTTGCAGTCTCATGTGCCTTTGTCGGAATAGAGCACATATCCCTGTAATTTCTCAGAAACTCATTATTGAGCAACAAACCACCCCGCTCACATTCTGGTGTCTCTGCAACAAGCACATGGAGTTGGGATTATCATTTATTAAGGACAGAAGATTAAACATAAAAAGTTCCATCAACTCGTATATAGTCTCAATTGCTTAAGTGCTCCAATAACACTAACCAACAATTTCCGGAAGGGAAGATAAGGCCTTTGGACCATCTATACTGACATAATTACTCTCCCAATCAAATGTGCTGTAGTAGTCTAAAAATCTGTACAGCACCTGCTAGTAGTAGCAGTTCAGTGGTTTTCTTCTTCACATATATGATATATGTAAACAGAAATGCTGAAAATACATAATGGAAATTGTTGCAAGATTCGATTCACCTCTAGAGGACCACGCACTGAGGAATGATAATGATTGATAATGTACAAAACTAATGTTTCCACTGCATATGTTGATAACAGGCCATGGTGTGCACCAAGAATTCGGCTCTCATAATAGCACCAAGCTTTGATTAAGATAATACTGCGTTTGAACAGATGGTTTTTCCCAACAAGTTGGTCAACCTGAGAATTTTTTAACAAAATAAAAAGAGAAAAAGAATTAGCAAAGCAACGGGAAAAATGAGTTTTAATCAGATTTGGTGAGAATTAACAACAATCATTTGCCAAGAAAATGCTCGAACAATGAATGTAAAGCAACTGAGGAAACAAATAATACAGGATCATTCACATTGGTTCTGACTCTGCAGTGCCCCAGAAACAGAGTTAAAGCAACTAGTACAAAGGAAAGTATAACATAAAAAGGAGTCCAAAATGTCACAATAAGCAAACTCAAAAGAAGCAGAACGTACATATTAGTTCGACATAAGTTTCATTTTTGATATGTCATAAAATTTCATAGTTGATAAGACAAACCATTCACAAGGTCTCCTCAATGATCAGCATTACATATCTGTATGCCGATCTCAAAGAACATGAATAGTAGTGATTTAGCACAAATTAGATTTGACCTGCTCCAGAAAGCGCAGAGCATAGAGTCCAGCCATCTGATTGAACGAGATGTCAACTGCTATATTTTTCACAGAGCATTTCACAACCTGGACCTGCAATCCATCATGCAAACATCAAATGGAGTAAGACTAATAAAGTTGAGAGATAGCATTTGACATATAATCATGAAAATGCCTAACGGTGTTTGGGAAGGCTCACAAATGGTTTTTATATAAAATACTTTCACATAAGAGCCCTTTCAAACTTGAAGCGTGGACATTGTACAAACACACCCTACCTGGTATTGAAATCCAACTTCAATTTAGAAAAATGAGACGTCATGAACCAACTTAGTCAAAGAGGCTTTGATACTATGTTAAGGACCAACTATCCCAAAAGCATAGCTATTGGGTGAAGACTCATGAATTGTTTTTATATCTAACAGAGAAAATGAGTAGTTTTTAATGAATAATCTTAAATATGCAAAGATAAAGAAGCAACAATGGCAGTCAAGATACTCCTTTTCCACGTAGGTTTTAACACCCCAGAAATAATGCAGTATCTATGACATAGCAAAGTTAGTTGGATGCTCAATGAGAAGCTGCACATGTATTTTATTATCCAACTAACAGGCCAATGCCCCTCTAATTTTAAATTTTCTCTCTCTTCTGGAGGCATAGGCACAATCAGTGAGTAGTTTCTTCTTTCCTCACCACACAAATAGAACCAAACTTCATATCCAGCATCTATCCGTAAATAAAGTCAAGCAAAACATTCCAATCTGTAGTTTTACTATCAGCAAGCCAAAGCATAAAAGAAATGCTTAAAATCCTATTAAACATATTTCACGAACACAAGAAGACGAGTAGTAGACAGTAGACAGTGATGTGGGGGGGAGAAATGAAGTCCTCCTCAAAAATGGAATTTTGCATGCAGGCCTCAAAGAATATATACCTTGTAATTTAAACAACAATATTACTTAGCAAATGGACTAGCGGAGAAAAAAGAGAGTTTGTCTCTAAACCTGTGCGCGTATATATTGTATGTCTTTTACTTGGAATTTAGCGTCATCTCTGCTTTCAAGTATATTGCATACTGTTTGTGCCAAATCCTCCTCGGCATTTTCATGACTTAGAGCTGTCAAGTCAATATCTCCATCAGGAAGATACGTTTTCAGTGGGACTGAACCAAATGGGAAGACCTGTAATTGATCCAGAAAAATGCTAAAACATTCATATATGCCACTGCTATAATGGTAATAAAGAATCAAGTTGTTATTAGCACCTAAAATCATTGAAGCTTTCAAAATTAAAAGTGACAGTCAAACCCACCAGAACCAGAAAAGCAAGGTAAAAATTCTCTCTCTCTCTCTCTCTCTCTCTCTCACACACACACACACATATATTGAATTGAAGGCAAATGCTTTTAAGAAATCATGTCCAATTCCCAAGTCAACAATGGTCATCAAAGTAATCAATTAATTGTGAAATATACCTGATATAATTCAATTCAAGTATTTATAACTTAATTATCTGAAGACAGAATTGAAAACCATACATGCTGAAAGCCAAAACAATTTTAAACTACACATACTTGTGAATTGGGAATCATTTTTGTTTTCCCTTAAAAAATGAGGAAGTGCACTGTGTAAAGGGAACTGAAGATATAGCATGTGAAGTTGAAGAAACCAGCAGAAGTAGGATTGTATTGATCATAAAACTTGCAAAGGGAGAAAACAAGGGGTTGGGAGGGGGAGGAGTATAGAAGATTAAAAAAACATGGTTGTTACGACCTAATGATAATAATCCATTAAAAATGTGTAAAATGACTTCTTGAGGTAGTAAAATCATATCAGAATTTGAGTGCCCTGAAAAGGAAAATAAAGATAGAATAAGCAAAAAGGGAAATAAGTCCCAACCAACCATCTCTAAACAGAACAGAAATCAAAGAACGTTCATAGCATAATCAAAATGGATCTGATGAATACAAATCATTTAAAGCAGCAAGCATTCGGAAATTACCCAACTATGACAAGCCAATAGAGAAGAAGAAAAGGTCAAATGTACTCCACCAATAGAAATTAACAAGTACGAAAATTGGATCAAAATATACCTCTGCTCCATAGTAACCTCTAATCAGCCTCTGAACATATTCGATAACCTCCTTTCTGTTCACCTCAGAAATTACATTAGGTTGGATTGTACACAGTATCTCTTGGGCCCTTTCTTCAGCCATCAGCCAAAGTTCCTCATCAATTGACAGCAGTTGTTGGTTAGGTGAGGATGGCAGTAACGAATTTTCTTGTATATCTTCCATAGGGGCTGCATATACCAGGATTCAGATATCCTGAAAAGAAAACCTAGACAACACCAAAAACACACAACCTCAGCATTGACTACAATCAATGCACATAAAACAACAAAAAGGATCCCCAAAGCACAGATCTTTTTGTAAGAGAAAAGGGATCATGAAAACAGAAAGAAATCAGCCAAATTACATTCAGGTGAACCTAGGATGAAAGATAGGGATAGATCGGCACTACTACCTAGTTAAATTTAAAATAAATGAGCAGAACCTGTGGTGTCAATTTATTAATGTTCGATTCCACAAATAATAGAATCAAATACTTGGCCACTGCAGCAATCCTACCCGTGCTCACACCAGCATAACAATTATGTAAAATATAACTATAGGTATGTAAAATATAACCCTGAATGATCTGGAATTTAATAGGCAAAGACAATTATGCAGGAGAAGCAATCACATAATCCGGAAACGGTGAAAAGACAAAACGATAAATAGATCAAAGACCAGTTTGGAAAAACAATGATTGCAAGCAACATCAGCAACTGAGGTGAGGTCTCACTGAAAACACGTGAAGAGTGGTTTTCCTCGTGGTTTACCCTCAAATTGTAGCTCCCGAATAATGAGTTCCTTTTGTTATAATCACATGAATCTTGAACCAACACATGAACCAACACAGAACAAGGCAATATACAATATAAGGAAGCTGTTAGTGGCTGAGTCAATTGTAAGCTTTCAATCAATTCAGTAGAACAGAGCATTTCTAGGTTCTCAAGAGAAGACAATGTTATCAATAGGGGAATATCAGAAATAGCATTTTGCTCAAAACCTGCTATTTTTCCACTATAGCAGTCAATTAACACAGTTAAATAGCATAACAGCCAGCTCAAAACCCGCTATGCTATGCTATAGCGGATATTTGATAACATAGAGAAAAGATAGCCTATTCCCAACCCAAGAAGTAACAGGTTCTGAAGCAGGAAATGCTCTATCACTCAACCATTCAACCAGTGTTGGGGTTTCAAGTGAGACACACTTAGAATCAATTCTCAGCCGCTGCAGAAGTGAAAAATTCTCATTTCTAGGGCTCCCAAATAATGAGTTCCTTTTCTTATTAGTTTGTTTTTTTGGATAAAAGAAGTGGGTTCCTTTTGTTATAATCAAGTGAATCTTGAATCAACACAGAACAAGGCATGATACAATATAAGCTATTAGTGGCTGAGTCAATTGTAAGCTTTCAATCAATTCAGTAGAATAGAGCATTTCTAGGTTCTCAAGAAAAGATAGCCTATTCCCAACCCAAGAAGTAAAAGCTAGGTTCTGAAGCAGGAAATGCTCAATCACACAAATCAACCATTTCAACCTTGTGTGTTTGAGCCCCAGCACAAGTGAAAAAATTTCTCACTTCTAGGGCTCAACAATTGATTATGAGCCGCCACAACAAAAATCCAAACACGCTAGACACAAATAATGAGGCACATAGAGGTACATTGAGCAATGATGAACATAAAAAAACTGAAGACCCTGTGATTGCAAAACCACTAGTTTTGGTTCCACAGAATTTCATCCATGAAAGTCCATTATGCCCAGCCAGAAGCCGCAGTCTTTTACCTCTAATCAAGATCATAAAGAGAAGCAGAGGGGAGAAAAGTTATACCTCAAAGGAAAGCAAAAATGATGCTGGCACCTCACAGAACCAAGTGGGTCGAAAGCTCTGAACCTGAAACAAACCACCGAGAGAATCAAACGAAGGGTGCTGGCAGAATCATCAAAACCCTAAGGCGCAGAAACACTCATTCTGTCATAAGCCCCCCAAATTTGATGTCTGTCAAGCACTCTGGAGTTTCGGTGGCCCCCACCCACTATCCACACCAGGGTTGGTAGCTGCTGATTCTAATGCGTCTCGATCATGGGGTTCCTTAAATACCCAAAAATAAAAATGATGGAAAGAAAGAAAGAAAAGAAAAAAAAAACTCAACTTTAATTATCCCAAGAAATAAAAAACCCAGATTTTCAAAACTCAGACACTCATCCACACACGTGTACTCTGCATAAAGGGTTTTCGATAATCCGATCCAAAAAAAAACCCCACACATAAATACAAATACGGTTACATCCCATTTCGTCCTCGGTTTTTTTTTTTCCTTTTTTGGGGTTCGAAATGTTGACTCTCATCACTCCATTATCCTCATTCCCACTACGCTTTTCGCGCAACCCAGTTCCTCGAAATCAGTGTCGCGGCTCTAAAGTCAACGACTTTCCGCCGAATTCCTGCGGAAGAAGCTGCAAATCCGAGCACCAAACCGAAAGGGGCCTAGAGTTCGAAACCGGTGGCGCGTTTTACCGGCACGAGAGCGCCGCCGGAAGGGACCTCGGGGTCCTCGCCGCTTCCCTGCACAAGAAGTCCAACGGAACCTTGCGCGTGCTCGACGCGCTTTGCGGCTGCGGCGTTCGGTCGCTCCGGTACCTGGTGGAAGCAGAGGCAGATTTCGTTGCGGCGAACGATGGGAACGAGTGCTATGGAAGCACCATTGTGGAGAACTTGTCGAGGGCGCAAGAGGGTGAGGGTGGAGGAGAGAGGTGGAAGGTTACTCATTTGGAGGCAAATCGTGTGATGACGGATTATTATATGCAGAAGAATTTCTTTGATTTCATTGATGTTGATTCGTTTGGGAGTGACTCCTCTTTCTTGAGGTCAGCAATGAATGCTTTGAAGCTTGGTGGGTTGCTCTATGTCACTTCAACTGATGGCTACTCTTCTGGTGGTCACCGTCCTCATCAGTAAGAAGATATTCTGTTTTTCTTTTTTTTCTTTTTTTTTGTTTTTTTGCTTTTGTTTCTTTGATCACGTGAGACTCATTTTTCAGTTATAGTGTATGAGTATATCTTAGAATTTGTACTTGGAGTTCTCAGCCTCGATCAAGTTTGTGTCTAAATTCTAAAATTAGTTATATTAATTTATGAAGGTATCAAAAATGAATTTAGTTATTCTTTGGAATTGGCTAATTTAACCAATCTCAAATATGTAATTATCTGCTTTTGGGGAAGAATGTGACCAATGTCAACATAATTAGGGAATATGAAGGTTAACGTGTAGTATATGTTCGGTTCAGTTTAACATGTTTGGTCAAATTTGATTTTTAGTTTAACCCGTAGTTTAGTCAGAAGCTAAAGAAAAAAAAAAGTTACTCTTCATTTGGACCAAATTGTGGTTTGTTATGAATAATCCAAACACAGCATTCATGTCCTCTAATTTATTCTTGGTTGGGATGCTTTTGATGATGTTTGTGTCCTATATGTGACGGTTGTGATGGGTGGTTGTGTTTGTTTGGCAGATTGATTAATGTGCCTAGGCAAGTTTAAGAGGTGATTGTAACTATCCATACTTTTGATTGCTAGTTCTTTAGCTGCATATGGAGCCTATGTTCGCCCTATGCCATATTCGAATGAGATCGGTTTGCGAATGCTTATAGGTGGGGCTGCCAGGGAGGCTGCAGTGTTGGGGTATCATATCACTCCCTTGTTCTCCTACTATGCTTACCATGGACCTGTTTTCCGGGTCTTGCTCAGATTAAATCGTGGGAAGATTCATGACAGTAGGTAAATTGTGTTGCATCTTGATCTTGTTTGGTTTTTCTTTTTGGGTTCTCTTTTAAGTTGCTATTTAGAAGCTCCTTTCATTTGTCACTTCTATGATTACTGTAGGCATTATGGCTTTATTGGCCACTGCCACCAGTGTGGAAATTCCCATGAATTTTCTTGGGATCAACTTGGTCAGATGAGTTGCTCTTGCAGTATGCCAATGGTATAGTCTAGGCTTCTTCCTAGAGGTTTTTCGATAATCTATATTTGTCTATTGCAAACTACTTTTGTAAATTTTAACCTGTGCTGTTAAGGAATATTGCCTGATAATCCCTTCTCGGTTTAATGTGATGACTTGTCTATTACTATCAGCTGTTTAAAAGAATGATTTAAGTAACAAGAATGAGGGAAACTACTGAAGCTTCTATAATCTACTTGTGCTGTTTAATTTTCTGTGTTCAAACTTAGAGAATAATAATGTTACTTCCTATTAATGCATATCATACTTATTTCTTTTCCATTTCAGGTTTCAAACTCCCTAGTGGTGTCCGGACCTCTTTGGACAGGACCTCTTCACGATGCCGCCCATCTAATGGACATGCTAGATCTGGCCAAGGAGTGGGGATGGGTTGGCGGCGATGGCAAAGGCAGTCTTGAAAAACTTATAAAATTGATGGTTGATGAGAGTGACCCCAAGTTGCCATTTGGGTATATCAAGTTGGATGAGGTGCTTCTTGTTGAAGAGATTGATATCTAAATTGCATTGCAAAAACAGTGTTAGGCTGTCAGCTATTCTGCTTAGAAAATGACTTATGGTTGCCTTTCATGTGTATTTATTCTTTAGATGGCAAGCCGTGCAAAAATTAATTCCCCTCCTCTGAGGGCCTTGATGAGTGCCATGCACCAGGTACTAGCATTAAAAATCTTTAATATTTCTACTTTGGATGGATCTTTGTTATGTTAAGAACAGATTTAACTTAGTTTCATTTCAAAGTTGTGTTGAAAGATTGTTAATCATTGCATCATCAAACAGTGTAAATATCTCATATTGTAGAAAATTATATCAAGATCCTCTTTTCAAGTGTGAATCTTGTATATCAATTCAAACACAATAAATTAAACAGCTATGTTAAGCATTCAATCTTTTATGGTATGAAATTCAATTGTTCACATGCGCCTTTTTGCTCTGTGTCATGTAACCATTGTTAGTTTGTTTTGTGAGTTTGGTTGCATGAGGTAACTGAATCTTAGAGTGTGTTCATGTTGACTCCTTATAGATAAAGCTTCAGACTTTAGAGATTATGTTGGTTTATTGCAGGAGGGTTATGCTGCCAGCAGGTCTCAGATATCCACAAATGCAATTAAGACCAATTGCCCCATGACAGAATGCATTAGGATTGCCAAAGAACTGTTGCAGGTTTCTATTGCATAATGATTTGACTGTTGAAGGTACCTTCTGCTATATAATCACGCTGATAATGCCGTCAGAGCGAAATTGCTCTGCATCAGTTAATGCTCAAAAGTGTTGAAGGTCGAATCTACAGTCTTGGTCATATGAAGTTTTGAGCCCCAACATCTGTAACCTAGTTTGGTAGTGATTCAATTGACAAAATGTAGATAGATGTGCATTAAGTAAAGTGCCAATAACATCAGCCAATAACATCATTCTTTGTCTAACAAGTATTGATTGATGTTGAAAATTCAAGACTCAAGAATTCCTAAATACTCCCGTCAACCACTTTTAACTGTTACTTTTGACTTTTCTAGTTACATCGATATGAAAGTCAAAAGTGACAGTTAAAGTGCAAGCAATTAGCTCTAGTACTATGATATGATGACAGTAATTCAACTGCAAAACACGGATAGTAGCAAGGTTGATGAAAGGAAGAAGCAATAAATCCATCGAGATCCATGTTCATTCATGTCACCAGATAAAAGGATCTTGGATATATTGCTAAAAGCTAGGATTGCAGAATCGGTGTTCAAAACACCAAACTAATCTATACCTGCAAACACTTATTGCATATACTTTGTATTTTAACGTTTAAATCTTTCAATTCGTACATCCTCAAATTATAACCGTCTTCAAAAATAATTCTTTTAAATTCTATCAATCAAGAATTTAGCTTGTTACCATGATAAAATATCTGAATCTAAATGACAATGTTAAACTTCTTACATTTTGTTCTATAAAATTCTTTCTTATTATATTCTTTCACGTTTCTAAAATTAACTAAGAACAGGAAAGATCTTTTTTATTGGACGCAAGGATACTTGTGGATATCTAAATGGATTTTGCTAACTTGCCGATATTTATGATATTTTGTATTGAAAAATGTGATATTTAAACGTTTTTAATGATATTGATTGCTTAATGAACTTAAAAGTTTCTTATTTTAACTTCCTTAACTAAGGCTAGCGAATATATGTATATATATATATATACATAAAAGCATTTTTCTAATATTAAAAAAATTTAAAATGCAAAAATCACAATAACAACTGAAATACTTTATAGAGGGAGAAACTAAAGATTGTCCACCATTGCATCATTTAATTGAACTAGTGCACAAAGTACCTTAAACAACGTATAACCTTCCCTTGCTTCATACCTCGTATAAACACCATAAATCCATTCAGAGCCACAATTAGGACAAATCATGCGATCATGATTTATGAGTAACAACATGCCATGGAGCAGACAATTTATTTGAGATGACAACACAAAGATACTATCAACATGAAAAATTTATTCAACATCCATATGTACCAACCACAAGTGGAAAACAAATAAAGGGACCAAAGGAAACAAGCAGAGAGCCATTTTAGTTCACTTTCCATAAAAGCAGTGTAATGAATCCTGATGGGGGCATGGCATCGTCTTCTCCTTCAATATCTTCCAACTAGTGGCATTGCGGCATACAGATGAACGAGCCATCATAACACAGCAGAGTGAGATACTGTAGAAGGAGTGAATATGTACAAGTGACAATCGTGAGCATCAACTTTAGCACTGAATGATGACACTGCATCTGCTGTTAGTGCCTTGTGCTGCAACATAGTAAAGGGACAATAACATTTGATTTAACAAGTGTCCTCAGAATAACAAATAAATAAGAATAGAAACATACAACTAGATTAGTTTACCTGCCATAGATCCCTTATGGAAACATGAATTCCTGATTCAAGCCCAAGTGCATCCCATGAAGCTGTTATGGTAGTAGCTGTCGAGCACCGGTTCCAGAGAGCGACGACCAACCGATGTCCTGATAAAGGACCTGCCCAAACCTGTAAAGATGAAAAAAAGTAATATGCACAAGCTATACTTCATATTAGTCAGCACACATTAAGATCTATATAGGAACAAGTGACTAATCCTGCTAAAGTTATAACATCGATAGTCAAAATCTTAGAAATCAAATTAACGGGCGCATAAGATGAGTCTAAGAACTAGTAGAGTTTGATAGAGCGGATCACATGTATATTTGCATGATGAGATGGGTTTATAAAGTTAAAATCTGTAGGACAGTGAAACTCATGTTAATCCAAGATGGAGATGCATACAAGTCCCTTGATCCAGATAGACTGTGAGGCATGTCTACAATGAACTTGGAAAACCTAAGCAAATTACCCAAGCATTATCACACACATGCATCATGATGAGGTGATACAGAACAAATTACCTGACAGCAACCATCTATTCCAGTAACTTGAACCTTCCTTCCTTGGACACCAAGTGGGTCTGCAAAGAGACATAATAATTAATAACCTCACTCGCCTAAGCTTGCTGAATAAGATAATAAAAACGAAAAAGAAAATACCAAGTAAAACATAAACAACAACTGCGACAACACACACACACACAGGCATCATGCATCAACATGACTAATTGAGTACTCTGAATAACAGAAAGAGGAGGTACCACCTTGATTTACAGCAATGACTTCTTTGTTGCTCAAAATCTCAAATGTCTCAGCAGTCATATTTCTGACATCACAACCAACCAATAGGGGAGCCTGCACATACAAGTTAAAAATTTTGAGCTTGTGAAAAATCCAGCTGTATTATTTGAGTTAACTTGTGATTCCTGCAAGTTTGTCTGCATGCTTCACTCACAAGAAATTGTGGCCTAATATGAATGAAGCAAGGATTACCCTCTTACCATAGGTAAAGGCAAATTAACAAACTCAGACTGGCCTTCTTTTTAGGTTTTATGAGAAGAACCAGTTTTCCACCTTTACCTGCTATCCTAAGTGATAGTCAATCCCAAATTGCTACCTAAAATTATGAGGCGACATATAGAATGCAGGTGACAAGATTACAAACAGTATAAAGAATGCACCATTTCATGTAAAAGCCCCAGAGGTGAAGGTGGGAGAGATAGGAATTAAGAACAATACCTTCATCAAAGCCCAGATGCTGAAGTGAGCACGGTATTCTTGGTAAGTCATGCCACCATTGCCAACTTCCAACATATCTGGGTCTGTCAAAGTGGTAATATGAGGGATGAGTAAGAATGCTTCAAGTTTTCCCTACCTTTCCAATAAAATATTAAGAAAGATGGCATGTGTACCATTCCATCCTCCAGGACCAGCATACGCAGCCCACTTGTCATTAAGATCAGCAATGGTTGTCATGCTGAACAAAGAAAAATATTTTTCAGAATAGAACTACCCTGTAAGAAGATTTTAACCTGATAGAATGTTAAAATGCACACTCCATAAGTCAAAGTCCTATTTTAACCTTGCCCAAGAATCATTGATGTCATCAGTTGTGCGCCAACTGTTACCAACATTGCCTGCCCATAAAGCAGGATCATCAACACCCCTACAAAAAAAGTACAGTAGGAAAATCTCTGTCAAGCTAAGAGTAATTAACATTGATAACAAACAACAGACACACCTTATTACCATTCACAAAGTGAATAGAAAATCGTCCGTCCAGTTTCATTCAGAGCATCACGCATTGGTGGATATCTGCAACACAATGAACAATATTGAATCAATTTATATGTACCAGGTGTTGCTGCTTTTGCAAATACTGAGTCAAAGTTAGGAAATACCTTTTTTTGGGTGGGATGCCAAGATTGTAACAATTGTCATACTTCAAATAATCTACACCCTGGGCAAAGGATTGAGTAGGGAAAAAATCACTAATGAACTCAAGAAAAAGATACGGAACAAGAATTTAAATTTATGAATAATGTGACTGAAATGTTTAGTTACAAAAGAATGATTCCAAAAAGCACCTCAAGATATGTTAGCAAAATGTGTTTATCTTTCATGCCACAGTATACAAGATATATACGAAGGACTAGGTCATTGCTAAGTTCCACGATGAATGAAGAATATACCTCAACACACTAATGTCAACCATATCAATTACGGAGAACTATATGATCTAGGAAATTAAATGGCCCAAATTCTTATCTCTTCCAAATTTGGCATTTATGATTACTCCAAGCAGAACTTAACATCCAAAGATTGGTTTTGTTTCCAAAATTTGTTGTTTATGATTACTCCAATCAGAACTTAAAAAGATATAGGAGTGTTAACGAATTTATATCGGGTGTAGCTTGAACCTGGCCCCACCCATGTGCAATGCACATAACATATAAATAGATAGGGAGTACTTCCGTTCCTCGGACATCCACAAACTCCCTGAAACATGAAGAATACCTGATACTATTTTGCAAATTATAAGATCAGAGATTAGAATCTAACCCAAGAGGCAAGCAAATCTGCATCATCAGTTTCATGGAAAATTGATCCTGGTCGGACTTGACATGTGAAAACCCTAACAACAGTTGGCAGTGTAAAAATATTTAGCAGGACCACATTGAAAGTGAGAAACACTTGTTTAGAAATTGTTTTCAAAACAGATGGCCTGACTATGCAATGCATCTTACCCAGCATCAGAATATATACCAAGCTTGAGTCCCTTTCCATGTACATAATCTGCAAGTGCTTTGATTCCTGATGGAAATGTCTTAGGATCAGGTACCAGTTGACCCTGCACTTTCACACCAAAAACAGTAAGGAGCAACATATATTTACTCAGAGAATGCTTCTATCACTTTAAATCTTTCCTACAAAACCACTTATTTCTTGCAGAAAATAATAATGCATATATACCTGCTTAAAAGCTTTACTGATTGATTAAACATTGTAAACAACACATAGACCAGCACAGTAGAAGTACAAAGAAAGTATCACTTTAAACCTTTACACGTGACCATTTTGTAGATTATATTGAAGGACTGTCCAGTTATATCTCTTTTAAGTGATACTACTTGGCCAAAACACAAGTTTAAATGGAAAAGACCTTTTCCTCATCTCATTTGAAGTCAAGAATCAAGATAGAGAAAGATGATGGCCCTAAAGTCGATCCAGTAACATTGAAAGGAATAGGATAGTATTTAGCTGACCTTTGAATCTCTTTTAGCAGCAGACCAGCAATCATCTGCACATTGTAAGTTGCAATATCAAACAAGTGTAAAATAGATAAACTGCTGTTAGTATGTTCATTTTGAACACACAAGAACAGTACCTATGTTAACGTACACATAACCTAAATCGGCAAACCCCGTTGATACCAATGCATCAGCTGCAAGGATAAAATACACATCAGTACTGTTAGACATAAACTGCTGCTATTATTAGCATAAATATGAAACAATGCTTGCGGATAGAAGAAATGCGCCATCAGAAACTATAAATATCAGATGCATTGTAAAGCATCTTAATACAACAAATCTTCATCCAATTGAACTGAACTTGGTCTTTGATATATATTTTTCCTATTTGTGCCCTCGACTATGTATTGCCTTCAATAACATCTATAATTGTCCACTTTTCCAAGACTTAAATTGAACTTGTTTCTCGTCCAATAACAGAAGGATATAAGTTGTGAGATTGTGATTTTATTAGTAACTATATTAACATAAAATCAAACATCGATGAGGAAGGACCATGAGTATGATTACGAGGCCCGAGAGATTTATATTCCTAGTTAGTCATACTCACAACCATCAGTCACGTATGCAGCAATTCAGTGAGGAAATGGAAGTGATGAAGAGATGAAGCAATCTACATTCTACAAAAGCAGGGGCATCAAAGGAAGAAATCAATACCCGTTTCCTTGATGACAGTTTCATTGATATTGCAGGCAAAGAAGTTCCAGCTATTCCATCTACACATCACCAAATCCACATCCACGTAAGTAACCTCACCAAATATTTCTAATAACAACCAAAAAGTAAAACTTAAGCCCTTTCCCCACCTAATGAAATGAAATCCCCGATCAAAACATGGCAATCAAAACCTCCACAGCCCAACACGAGAAAAAACAAAAAGGGGGGAAATTGACACGTCATCATCATCTCTCCGATAACACAGATTCACAGTGAAGCTGCTTGTGCATGTGGGTCCTTCTTAATACACTTTTTTAATTCTAAATGAGCTAAAGAACCCAGAAACTTCTTTCAACAAAGAGCAAAAAACTCAGAGTCAGAGAGAGAGAGAGAGAGAGAGACAGAGAGACGAACCCCATTTGAGGCGTTAGAGCCAACCCATTACTGAGTTGGAACACTCCATACTTCGAAGTATCGTAAATTGAGTGAAAATTCGATCTGAAAATAGATGATTTCTCGTAGCTCTGCAACAGAGGAACGACTCTCCCTGAAACCGAAACAGAGGATGTACAGTGGAATAGGATTAGAATCGCCAAGTGCACCAAAAAAGAAGGGTTGCTCTGTTTCTGCTTCGCCATGAGTGTGCCTAATACTCTGTTAATTGGAAGGGTGAAAGAGCATATAAATGAGGAGTGGGGCACGAGAACACTGTCACTTGAGACAAATCGCAAACATCACGGTAAGAGAGGTTGTAGTAGCAGTAGGAACAGAGAAACAGGGGATTGAAGACATGTATTTGAAAGTTCAACATGTGTTACCAGCTTTAGCAAATCATCGTTATTATCTTCTTCTTTTATTGAGTTTAAGTACACCTGTTCAAAAGTTTTAAATAAAAATTTTATTTCATATTTTTATTTATTTTTATAAAATCTTATGTTCCATTTTTATTTTATAATTTTTACATTATACGATTATTCTTATTTTGTTTGGATAAATTAAATTGTGAAAATTACTGCTCTTATAATTATAACATTACATAATTAAATCTTACTCTCACTCTGGATAATTGCGCTTTTGGGGACTTGAACTTGTGTCATGATTTTTAAGAGACTTACCATTAGAACGACTTTTAAAGAAAAATAGTGGTATTTAAAGAAATAAATGTATCGTCAGTTGATCATGTGCTTATAGAAGACGAGAATCTCGCGTGTAATATTCCCTTTGATCCATTTGTATATTTGTGTACGTGTCAGTGTTGCTATTTTCCCTCATAGTTTATATCTATTTAATGATGCTTTTTGGGTATTGAATCCAATCAACCCTAGTTGTGAAATGCAAAATCTTAGTCCAACATCATCTGTTTTTATGAGATTGTACCATCGAATAGGATTAGTTTACATTATTATGATGTGATTTTGGCCACATCCCTAATTCGAGGATTTTACTATTATATTCCTGGTATACAAATTATTTATCAAAATACTTCTATTTTAAAACATATTATAGGACTATCACGATTTTGGTTACCATGGCATGGGTGTTAGTGCGGCGATGCCACGTTAGATTCGCCTACAAGGTCAGTGAATCTTACACATATTTGGCAATTGGCTTGGGCAAATTCGTCAATCGGTTTGGCGAATTGCACAAAGATTTGGCTAACCCGCTGGTAAATGTGGTTAAAAGAAAATTGGAATTAAAATTGTAGAATTTATTTTAACAAAGCAAGGAATAATTTGCCTAACATTCGCCAAACCAATCAGAGAATTTGTGTTACATTCGCCAAGTCAATTGTCGAATTCGTGTAAGATTCGTCAGCCTTGTTTGTGAATTTTGCCTAGATTCGTCAGCCTTGTTGGCAAATCTGACGTGGCATCGCCGACCTGCCACCCATGTCATGTCAGTCAAAACTGTAGTAGTCCTGTAATATATTTCAAAACAGAAGTATTTTAATAAATAATTTGTATAACAAAGGTATAATAGTAAAATCCTCCCCTAATTCCGTCGGTGGCTTAACTTGTTTTTCTTATGGTGACTTTGCTTGTTTATGAGTTATTTAATGTTTCCATTTGTTTTTATTAATTGAGCAGTGGATAGAGGTGTACACTTCATCCATCTCTACATAATCTTTGGTTTCTAGACGCTTCTCTTCATTTGACAGGACCCACAATAGACTTGCATAGTTCAAAACCAGAAAAATAATAATTAACTTATCCACTTTCCTAAGCCTTTGATGGAATTAGCCATATTTTAACAGAATTCTGTCTTGTGCGTACACGATTGTCCAAACGTTATTTCTAGTCATTGAAATAATTAAATTAGAACTGAACATTTGGTAAGGTTTCATGTCTTCATGGTTTATATTAATTTGGTATATAAATCAATATAAACAATTTATATTTACAAAAGAAAAAGGTATAAACAATTTATCTTATTAAATGAATAGTGTATGCAAAGAATATGTTAAAAATAAAAAGAAGAAAATTATTATAGACAAAATGGAGAAATAATATAGGAAAGTAGCTAGGTAACTACAAAATTATAAAAAAAGTTTCAAATATGAATGTCAGTGGCAATGTAAGGAGAAGCATGAGGACAATGCATCCGTTTTAAAAGACAAACATTTTGTTCAGCAATGCACAGAGCGGGGGCAAAAGGATTGCACAGCACAAAGGGGGAGTACTCAAAATATTGTTGTCCTATGTGAAAATTATTTGAGATATTGTCAACTTTTACTAGGAAGAGCAAAAGATCAAAGATTCCAGTCAATGGAGAGTCATCTCGAATCTATTTCGATATTAATAGGTTTGAGTTTGGATCCTCTAAATAAATTTGAATGTATTTAAACGAAAAATAAACAATTTTACTTTTAAATAATAAAACATAAACCATTTTTTACTTTTCACCGATAAAG
This sequence comes from Nissolia schottii, assembly GCA_003254905.1. Classification (NCBI taxonomy): domain Eukaryota; kingdom Viridiplantae; phylum Streptophyta; class Magnoliopsida; order Fabales; family Fabaceae; genus Nissolia; species Nissolia schottii. Next base: position 773,780 of record QANU01073111.1, on the reverse strand, counting down.
TGGTCAAATATTTTTGGTCAACGCTTAAATGGACTACCGCAGTATATTCAGCTCATCATCTATGGGCTTCAAGTATGCCACCCGCAAAAAGAATCCATGGGCTTTTATGACTCTACAACTAAACAGATGATCAATTCAGGTTCAGTCCGCTTGAAAATCACGACACAAAGGTTGGCTTGAAAAAGGAAAACATAATAAGAAAATAGTTTTTTTATCACGGTCATTTAATCAAATATTGTTAAATGAGTTAAATCAATTAACTTTCTTGCTCACTATTTATAATTTTACGTCCTTTTTTCTGCACTAATTTCACAAACTGTATTTAAAATATCAAAATATTATAATTGATTTGATTTTTAATTAAATTTGTTTTAAAATTTTGAATCAAATTTAAATTGAACCAAATCAAATCAATAATCGATGGAAACACAATCTAATTTATTACAATCATAATAATTGATTTATAAACCAAATCACATATTATTTGTATCTAATCAATTCAACCCTATATCAAATCAATGGTTTTAAATTTGAGCCATAAGAATAAAAAAGTCGTATCTCTAAGCAACTTAATATGTCTTATACCGGAATAGACCTAGGATAAACTCCAATTCCAAATTAGATTATTGCATTAGTGTTATATTGGACTTATAAAATTTATTTAAGCCCTATCTATAATAAACAATGTGAGACTTAATAAATTCCTACCCTTATAACAAAATCTTACATGTCAAACTGAATTAATCAAATTTCTGATATTAAGAGGTTACATAGAAAAGAAAAAAAAATCAAATAAAATAAATGTTCCCAATTTTGAGTCCATTGTAAACTCCACTACCATAGTAAAACTGATAAATACGTGGCCTTACTGGTTTGGATGGACAGCTCGGATTGAACTGTGCAAAACTATAGGCTTGTCAATTAATGCATGAATCCTTAACGCATCCAGTTACATTAAAGTTTACAATATTAGTAGCATCAAAAAAAGGAAGAAGCAACAAGATGATATAAAGTATTTACATTACAAAATTAGTAAGAAATAAGAAAGAGCAGCATAAGAAGAAGAAATCAAGACCAAGACCCGGGAAAAATTAAAAATTAATTAATTGTTGAGGCTGTTGATGGCGGCACCCACCTCTTCGGAAGCCTGTTGAGTACCATCCCCCGCAACGGCAGTTCTATGCTGGTCACCCCCACGTGACGGTCACGTGGATACATGACGTGTCCGGCTGGGTGGTCACTGGGATCCAGCAAGATCCGAGCAGATGATGTTGATGATGATGATATCAGAAGCAGAAACATGATGAGCACTGCAAGGTGGTGGTGGTTTGAGTGCGGGTTAGCCATTGCTATATCCAGCGATAAGTGATTGAAAGAGAGCTTAATTGATGACAGAAAGTAAGCAAGATTTTGTGGGGTGGGGGCGTTTTGTTTTATAGGAGTGGATGGGAAAACAATCTCATAATAATGGATCAATACGAATAAAGGTTTAGATTTTGGCTCAAATCTTTTAGATTTGATTTACACCCTCAAATTTTATTTTATTTTACTTTTAGTATTCATGTAAACATATTAGAAATTATCTAATTTTAGTACTTATTTTTATTAAGATATTATGGTTTTAATTTTGACAATATTAATTGTTAACGTAATTAATAGAGTATTGTCATATTAGTAATGTCATGCGAACATAATAGATTCATTTGACCCATGACTTAACTCTCATCTAACTCATAACTCGCTATTTGACATTATTTTAGGTGGTGAGTAAGTCGTGAGTGGAGATAAAGTCGAATCAAAATAAGAAGTTATGAATCGGATAAATTAAATAACAATTATTTAGCTGACTTTTTAGTCAATTAAAACAAATAGAAGAACGACAACTTTGTTTCTCTGAATTTCAATTTGAGGAGGAGACTAAGTTTTAGAAGAATACATGTCAATAGTAAAAACTTAATCAGTGAAATACTTCGTAAACAATGATTATTTTCTAAATGGATATGAATATTTTATGGCTTAGTTGGTAATTGGTAAGAACATCACCGATTGCTAGATTGGAGGTCTAGAAGTCCACGCCGTGAGAATAAGCAACGACGCCACGAGCATGTCGTCAAGAGCGACAGCGACGCACAGTAGAGGTGGTTGCTAGCGTTTGCAATGATGGGTTTTTGGATGATGGATTGGAGTAGAGATGAGAGAGGAAGAGGAAAGAAATGAGGGAAAGGTTTCTTTATGATGCAAACATTGTTCTTTATTTTTGGCTGTTGATGTGTTTTAATTTTTATAGACGGTTATTAGGCACTTGAGTGTCATGTGAGAAGGGAAATTAAGAGGATCTGCTCGAAAAAATACTGTGTACACAGTCCGCGCTTTCGACAACTCAGTGAATTGTGCACAACTATAGGCTTCTCATTAATTAATACATGTATCCTCAAGTCACATTGAAGATAGAAGTTAATATCCAAACAACAATGGAGATTATGATTTTTGTATTCTGAATTCTAAAAACCACAAAACCGAAGCAAAACCTGAAGAATACCCTGTTGCATGTATTAACAATAAAAGAAAAAAGTCACAACTTTTTTTTTTAATTGGTAACACTGAAATTTTAATGATAAACTCTTCATCATTACACCATTCTTAATTGCTTAAACAAAGTATATATTTACATTACAAAACTAAGAAATAAGAAAAGAAGAAGTAAATCAACACTACCCAAAAAATAAAGTAAAATAAAATACGAAGAATTAAGGAGAAGGCCATGGGAATTATGGAAGAATGGCTTGCAGCTGGAGCAGCTGAGGCATGCATGTACTATATTCCTTCCATTTCACAATATACGTCAGAAATAAAATTAGTACATTGATAAATTAACTAATCATATACATCAATTTAAGTATGTGATTATGACAAATACTATGAAACAGAGGAGCATGTGTTAAGTATTAACTGGGGGGGAGGATGTTGACTCCGTTGCTGGGTGCTGATGGTGGGACTGTCCCCTTTGAAAGCATGTTCAGTGTCAGCCACCCCGCCACTCTCGTTCCCCGCAACGGCAGCTTTCCGGTGACGACCCCCGCGTGGTGGTCACACGGTGACACGTGTCCTGACGGGTCCTCCTTCTCGTGCTGTCCCACCGGTGGTGGATCACTGGGAAGCACGAGGTTCAAAGCGGGCGGCTTGGTCGACGGCGCTGCAAGGCTGGAACCGCGCAAGATCCTTGCAGATGATGATGATGATATCAGAAGCATGGCTAGAAGCACCGCTGCAACGTGGTGGTTTGCCATTACAAATTACAGAGTGATTCAAGCTGTGAGAGTGATGAGATGGCTTTGTTTGTTTGTAGTAAAGAAAGAGAGAGAGAGAGGAATTGATGAGAGAAAGTAGGGAAGATTTTGTGTGGGTGGGGCGGGAGTTACCTTTTGTGAGAGAGAGATTTTTTATAGTGAAAATTAAGAGAAGAAAATTAGGGAAGCAGAGGCGGTGGCGAAATCGTACGGGCAATTCGCATGCCGTCTTGATTTAATCGGACTATGGGTGGGGAATATATATGAGAAAATAATGTCATAAAAATAAAAAAAATTTAATCTGTTACTTTTTAATTTTTTTTCCCTTAAAAAGCATTTTTTCTATTTATTTATGAAATATTTTTTTTAAGAGCCAAATGTGTAGAGGAAATTCTATAGATTTTCTCTCGAATCAATAAATAAGAAATACTTGTTTATGTATTTTTTAAAGTGTTACGAGTAAAGAGCTAAGTCCACCATAAGTAAAAACTGAACCTCATTCCCCAACTAACACTTGAGGCTCAAGAGGGACCAAGAGCTAAGGTCCAAAAGCTAAGGGCTAGGAGCTTAGGTAGACAAGTCAAGTTCATGGTTAGGGGCCAAGTTCCCACACCTCAAGGCATGTCATGCGTTGGGCTAGAGCTACCAGCCCAAAACCTAGAGGCCAGAAGGAGGTTAAGAAGTAAGAAGGTCGAAGCAGATAAGCTCTCACCAGACCCAAGGTCCTGGACCAAACGTAGCCCAACTCAGCCAAGTCAATGGCATCACACCCTCCTGGATGTACTTAAAGGTTGTGCAAACAAATCCAAGATAAACAAGGTAGCTAACCTTCGAGATACGTGGAACAACTATTCAAATTCTACACGATCTATCTCAAACGAGTCGACTTAACTTAACTATAAAAGCACACTAACTTAAGGTTATCAAGTATTACCTTTTTTGAACCTATAATACTTACATAATCCTTTTGTTTAATTGAGTATCAAAGCGTCTTTATAAGTACACCCCGTCACCTCCCACTCGTACTAAAAACACAGCTTTAGAGTCTCCTTCAAGCGCCTCCCCATCCATTTATTGCGTTCAGGTAACTTCGTTTCTCTTTTGAACTACTCTAGAACATAAAGATATCTTATAAAATAATACAAATAAATTTTAGATTTGATCTTCTAAATTTGTGAACTCAACTTAAGAACTTAAAAATGGTAAGAATCTTCGAGAATTGTTTTCCATTGCCCAATTTATTTCTCGGGTGTTATATATTTTCTTTTCATCTCTTCATCAAATATAATTAATTGCGGTCTTACGTGTATCAATTACTTCAAAAATAAATCTGATCGTCAAGTTTTCTTGTTCTCTGAAATATTTATTGGACTTTGCTATTAACAACAATGACCATTAGATTGTAATTTATTCACAAAGATACATACCTGAACAGGTATATTACTTAAAAATAAAACACGTTATAAATTGCCGGGCGTACCTCTTTTTTCTTTTAGCCAGACCCTTATTCACTAGCAGCTTGACTTATTCACAAAAAATAAATATAAAAAGTTTTGTTAAGTAGTAGTGGACTTTAAAAGTGGTTATCTCTTTTGCCCCTATACTCTTACATACTGAACATTTGATTCATATCCTCAACAAATTAGTATTTGATTCAAAACCAATACTTTCAACCAAATAGTGACTACACTTGTTATCTACATCACCCATGGATATCGAACTAGTTCTAATCGAGAAACACAACTAATATGTATGTCAAATGGTTTAATTCGATCTTATCATTCATAATAACAAACGGTTATAATTGTGAACTGATTATCATGCGTCAAGTCATTTGGGTTTGTCAATTAATCGAACATTCACGTTCGAACTTGATTAGTTTAGTACCTTTATCAAAGACAACATACTTCTCTCATTCGATGACTTGTCATGTTACTCGATGAAACTCCTATCATTATTCAGCCTAGTTATTTTTATACCTTGATATACGATCGAATCAAATGTTTTAACCTTAGTAAAATTTACACCGAATAAGGTGCAAATGTTTGCGTTGTTCATTCGAGATTTTATCAAATGACTGAACATTATTCTTTCCATCGTTTGAATTGATTTCTATGATATCTCAGGCGCATGATTGAATACCTATTTGAACACTATAACTTGTAAAATCTTGTCATTCTTTATCATGTTTCTAGTGTTCTGTTAGAATATATAGATGATAAAGTTGATGATTGTAATTGTGATTAATAATTGTAATAGTTAGTTAAGATTAACTAATAGTTTAGCTGATTAACTAATGGTTAGTGGTTATCAGGAACCTATATATAGGCCTGTACTGCTTGTAGTTTGTAAAACATTTCTCATTCTCTCAATTTCATTTTAGCTAATGCTTGGCATAAAAATGATCTTGCGATTATCAAAGAAGTGTGTTTTTATGGTGAAAAATGGAGCAGCAACACCTCCCTTTTTGCAAGCAGGTGGCTGGTTGAACTTACTTTTAAAATTTAAAAATACAAAAATTAATTGATGGGTACATTTATCTGTTAAGGACGTATGGATAACAGAGGTATAACGGAGTTAAAAATAAAATAAAAAATCAATTGATACTCAAAAGTCCACTCTCCCTTTGTGCTTTCTTCCTCATCTCCCTCTAACTAGAACGGTCGACGACAGCAGCGACTCTGCTCCCAAACCTGCATATGGCACTCACTGCCCCCTCCCACACCCAAGCATCTCCACAAAAACAATATATATCTTTGCAGTTTCCACAATGTGACAATCATGGAAACCCAGCACCACATCTATTTGAATCTTACCATACCCGATTAAAAAAAAAAAAAAAACCTCACAAATCTCGAAGCACGTCATCGATTGATTGAAACCCACACCATATCATCATATCCCATATCACTGTTTCTGATCCCTCAGCTTTAAAATCCTGAAAATTCACCTTCCTCAAATTTTTTCTTTATTTCTGATCTTGGCCCTCCTCCTCCCATTCCCCCTCCTATCTTGCATCGGCTTCCTTGAAATTATGCTGCGGGAATTCGATTGCGGCTGAACCAAAACACAACAATCCATGTTGTTTCGAGGCTGCTATATATGTCGTTCTTGTGAACTAACTGCAGTGGGAGATTGAGAAATGGTGGAAGGAGGGAGCAGGAGAGAGGATGCGTTGCCTTTAAACGGCTCGAGACGCTTGGTGTGGGAGGGGAGCCAGCGAGCGCGATTTGTGTGAGAGGCAGGCCGCCGCTGACAGTGAGGTTCTGGTTACTGGGGGATGGAAAAGAAGGCATAGAGGGAGGGGGTAATTTAGAGCTAGAAGTTTTTTTTTTTCTTTCTTCCTTTTAATTTTATTTTTAACTTTTTTAATATTTAAATTTGATGTCTGGATTAAGATGTAACGCACTTAAAGAAATTTAATGTTGATATCAATAGGACCAAAATTGATGTCAAATATTTTATCAATACCAAATTAACGTCAAGTTAAAAATGTCAAAAACTATTTTAAATATTTATTCTTAATTTATTTATTTTTTATTGGATTTATGTACGTACGTAGATACATATGAGTAAAATAAAAATGCATTCTTTTTACTTTAAAAATTACATGAAATTTGAATCAAATCCCTCACTTCTACATCAATCTCGTGTTTTTATTTTATTATATTATTACGCGTTGAGGTTATATTTTGTCTTTTAATATCTTAGGTTATTTTAGTCTTTGGAAAGGAAGTTATGTTTGTTTTTGTCTCTTAATGTTTTAATCAATTCACCTATAATCATAGGTTGAAACTAGGCGCGGAGAAACATTAGAAACATTTTTTACATGTTTAGATAAAAACCCAAAAAAAATAATATTTAAGAGTTTAAACCGAGACTCAATTTTGTTGACGGTCCAAAACTAACTTATTTAAGCCACAAATAATTTATATTTTTGATCGTTTAACTTTGTAACACTAGTAGTAGTCGAGTCATTTTTATTTCATGCCCGTGATTTTGAGCATCAAGGATATAGAGGCTAAACTCGTATGTCGAACCTCACACTAAGGATCACTTTTATTGTCATGTTATCTTGTGTAAGAAACTTTGAATCCAAATTTTACGCCGTCTTTCTAAATATAAATATGTTAATAATTGAACGAATACATTTTTGTTTGATACGTTCTATCCTTCGTCAATTGAAGATGAATAAGCAGAAACTATATAACAAGATGAAAAAGAACACACGTTGAACTCAATTTGTTTTGAGTGTGGGAAAGATAAAGGTCAAAAGTTGATATCATATTATGCATTTAAAATTTAAACCATATAAATATTTATTTATGCAGGTGTAACAAAATATCGATCTAAACGTATTTGTGAGCATGTATAAGCACACAGTTTAATTAAAAAAAGAAAGAAAAAAAAGAAAAACCAAAAAAATAGTTAGTATGTATGTATGTATGTATGTATAGAGTCGGCGCTTTCGACAGCTGAGAGTGAATTGTGCACAACTATAACTATAGGCTTCTCGTTAATTAATTAATACGTGTATCCTTAACGCATCTAGTGACATTGAAGATAGAAGTTATTATCCAAAGAACAATGGGTTGCAGCTGAGTAGTATGTGTTAATTGGGGGGGAGGATGTTGATTCCATTGCTGGGTGCTGATGGTGGGACTGTCCCCTTTGGAAGCATGTTCAGTATCAGGCCCCCCGCCACTCTCGTTCCCCGCAGCGGCAGCTCACGCGGTGACACGTGTAAGGCTGGATCCACCCGGTCACTGGGAAGCGCGAGGTTCAAGGCGGGCGACGGCAAGATCCTTGCAGATGATGATGAAGATATCAGAAGCATGAATAGAAGAACCGCGGCAACGTGGCGGTTTGCCATTACTAGTTACAGAGTGAGGGAGGAACTTAGAGGCAAAGTAGGGAAGATTTTGTGTGGGTTGGAGTAACGTTTTGTGAGGTTATTTATAGTGAAATTTAAGTAAGAGAAGGAAATTAGGGAAGCGGAGGTGGAGGCGAGACCGTTTGCCCAATCGCATGCCGTCTTTGATTTAACAAGACTAGGGAAAACAATGTCATAAATCAAAAAATTGAATTTGTTACTTTTTAATTTTGTTTTTTTCTTCAAAATGTTATGTTCTATTTATTTATGAAATTATTTTTTTTAAGAGACAAAAACTTTAAGAAAGTTCTATAATTTCTCTCGGTCAATAGTTAAAAAATATTTGTTTGTGCACTTTTTAAAGTTTTGTGAATTGAAGTCACAAGTTTAAGGAGTTAAGTCCACAACAAGTGAAAAGTGGATCTCACTCCCCCACGGGCACCTAAGGCCCAAGAGCTAGGCCAGGAGCTCAGGTACCGGAGTCGAATTCATGACCAAGGGTTGAGTTTCCACACCTCAAGGCATCATCCGTTGGGCTAGGCCTAAAGGAGGATAGGAAATAACAAAGCTGAAGTAGATGAACTCCCCGCAAATCTGAGGTCCGATACCAAACTTAGTCCAACGCTACCAAGTCGATGGCACCATGCCCTCTTGAATGTGCTTAACCGTCGTGCAAACAACTCCAAGATAAGTTGGGGTAGTTAGTTTTTGAGATATGAGGAGCAATTATTTAAATTCTATACGATTACATCTCAAACAAGTTAACCTAACTCAACATATTGATCTAAGGTCACCAAGTATTTTTTTTTTCAAATCTAAAATACTTATTTAACTCTTGTGCTTACTTGAGCATTAAGTTGTCTTTGCAATTATGCCTTGTTGCCTCCCACTCAAGCTAAAAGATATTAGAGCTTTCGTCAAGCATGTCCTCATCCATCTATTGCAATCAAGTAATTAATTTCGTTTCTCATTCAAATTACTCTAGAACATAAAATAAAAAAAATCTTATAAATCAATACAAATAAATTTTAATTTTGGCATTCTAACTTTGTAAACTCGACTTAAATCCTTAAAAAGGGCAACTAATTTTTCCCCTTGCCCAATTGGCTTTGAGTGGCTTTAATTTATTTCTCGGGCGTTATATGTTTTCTTTTGATTTCTTCATTAACTATAATTAATTGCGGTCTTGGCTGTATCAACTACTTCAAAAAATAAAACCTGATCGTCAAGTTTTCTTTTTATAATTAATGATCGTCAAGTTTTGTTGTTCTCTGAAATATTTATTGGACTTTGCTATTAGCCGTAATGACCATTAGATTGTAATTTATTCACAAATTTGTGTTGACGAAAGTTTTTTTTNTTGGATTAAGGAATAAAAAAAAGAAACAATTTAAAAGTTATAATTAATACTTTTAAGAGTTTGATTGTTATATGTTTGATTGTTATGCATTGACAATGTCATATAATTAATTGTTTCATATGTCTGACTTGTTAAGTAAATAGGTGAAAAAGTTAATTATCTTTATTTACGTGGTAATATTTAATTAAATAACAATGTAAAAGAGTTTTATACTATTAGAACATAAAAATTAAACTCTACTTTCAATTTATTAAAAACTTTAAATAAATTTATTTTTTAATCAAAATTTTATTTATTTTAAATCATTAACATATGTCATTAGGGCACTTGTTAGGGTTTTTTTTTTCTACTAAAGTATGCACGATCAAAAGTAATAACTAATCCTTTCATGTATTATGGACCCATTTAAAGAGGTGAATCATGACCATAAGTTTTAAAGTTATTCTATATATGAAGTAATAATCAAATTCTTAACACTTAGTTAAGAAATGAGAAAATTATTATCACCTCACTTCTGCCCATAATTTGGGCACTTCTTAGTTAAACGCGTCTAAATACGGCAATTTAATGGAAATTAAAAGAGCCCCATTTTTTGCATGAACATCAATTATATTCTTTTGCATATATGGCCATTATAAATGAGTTTTTTTTTTTTTTAAATTGACGAGATATTTAACTGAAATACTTTAAATAAACAAATCTTGGGTGGCTTTGTAAGAATTGTATTAGAAACATAACATCAAGGATACAGAGGCTAAAACCCATATCCGAACTTTACATTAAGGATCGTTTTTAATGTCATGTTATCTTGCGTAAAAAACTTTGAATCCAAATTTGATGCCGTCTTTGTATAAACAAATATATTAATAATTGAAGGAGTGAATTTTTGTTTGATGCATACTATATATCCTTGGTCAATTTAAGATGAATAAACATAAAATTACTATATAACAAGATAAAAAATGAACACATGTTTAACTCAATTTGTTTTGTGAGTGTGTGAAAGATAAAGGTCAAAGGTTGACTATAAGAAAGGGCATCGGTCATTAAAGAGGGTGAGATGAGATTGATCCAAAACTTGGTGGTGTTGAACTACCACACCTAGTCCTGTAATTTCTACCTTGCTTCCTTCCAATCAGAGTCCGTGTACTTCTAAATGGACGGAAACTGCATACCCATCTCTTGTTTCTTCTTATTGTTCAGTCAGCATATATACGTATGCTTCTTTCACGTGACGTTTGATCAAAGTATAACCGACCCCACTTAATGAATAAAAATTAAACTTATTGACGAAATTTGATCACCACAAAAGTCTAAATCAGTAGTTTACTTGAAATTGTTAAATTTCATGAAGTCAATCCTATTAACTAAAGAGAAATTTTTAGGTGTTTTGGGAGCAAGAAAAAGTTTTGCTCTAGTGTATTCCACACAACTCAATAATTTCATTAAGAATATTTTTAAAGTGAGGTAACTGAGCTAAGATCAAATATCACAAACCTAAAATGTTGTCTTTTGAGTAAGTCTTAGATGATGGTTTTGCACGATCAGTGTTGTCACACTTGAGGTGGTACTTACAAGGCTACTTCGATGGTCAAGTTAGTGTGTGTAAGAAATGAGTAAATGTACGTAATCTTAAAAAATTAGATACCTTGAGTCGTCATATGTCCCATATATATCCGGGTCAAGATCCAACTATTGGTTGATCTTAAACACATGTGCCCTCACCATGGTCTATATGTCGGGATGGTTATGTCGTTCGAATCATGAAGAGCTTTTATTGCATGATAACACCATGTCGATTGTGCTTTGTGTTTCCACGTGTGAGGTTCACTTATAGGCTGAGATATTTATCTTGCCTCATAGGTGGGAACTAGGTGGGATCCATGTAATTGTGTAATTAGATTGAGCTCACATTGTTGGACCATTAATAATTCAGACTTCAATCCTTTAAATTTAGCCTGTAACACCTTTCATATCTATTAACTTCCACATCCATAACTTTTTTTTTATAAGCTAATTTTTTTAGTTGAGTGAGACGTAATTAATTCTAAAATAATATGTTAGAGTCTATCATGTGTTTAATTGGGTTACTTGCAGGTGTTGCGGCAAATAATTAGTTCTGCATACTCAACATTTTAAATATTTTGCCATGAGTGTGAGGGGGTTGCAAAAGTCTCATATAACTTCAGAATATGACTAAAATAATTTTTACATGAGCTTGAAGTCTTTAACTACACTCACCCAATTTTAATATTTGATTTGACTTAATTTTTCTGAGAAAGTTAGTATTATCACCATCATTTAAACTTAATTTTAGTGTAAATTAATTAAAAGAAAGAGCAAGGATCCTCTTATTAAAGATTACGGTTAAACGATGGTGGTGGGAATCCTAATTTTCTAATTCTAAGTCAAGATATTTGTAGAAAGATTTTTCTTTTCCTGCATAATTGTCTGGTCCTGTGTGTTTGCTGTTGCTAGGAGCCATTTTGTTTGGTCTTGTGTGTCAGTGTTAATAATACGTGAATTCTTCCAACACTTAGGTTGACACACTTAATTAGTCTGTGATCCCACATTTTGTCTAGAAAATTAACTAGTCTTCTAAGTGTAAGAATTAGTGAAAGGAGACAGGGGACAAGGAAGAAAATTCAGCTTAAAAAATTCAACGTCTATACCAAAGTATGCATAGGTTAATTACTTATAAGGAATCCAAAATTATGGTCAAGTGTACACTTGATAGCGATATTGTATTTTGTTTGGACTGAAAGGAGACCAGAAAATGTGGGAGGATCGAATGGGAACGTCGACCATATTAAATAAGCAATTGCATCCTCTACCGCGTTGATGTCACATCTCTCTTAAGTCATTGGAATTGAATGTTCAATTAACCCCCACTACTTTAGTACTAATAATAATCTCAATTCTCTAAAATTCTAACAGGAATGCGTGGAAGGAGCTATTTAACCCACTCCGTTGACAATGGTGGCGGAAAAGAGTCAAGCTATTATATTTATGATGTCAATTTAATTTGATAATATTTAAATAATTACACTCATAAAATTATAAAATTTAGATAGACTTTATTATTGTCAACTTCACACTTTTATAAATGTAATTATTTAAAATATATTATAATGAGTTCAAATTATAACCAAATGCTTTTAAAATATATTCTTTATTTTAAAAAAAAAATTTTAAAATAACATTTCTTAAAATAGCATTCTCAAAAATAACAAAGAAAATTCGCGAACCACACTCCCTTAAAGATTAATTAGATGTGCAATTTAAACCCTTGTATCAACATGTCCATCTAATTTGACAGTTAATGATTATGTGCAGTGCGCACATGAGTTTTTTAATGAGCAAAATAACATCTTTCTTTATCCAACCCAAAAATCTCATATGAAAAAACTCATTCCTCACAGGCTCAAGGCCCATGAGGCCCCTCGGCTCAGCCTTGGCATCGACCAAATGAGGCACTCGCTGCTCCTCGAGGGACACCTCAAGGACAGCGCCAAGGCCCCAGCTGAGAGCCAGGGAATAATAATAATAATGATTGAAGGAAGGAAGTGCCTTTTTGTTCTAAATGATATGAGGAACGAACGGAGTTGGATTTGGGTTTGAGATGGGATTTTGGGGTTACAGGAGAAGAGGGAATGGATAAATTAGAAGCACATGATCACACCGTCCATCCAGGGATGAGCTGCATTTTTCAATTTTTGTCAAGATTTAGAAAATAAAATAAAGAAGAATTGGTGAAAGCGTGTCGGTGGAGGTTGAGAGACTCACAAAGGCCTCGAACATCTTCTATTTCACTAAATGGGAAAATTTGGTCAACAACCAATCAGACATTTCCATGCGGCAAGAGACTATTTATGACTATCCTCCAAAATTGAGTAAATACTGCATGCAAGTGATGTCAAAATGAGTAATTAATTAAATATCTTTGGTTGTTGTAATTGCTATATCCCGAATTAAACAAATTAGCTATATACTTCTATTGTTTCTTGATTTTTAGATACACGATTGATTTAATTATTTAGATATAATTATATTTAAATATATTAAATCAATAATAATGCATGTAAAAGTTAAAAATCGACTATTATTAATGTCTCGAAGTAGTATGCAATTGCATGCCATTGATGCCGTAAACAATCTGTTTCAATATTTAATGCGGGCAATATGATGTCACTTTTATGTGAACTTTTCTGGTACTAGCTAAGAGAAGATTCAAGAAAGTTCAAATTGAATTAATAGACGTGGAATACTACTATAAGCTAGCAAGCAAGCTTCATCACGCTCCTTTGGCTCTTTCTTTTTTTTCTGATTAAGTCCAAGTCACTAGTTTTGTTCAAACTTCAACTTTTAGGTTCATTAACCACAAATCCTTTGACTCTTGATCAGCCTTTGGTATAGAATGCATTATGTGTTAATGACATTAGCATGACCGAAGAATTAGTCGAAAGCAGACACCTCATGACTACGGTTGCTTACGAAAAGCATGCACAGTAGTTATTCGGGAAAGATTTTTTTTTGAGTAATCCTGACATAAATATATACTCAGTAGTTATTCGGGAAGGATTTTTTTTTGAGTAATCCTGAAATGGTTTGTTACATTGTCATAAATGAAAAAAAAAATGAGGATATGTTTTCATTAAAGTAAATAATGAAATTTATTTTTATTAAATGATTTAATAATAAAATACTAATTTTATTCTCTAAAATAAAATCATTACTTTAGAGCATCTGTATTTGTTATAAACCACGTAATGAAACATAAGAAAGCAGCAGAGAAGCCCACAGCAAAAAACAATAAAAGTAAAGGGAAACTTAAACGTAGTGAATTTTTTTTTTAAATAATAATAATAATAAGCAGTACGACCCCACCGTGCGCATAAGGTCACCTTTGAATGTCTCACCAATCTTATCTCAACTTCTTCTCCACAATTTTCATGGATGCCACGGTCGGTGTTGTATCATTTACTTTTTATCTTTTCGAAATATATTTTTAGTTTCAACCAATTGCATTACATTTCTGCTCATAAAAATTGAATACAATTTCTTTAAGTTATTTTTTAATACCGAAGCAAGGAAAATGTATCACTTAAATTATTAGCTTTTGGCCGATGTATCATTTACTTGATACTCAAATGTTGTATAAAAACATCAAATATAGACACGTTTATATATTTTTGGAAAATTGATGTGTTAAATATAGATACCTTTATTTCATGTATCATGATAAAGATGATTTATATAATTGATAAAAAAATAACTCATATTTTAAAAGGATATGAGTTTAATTTTTATTACCAATATGAGAGTTATTTTAGTAAATAAATTATAAATAATACTCAAAGAGTATGAAGATATTATATCTTGACCTTAGCAAAATTACTGATGTCAAACTCACCTCAACTTTTATTAATAAAATGAAAATTGATGTATCATTTACTTGATACTCTGATGCTATATAAAAATTTCTACGTTTGATGTATAATTTGTTCTATTAAGATTCGATCGATATTATAAAAAATTTGAGAAAGTTTGATTATTTTATTTCTCAATAGTAGATATTTGACATTATATGATGTATTTTTAATTATCTTCTAGAAGTTCACATGCAACTTATATTATAAAGTAGGGGTAGAAATGTTAACTAAAACGCTTAGCCTTTTAAACAGCTAGATGAAGAAATTAATATTTGATAAATTCATTATGCGATAAATTAAAAGAAAAAAGGTTTTGTTTGAGACTTGTTAAGAGTTTAAAGTGAAATAATTAATTTGATAGTTTTTTTAATGCAATATGTTATTGGACGTTTTAGGCTCTCGCATTGTTAAAGAGTTTAACATGGTTTGACAAATCTTATGCCTATATTTACTTTAGAGAATCAATAAAAAAAAATATAAGAATATTCATTGGTTCTCATACCTAAAGCGCTCTTATGCACTCTCTTATAACCTAAAACACTCCCGCATCTTGGATGTAAATCATTGACTTTATTTATAATTAAGGATTCTTAATTCCAAGAGTCTTTAATTCAAATGATTTTTTATATCCTAACAAAATATATCCATATCCTACCAAATTTGTCAATATCTTATCAAATTTTTCATATTAATAATTTAAATATTTTTAAATTAGAGGATGATTTCAATAATATACATCTTAAAAATAAAATATTAGCAAAATCAATTATAATCCTATCAAGTATAAGTCAATTTTTCAACACGCAACTACCAAAAAATGAAAGGAAAAAGATATTACTTGCTTTTAATGTATTAAGTGTACTGAAAACTTCAGAATTTACTCTTTTAATGAAATATTTACACTTTAAATTTCTTAAAAAATCTTATGGTGAATGCATAATGGAGAGCTTGTTGCCACTGGCCTGCAGGAGAATGTGTGACCATGATTGCGCTGCTATGCTGGTTAGAGAGTGCACCAAGTTTGTTTGTGCTCAAATTCACTTGAATCAAGGAGATCCTTAAATATTTCCTCTTATTGCTTTAGTATCCAATCTCAGCATTTTCTTGATTTTTGTTTGCAACTAATCATGAAATTGAACATCAAAATATATAGCAGCAATCATCAGCTTTTCCACTAAACTCATATATGCAAGACAACATATTTTATCCGTCCAAGATTGAGGAAAAATAACTGAGTGACAGTAATATAGTCTCTCTCAAGCTCATGATAAACCTTAAATCACTGCATTGTATTGATTTACGTATCATTTTGATGTGTTTACAAATAGGTAATCTTTCCTTCTTTAAAAAATAAGAAATTTGTCTTCTAAAAAGATTTTAACGAAGCTTGTACTTTTATACATACGGAACATTGTTAATTGTTAAGTCTCAATAAGTTGTTGTGGTTCTTTTATTGTAATTCCTTACCTATTCATGAATTAACTTTGTTAAAAGAATAACACTTGAATTAACGGGACAAAAAATTACTACAAGAAATTTGACTTATAACCACATTTTTTATTAATTACGTTTAAAAGTATGTCATCCAGTACAAAAATGAACACTTTGTAACTTAAGGCAATCCAAAAGAAAATAGAACTTTAGTTTCATAATATATTAAAAGAAATACTACACTTTTAAAATTAATGCATTACCTTTTGTGAGGTGCCTAATTGATGATAGCATTAGGTATTGTAAAGTGTAACTTTTAGTTAATAAAAATATTATATTTTATACTTAAGAACACACTTTTTAAGTATAGTTAATAAAGAAATATAACCTTGAACTAAATTTTTATTTTAAAAAAAAGCGTAATTTTGGGTTAAATTTCTTGCTGAATATAGTAACATACCTACTATGTAGAACATAATTTAACACTCAAAACGGATAGTGAGCGGTCATCATAAATCCAAAATTTTGTTATCCTCACCCAAAATGAGAAAAAAATGTAGATCTATATATGTACACTATGATTTCTTGGCCCGAATAACAACCAATTGAACATGAAATACTTACGACGTATGTGAGAAGTATTTGACATAAAGGGATCAGGCCAGACAGATAATCACATTTCCTCATCATTATACTTGGCTCCATTTGAAGCATATAGAGGATGATGTCTACGCTATGTATGGTTAAAACGGTGGGACATTAATCATATCATCAATTCAATTTCAATATTAATTAACCAAACTTTATTTCTATAAAACATAATATAGTTTAGTAAAAGCAAAAAACGATAAACATGAATTAAGATAAGAGTACTTACCTTTTGTCATTAAGAAAAACATTTTTATTATCCCATGGCAAATAGTCAATAGATACAAGCAATATGGCATTGTCCTCTGCGTGGCCATTAATTAAGCCCTACTTTATGAGAATGTAATAATACTACGTACCCTACCTTTTGAAAAAGGGATTAAGCATGCTATGATCATGGTGTGCTAGCTATATATAAATAATTGAAATTGGCCATGGCCTTAACAACTTTAAAGTTATATTACTCTCTCATATTTTTTATGTTGCACTTTCCTTAGATGATAAAATGGCTAGGAGAGGATCCAAGCTCAGATTTGATCTCAATATTATTATTGTGCTAGCTCTTGTTATTCTGTCTTTGATGTGCCAAGAGATTTCAGCTACGGCCAGATTAAGAAGCAGGGAGAGTGCTTGTAATTCAGATGGTGGCATTGGATGCCATGATGTCAAAGCCTCTGATCTAGAGATTGAAGATTATGGTCAAGTTGACGAATCTCCACCTCGTGATGATTATGATTATGATTTCTATAGAAAACATGGTGATATCCCAAGCCCTGGTGCTGGTCATTAATGAAGTAAGTATATTGATCTATGGGGAAACCCTTTTCTTTCCACTTTCCCTTCTTTTCTTACTTTTATTTATTTATTTTTATTTGTTTCAATGTTTAATTGCCCATTTGATGACACTCTTTCCGATTTTCTTTTCTATGTAGATGGGCTTGTGGATGTGATTATTCCTGGGAGGTAATTAATTGTCATGCCAAAGAGGATCCCAGAAAAAAGTTTGATATATGGGTATGTGGGTTTTGTGAATGCTGTTTACAGTTAATAATTACATATTACATATATATACAAAGTCAGGATTATAAGTTTGTAAAGATTTGTTATATCGTATGTAGTGAGGAGAAGCAATGGTGATGTGTAATTTATTATTGTTATTAGTATACAATAAAAGTCTCTTGTTTTTGTTTTTCCGTTTTGCACATGAGTGTCCAATCGCCCTTAAACTTGTATGGAAAAGATCACCAACCCTTATTTTTTTCCTCTAGTGATACTTTGTTCGGATGGCCGAACTAATTAGTAAATTCTAGTGGATAAAATAGGGAGATTGAGTGTTTGAATTATACGATAATTAAATACATGATTTATTGATTCAATATTAAGGGAGATGTCACTTGAACGATATTCCTCACAAAGGTTGAATAAATGTAGTGTGACTATTTATTTTTTAAAGAATTCATGTCATATAAAAAACAGTGCAAGTCCATAAAAAGAAAGGGAAAAAAAAGACTCGAGACTCATACTACTAATATTTTTTGGGTAGAGGTTCTCTAAAAGGAAATTTCTCACTTATCATTTTAGAGAATAAAGTGAGGGGTCTCATTATTGAATCATTAAAGTGAAAATGTATTTCATTTTTATTTTAATAATTTAATGGTGAGATTTCTCACTTTACATTCTAAAGTTAAAAATTTTACCTTAAAGGATCCAAATTCTTAGAGTTTTATTAAAATCTAGCCCAAAACTTGCGTCGTACTAATAACGGTGGAATATAAATTTGTTTGCTATCCATTTTTTTTTTCAAACCACCAATATAATATTAGTTGGTGTAGAAATAAAACTTCTACTAACAAAAAAAATTAATGACTAAGTTGGTCCTTGATAAATTTTTTGATGTTTACATTCATCTTTGAAAAAATTAAAATATCTTAGTCTTTGAAAAAAAAATTTTGTGCCAACACAATCCATTTGTTTAATTTTTTCAAAAATTACGATTTAACGGGAGCAACAATTTTTTTTTTCAAGAACTAAGTTAATTTTCAGGGACTAAGTTAGAGATTGAGACATTTTTCAAGGACTAATTTTAACATTAAAAAAAAAAACTTCTCATTCAATGTTGAAATACTGATCAATCATGAAATTACCCTCAAATTATAGTCGTCAGATCATGGTTCGTTTTAGGATGCATTTGTTTCGATTAAAGAAAAGTGATTAAAATATTGAATTTTGTTATAAAGTTGAAATTTTTAAAAATATTTTTTGTAAACTGTTTGTTTTAGGCAATAGTTACAGTGCCTCTAAAAAAAAATAAAGGTATAGGACCACATTTCTCTAATCCAATCAAAAGTCATCCATCTGTCTACTTAAATATTATTGCAAGTATTATAGTTACAGTCACTTATTTTTTATTTCTTTTAATTTTAACCCATTTCATTCTTCCCAAATATCACATATCTTTGTTCAAACAACACTTTTATCCCAAATTTTGAGGGAAGAATAAAAATGTAAACCTAATTCATGTGATTTGTCGACAACTTCAAAGTTGCTTATGAGATTTTTTGTTCAATGATGTTTTTTTGTGGTGACAACACACAAAGAGGTGGATTCTAATTGGAATAATGCCCAATTACGTTTAAAATTAGACTTGACTTTATAATATTGGGATAGAATTATATTATGCAACTCTAATGAGACATTGATTTAAACCGTTTTTTGATAAATAAGTTTAAAACATAAAATGAATGTGAGAAAAATGAGAGGTTGAGTTCGTAAACTTATTTTGAGATTAGAGGAAGGAAAAGAGATGAAAGGAAGTGGAAATCGGGTCTATGAGGGTTGGATTGTGAGAGGTGAACAACCTTACCTCCTAATCCAAGCCCTTGTTTGGGTGATTTTGGTCTATGAAGCTTGAGAACCAATCAATTTTCGTGTACGCCATCTGTTGCGGGAGAGGGCGTATTTCTGCTATATGGCTATGGAGTGTGTGCTTTCTCTCTGGTTTTTCTCTCCTTCTTGCTGAGTTTTTTTTTTTCGTTTTTGTCCTCTTTTCTTTTCCCCTGATTTCCTTGTCTTAAATCCTCTCCTTCTCTCTTTCTTTTTCCTCCATTTTCCCTCTTTCCTTGGATTCCTCCTGCTCCTTGGACTCCCTGGTGGAGGCGTCGCTTTCAGGGGCTGCAGGCCAAGGCCCAGGTTGCCTGTGTCCTTGTGCCTGCAACCCAACCAGCTCATGTCCCTCTCACTTCTGCCTAATGCACCCTCTTTCACTCAAATCCTAGTACAAACAAACCTTCTTTCCGTCCCCTCCCCTAGGCCATTAGTAAAGACCCTAAAAATGTGTAAACGAGCTGCATTTTGTTTACTCCCTCAGCAGGTCATCAGAGGGCGTATCTGAGACCTGTCTGAGGGCTTTTGTTGTTATTGTTGTCAGCCCATGCGCGAGGGTGTATTTTTTGGTTGGTTCTCAAGGCTCCATAGCTGGCCAAAATGCCTTGGAATGGATCCCATGACATCTTTGGCATGTGGGGCAAGACTCAAAGCCCTCCAATCCATTACGCCTCATAGTTCCCCTTCTTGTCTCATTATAGATATGTCTAGGGCGTATTTCTTGGCATCACCCTATGCCAAGCCCCTTGTTATCTATAATAAAGACAAGTGTTTGTGTGTTTAATTCTCCTAATGCTATTCTTAATACACGCATTACAAAAGGGTCCATATCAGACACATGTCACTTTTTAAATTGTAAACAATTGCTAGTGGATGACTGACAACGAGGCTGCTGCCTCCAAGGGTGAGGTCGCTCCTTTGAATGGGTCATTCTATTATTCAAATTGAATGTAGTTGATGAACTAAAAGTAAATTGGATATCAACAGTTAAAAATCAAAATAAAAAATTGCTCCAAGAATTTGTTCGATATATGTTTTTGTCATATTTTCAATTTATTTATTATTTTTATGGATTTTATGAAAAATAATAAAAATTAATATTTTATTATTTTTATGATTCTGTTCACAAATTATGAAAAACTTAAAATATATTGAAAACAAAGAAAAAAAAACTAAAACCTAAGAACCCCTTATTAAGAGTTTTTTTCTTTTTTTTTGAAAGTGTGAAATTTCCGTAAACCAAAGGCCCAACTGCAAACACACGTCACAAGATATTACAAACAAACACACCCCACGGGTTGTTGTTATTGGACTGGTTCTTGGTTTGTATGGCTTTGACTTGATAATCCGTGAGGCCCAACTTGCTCTATTGATGGACACAAGCCCAGCTTCCACTTAGGTAGGGGCCACGGTTGTATGGCATATTATATTTTTATTCGTAGGGCCCGTAGGCCCTAGCTCATACGTTTTTTGGGTTTGTCCAATATTTTACATCCTGTAGTTGTCTTATAATGTGGCTTACATTGACTTCGAAACCCTGCTTTAAGTCACTAACCTTGCTTGCAGAAAATCATAAAATAACGTTTTATGTTGGGTATGTAATAAGAGGGAAATTAAGCTTTATATACTTTGGACACTTACAATCTTGTTTGGTTTTTCTTAAAGAATAATGCATGGTATGGCTCCTACGAAGAAATATTGAATCGGGAAAAAGAAACACCTTAATTTGTAAACTCATATTACTATGACAATTTTAATTTAATAACTTTTAAATAATTACGTTCACAAGTACGTTGGGTTTAGGGTGAGTCCTACGCTTTTGGGATCACAATTGTTAAAATTGGATTGTCATAATATCATTTTTTTAAGTGATTCATTAAACACATGCAGCTTTGTTCATGCTGTTGGTTGGTCCCATACGCCTTCAAATTTGACAAAATAAAACGAGAATTGTATTCCCAACTTTTTTTTATTTAACGATTTATTATTGATTAATTGAAGCATCTTATCCCTCGTGCTTTTCCAAATTTATTTTATTGCATTTGTATTTAATTAAGCACTAAACTATACATATAAAATGTCTGCTAACAAAAAACTATGCCTATTAATTACTATTTAAAAGTTTATAGTTATGCTAATATAATGATGTTTAAAACCACATTTCCGGCATTTTCTTCCTTCAAACTTTCGGTTTGGAAGCTTTTGTATTTTATCTTCTGTTTGGAAACTTTGGAATCATTTTTTGGTGGATGGAAACTTTGAAATCATGATATAGACAACTTATGTCTTGTAGTTTTTGTCAAAATCATAATTCATAGTTTACCAATGAGAAACCAAATATGCTATTACAATTTTGTCTTTCCTTTTTTGAATTTGAGTTTCATGCATGCACGGGAAGCCATATATATTTTTTTATCCTTTGCTGTTCTAAAGATGAAATTTTATATGCTAATAAAATATTTATGGAACACGTAACACTAATTTAGTGGCTTCAAATGGTTTGGTACATAAAATACGACAATGTTCAATAAATTTAGTTTGAAAAATTGTTACAATTGAACAAATTAATCTAGTGGAGCAATTAGTTGCATGAGACACCATAGAAACCATATTAAATAAAAATATTAAGAGTTTTTTTTTAATGTTTTTCAATGTATTATTAAATGCATAATTTTTTATTTAATACTAATTTATTACTCCACTTTCATAAATTAAGGGTTTTGTCAGTAAGTACCTTCATGACATTTGATAAAAACCTAAAAAAAAGAAAGTTTTTAATATTTTTAATGCATTTAGGGGGCATGTGGTTCACGGAATGTTTTTCATTCTAAAAATATTATTCTCAAGAATGTTATTCCTAAAACAAACTATCTCATATATACACTTTGAAGGTGTTTGATTGCAAATTGAATTCTTAACGACATTCTTGAAAATATGATACACTTTTCCAAAAATATCCCTAGCAAAACAATGTATGTAAGCATTGGTCTGACACTATTGAACAAAGGTATGACACTGTCCGACAATGGTCTGATGTCACCCAATAGTAGTTTGATATAGGGATGAGAATAAGTCAAAACCCTTATCAAGTCGAGCCTGTGTCATTAATTTTTGGCTTGGACTTGACTTGTTGCTTGTCAAAGGGTTTTTTCCGGCTTACCCTGACCTGTTTGAGAGCTTGTCCTCAAGCCTAGCAGGCTAGCCTTTTTTTTTTTCAAACCAAAAGCTTATTTTTCAAGTCTGATTATCATAATCTGTTTACCATAGCCTGTTTACACACATTAAATAGGCTTTTACATTGCTAAATAAATGAAAATCCAAATTGTAACAACAATCTAATATTTAAACAAAAATCCATACATCAATCTAAATTACAACTACATAGATCAAGAAAAAGTTTCCACCTCCAAGATCAAAAATCTAAACTTCCAATAATGAAACATCTTAACACACTTTTTTTCTAGATGCTTTATAAGCTCTACCCAATCGGGGAGAAAGAAGCAATGCCAAATAGCATTGTCCCGTACAAGGTTCCATTACAATAAACCATACACCCAAATAAACAACAATACTTCCATCAACCTAGCTAGCAATACATGGTTACCAAAAAAACACGTTACTATGGGCTCCCCCGCCAGATACCATCAATGAGATTGTAGTAACTTCTAGGTTCCTCTTCAAAACAATAAAACTCATGATACTAATACGAATCACCACCCACAACTTATTCACCTTAAAATTCATAATGACCCTAACAGACGAAAAAAATCGCAGACAACAATAAAGAGATTTATACACACTAGTCTAATACAAACAATTAAATAAAACATACACAAACAAGAGTAACTATATTTGATTTGTTTATTCACCAACAACTAACAATCATTCACCGAACCAACGAGCGACCAAAGTATTAAATATTCAATATGATCTCCCCACCTTATTCATTGCCAAGAGCCTTAAAATAAATTATTTATAATCATTAATCATGACATAATTTTAAAAAATATAAGATAAAATAAATAATAAGATATACCTTTTTATGTTAACAAAACTAAAGAAAAAGGGTATGTTAGGCTCCAATGCTAATGCTAGTCAGTGACATTAACAATGCTAAAGAAACATGGACATCATGTTAATGTTTGTCTTCTTGTTTTTCATTTCTTGCCTACTTTCTCACTGTTGAGAATTTTGTAACTGCATGGATCATTTTCATATTAATAAATAACTTTGAATAAAATATCACAAAAGTGACAATAACTTAGTGATTGTCTTTACATAAAAAGTGTCCTTAGTTCAAATCCAACTAAAGGTAGTATATGTTTAACTTTTTTTTAGTAAATCATATATGTGAATGTTTATAATCGAGCTAGCCTGACAGGCCTTTAGGATGGGTGCCACTGGACAACGTTCATTGCCAACTTTTAGTGGTCAGTGAGCGGTTGATGGTCGACGAAGGGTATAAGGTTTGGGGCCAATTTAGTCTTTTCACGTTTAAAAACATTTCAATCCCATAAAAATCCAACAATCTAATGGGGGAGGTGAAAGTAAAAATAAAGCAATTTTCATTCCTAAGAATGCAAGTTACCTGATAATGTTTTGAGAATATTGCATTCACATGGCCATATTTCTAGGAATGTAAGAATATTCAACGAACCACACACTTCCTAATGTACCAAAGACTTAAAAAAACTTGTGTTTTCAACATAAAATTTCCCACTTTGATTATTTAACAAGTTTTCTTAGTGCCGTAAACTCATAAATTAATTAAAAAAATTAATGTAGTTTACATTTTCAAGATATTGAATTCATTTAATGTTTACTTTCATGTTATTTTTTTATTTTATTTTGTTAACAAGTATTCTTAAATCAAAAGTGAAAGATTTTAGTAATTGTTTTCGGTGCATTGAATATTTTGATTTAAACACTTATTTTTAAATAAAACATTTATTTATTTTATTCCTTAACTGGTATTTTTAATTTAGGCCAATTTTAACAAAACTAATAATTGTTTTTTTTTATTAAACACAGCATATCTATTTAAAAAAATGTTTCAAATTGTCTATAATTTGAGAATGTTAATATGAACTTCATAGCGTAACCAAATGTTAGTTTTCAGAGATAGAAACCCTTGAGAAAAAGAAAAAGAAAATTTAGTCGTGTTAAATTATATTCAAACTTAATTGTATTGCCATTAATCCTAACATGAAAATTCACAAAAGCATATACAATTAAGAGTAAATTTTGGAAATACACATCAAAACTAATAGAAAGATATATTGAACTTTTATTTTATAATATTTAGTGTAAATGCATAAATTTGGGATATTTTTTTTTTATTAATTCTGATGCCCAATTAATGTAAGCAAATTTATACTGTTATTTTTGTTTGGTGTACCATTTATACTGATATTTAATTATATGTTATTATAAGTAAACTTTTAAAATACTAAAAATAAAAATAAAATATTTTACTGTTGTGGCGTGCGTGTGAAAATGTTATTAAAAATAATTTTTTTAAAAAATGTTTTTCCTCTTCAAACTGCTCCATTTTATTTTGTGGGAATGTTTTATTATGTGAAGTATATTTAAAATTTTTGTTCATCTTTGACTAAATATAAATTGATATAATTGTATAAAGATAAATTAAATAAAAAATAAATCAAAGTAATCAAAATTAACATTTATTGTGAAAGAGGTATTACTGACACTTACTTAACCTGCAACAAGTTACTCTTATATATCTGCTCATTTTTAAATTTGACACATTTAAAAATTAACATATCAATCATATAAATTTATTTAAAAATATACTAAATTTAAAAAATGGTAGGAGGGAGTACTAAAGGCAACGAATCTCCAACTTGTGATTCTACCCATGTTCCACATTTGCTCTCCACAACCTTGAAAAATTCAGTAATTTTTGTTTCCACCTCCTTACATTATTGAGGCAACATTCCCTATGGTCGGTTGGTGAGCAACTTTAACAGCCTTTACCTCCACTATGTTCTTTTAATCAGGACCATAAAACTGGCTTTACCACTGTCTTATCCTTCAAATCTTGTGAAAAAAACAAATATATCCACCCCTTTGTCCAGTTCATAATTGGATCTACATGTCTGCTTGTTTGCTTTTAAAGTTGATAGCATCAAGTATAAAAGGAGTTAGTACCTTGCAATGTATTTCATGGATTCATTCATTCACAACATGTATTGAGTGAGTGAGATGAGGTGATGATTCCACTCTCCTACTTTTTTGAGACTTTTTGTACATTAGATTGTAAATTAAGCTTACAACTTTGTGTAATGATGGAATGCTTTATTATGCAGGAAAGGACTTGTTATATGCAAGATTGGAGGTGGCCATCTTTCAAGCTGAAAACAACAACGTGATTGATGTGTATGGTCAAAAAGTGGATTTAGTTAGGTAAGGATGTATATGTTTTAAGTATGAATTGATTTATAAAGAAAAAAATAATTATCTTTTTACACTCCTTTTAAAAAAGTAATACTTTTTTTTTCTCACTAGTTAAGAAGTGTTACTTCTAATATTAGTAATACCAAAATTAATGAAAGAAGTACAATAAAGAAAATCCTCACTCGTCACCCCTCACCCAACCAAAACTTAACAACACAATATTTTTGTACATTACTCTCAAGCTTTAAACTATGACAAATATTAATCTTTGAATCGGTGTGCCTGTAAATTTTCCTAATTCAAAATTTGACTTATATCTATTGAATTATCTTTTAGATGTTGGAGGAAATTGCAACCATGTGGCATTACTGTAAGTGAGATTTTGAATTGGGAGAATTTGTAGCTTAATTATTAAGAAGATATAATGACACTTGTTGAATTAAACGTTACTAGTACTAACTAAAAATCTCAGAAAAAGCAAGGTGACTCAGAAAGAAGGGCGTGTGGCCCTGTTGTTATGTGAAAGAGAAACGTGAAAAGGTAGGCATTAATGTGGTCATAAAAGGGTAGGGAGAGAGGTGGAGAGAGGGAGATGGCACTTGGGGGTGGTGGAAGAAGTGAAAGGGGGGATGTTGTACATGTTCACCTGTTCAGATTTCAAGAGCAATTACAAAACGGCATTTATTGTGATGCACATGCCTCTGCCCCTTTTAGCTTAGCTACTCATTTTCCTTTATGCTGCACCAACATGGTCCTTCCCATCATCATTCTTTTCTTTGCCTACTATTAGCGTTATCATCACATTTACATTACCTATCAGAAATTTTTACCCCCCCCCCTATTTTTATATTTATGGCTAAGCTATTTTGTCCTTAACTAGCACCTTTAGAAAAATAAAACGTGTTTTATCTAGGAACACACCACAAGGAGGATATGGTTCCAAAGGGTAGTTTGGTGAGAAGAGAACTTTGAAAATCTTGTTATTCATATCAAAATATGATGTACAAATAATATAGTTATAAAATACTCCTAATAATTAAATAAAATAACACGAGAGAATGGAAGGTGCAGCAGAGTAGAAACCAAAAGTGGTAAGTGTTGAGGGGCATTAGTGAGTTTGTAACTGTCGCCGAATCACGTGATTCTGCTTTTTGTCAACATCATTGGGACATTGGCCCAATCGCACTCTCTTTTTTTTATTTTTTTTTTTCCTTCCTCCAATGTGACTTTACATATATCATATAATACAACATTACAATTACAACTACTATACATTCCATGTAATAATAACCAGACCGTGAAGTTAGCTTGTCTTGATTTCTCTCCTCCATCATTGTCCTATGGTTAACTGATTCGTATTGGACTTGCCAACAAACTGTAAGGGGGTTTCTTTGTTTTTCTTTACCTTTCCATGGTTCAGGAAGAAAAAATGGCTTGAAGGTAAATTAAAAATGATATAATAAGGTGGTATACAAATGGTTTTTTGTTTTTAATAGAATGATTGGAGTATGGATGAGATGCACTTCTTCTTTCATTATTGTGTGATGCTTGAGTATTTGATTAACCACTAGTGGATTCTTTCTCCACTCTTACCCCTCTTCAATAATATGTAGTTTTTAATTGATCTCTCTCTTTTTCTTCTCTTTTTAATTCTGCATCACTCCCCCTTTTCAATATGAAGTTCTGGTTACATGAAAAGGTATCACCTTTGGAACACTGATATCTCGAGAAAAACAATTTTATATATTGTGCCACACTGTTCTAGAAGATTGGACAAAGATATGGATGTCATGTGAGTTTATCCTTAAATGGGGTGAATGTTTTTTCCTTCCATCTCCTCCAATTGCGGGTGTGGAGACAACATGAGTGGTGGTAAAATGTTTTGAAAACCCCTTTACTCTCTTTGTGTTGCAGATTGTGTGTTCCATTGGTTTGTGTGCCATAGAGAGTTCTGCTGTTCAGTGTAGATCTGCAGCTAAACAGTGTTCTGAAGCTGGTAACCTCTCTGTGTGAAGAACATTGAGGAGGGTTAATTAGGCAAAATGGATCTTGAATCCCACAAGTGTTGGGACACCTCAAGGGTTAGTACTTGAAAATCTTTGTTTATTATAGATAAGAGTTCAATTTTCCAGTTGTTGGGGTTTCCTGTGTTTCTGAAGTGAAAGGAGTTGTAATAGGAGTTTAAGTTGCTGAATTGCATTTCAGAAGGATTCTTGGAAGACTATTCTGGTGTTAGCATACCAAAGCCTTGGTGTGGTGTATGGGGACTTGAGTATTTCTCCTTTGTATGTTTACACCAGCACGTTTGCTGAAGATATTGAGCACTCAGAGACCAATGAAGAGATTTTTGGCACCCTTTCCTTTGTCTTCTGGACTCTGACATTGGTGCCATTGTTCAAGTACGTTTTTGTGGTTCTTCGAGCCGATGACAATGGAGAGGGTAAGGCATTTGAGCAAATGAGGGTAGTTAGCGTGTTTGGATTTCAGCAGGGCAAGTGTCAGACTCAATTCTGGGACTTTTAAAGTGAAAATTTTTCACTTCTGAATTGGTCAGAATTGATTCTAGACTATCCCACCAGTTTTCCGAACATAGACTTGGTGTATTACTGAATCACCTTATTGATGGTTTTTTGTAGGTGGTACATTTGCCCTATATTCCTTGATTTGTAGGCATGCCAAAGTTAGTCTTCTGCCTAATCGGCAACACGCTGATGAGGCGCTTTCCACGTATAAGATGGAGGAGCCTCCGAAGAAACTGAACTCTAGAGTGAAGATGCTGCTGGAGAAGTATAAGGCCCTGCATACAGCTCTGCTAATTGTGGTCCTTCTTGGCACTTGTATGGTTATTGGGGATGGACTGCTT
This sequence comes from Nissolia schottii, assembly GCA_003254905.1. NCBI lineage: Eukaryota > Viridiplantae > Streptophyta > Magnoliopsida > Fabales > Fabaceae > Nissolia > Nissolia schottii. Next base: position 744,586 of record QANU01073111.1, on the reverse strand, counting down.
ACCCCAGCCATTTCTGGTAAGAATTCCTCCTTATCATCCATGTTTTCTTACAAAGATTTTCTTATCAATTTGTTAACTAGCCACCGATTTGTGTAGTTTTCTCGGCGGTATCTGGTCTCGAGTTATCCATGTCCAAGAAACACCATGAATGTAAGTTTCACTTATGACATTCTCAATATCTTAATGTAAATCAGTAGCATTAAATGGCAAAGAAATTTGTTTAACTGTAATATGTTAGATGATGAAAAAGTCTATTCATAGGTTATCAATATTAGTTGAAATGGTTGGTTTGCGGGGATTTCTTTCTTGTTTTCTGTCTTTGAACCTCCATTGATTTGCATTCGCAGACGCTGTGATTCCTATCACTTGCTTCATACTGGTGTGTTTGTTTGCACTGCAACACTACGGCACACATCGAGTCGGATTCCTTTTCGCACCAATTGTGATGGCATGGCTGCTGTGCATCAGCACACTTGGTTTATATAACATATTCAAATGGAACCCGCATGTGTATAAAGCTCTTTCGCCATACTATATGTTCAAGTTCTTGAAGAAGACGAGGATAAGCGGATGGATGTCTTTGGGTGGAATATTACTGTGCATAACAGGTAAAAGAGGAAAAATTCGTATAGATAAATAGATATATTCTCTTTTGCTGTCCTCCCGGATGTAGTTAACATCTCGGATCTTGTTTATCAAGCCGCGAGAATTTTATATTTGAGGCATCTTTGTGGCATCCTCAGAGTCAACACTATGTTTTAATTAGGATGTAGATTAAGTTTTGTGCGCACACAGCACATTACCTTTGAATCAATTCCTGGATGCTCCTTTATCATTTATTCCCCGTCAAATGTTCAACAGCACAGTGTTGTTCACACAAAAAAGAACAAATTTAATTGACTTTCACTCAGTAAAATGGAGTTTCACATGGTGCATTGTAAAATGTCTGTAGCATTTCTTATGCTATGTATTGATCTTGTGAGCAGGCTCGGAAGCTATGTTCGCTGATCTTGGCCATTTCTCATACATGGCCATTCAGGTTAGTTTGGAATCTTTTCACGTGTCTTGTCTCCTTGTTTTGTTCTGGAATCTTGGTAGGCTTTTTCATATAGACCTTGGTAAAGGTCATTTCGATGGTAAAGGTGTCCTTAAGAATCTGTCATTTGCAGATTGCATTCACCTTTCTGGTATATCCTGCACTTATATTGGCATATATGGGTCAAGCTGCTTACTGGTCCAACCATCACAACTCCGGTCTTCAGATCGGTTTTTATGCCTCAGTTCCAGGTATTCAATGTTCTCTCTCTCTCTCTCTCTCTCTTTTCTGTAGGCAATTACTAGTCTGTAAGCATAAAAAGTAGAAGGAAAAGCCATATAAAGAGAAACATATTATAGAAAACATTATGTAAACTTTTGGCTGCAGAAAGCGTGAGGTGGCCGGTGATTATCTTAGCCATTCTAGCCTCTGTCGTGGGAAGCCAGGCAATCATCAGCGGAACGTTTTCTATCATCAACCAGAGCCAGTCTCTCGGTTGCTTCCCAAGAGTTAAGGTTGTTCATACCTCAGACAAGATACACGGTCAGGTCTATATCCCGGAAATCAATTGGATACTCATGATCCTCTGCATCGCGGTGACCATTGGATTTAGGGACACAAAACACATGGGAAATGCATCAGGTAAGTCAACACATTTATGCATAATCTCGAAGAAATATCGGTGTTAAATTGGAATGACACGTGTGAATCAACCTTGTATTTGTTGCAGGGTTAGCAGTGATGACAGTGATGTTGGTGACAACATGCCTCACTTCCTTAGTGATTGTAGTTTGTTGGCACAAACCCCCAATTGTAGCCCTTTGTTTCCTACTGTTTTTCGGGTCAATCGAACTTCTGTACTTCTCGGCTTCGCTGATGAAGTTCTGCGAGGGCGCCTGGTTCCCTATCCTCCTGGCCCTCTTCCTCATGATCATAATGTTCCTCTGGCACTATGCAACCATCAAGAAATACGAGTATGACCTCCACAACAAGGTATCGCTAGAATGGCTTCTAGCCTTAGGTCCAAGCCTTGGAATCGCCAGAGTCCCGGGAATAGGCCTGGTTTTCACCGATCTCACCGCGGGCATACCGGCTAACTTCTCGAGATTTGTGACCAACCTCCCGGCATTCCACCGGATTCTGGTGTTTGTATGCGTGAAATCAGTGCCGGTCCCTCACGTGCCAAGTGCTGAGAGGTACCTTGTTGGGCGCGTGGGACCTCCGTCCCACCGGTCCTACAGGTGCATAGTCAGATATGGATACCGCGACGTCCACCAGGACATCGATTCATTCGAGTCAGAGCTGGTGGAGAAGCTAGGAGATTTCATCCAATACGACTGGTACCGGGCGAGGGGGAGCAACGTGAGCAACGAGGACATTGGGTCAAACTCCAACGAGTCGTCAGGGCAGAGACTTACTGTGATCGGAACAAGCGGTTTGAGCAGCCTGCAGGCGGGGTATGAGACAGAGGAGAGCGTCCTGCAGCCGGGCAGCGTGAGCGATGTGATCGAGATGGAACCGGTGGAAAGAAGGGTGAGGTTCGCGCTGGAGGCTGAGCCTGAGGCTGAGTCTGAGTTTGCTGTCCAGATGCAGGAGGAGCTGGAGGATCTCTATGCTGCTCAGGAAGCCGGGACGGCCTTCATTCTTGGCCACTCTCATGTCAGAGCAAAGCAAGGCTCCTCTGTTTTCAAGAAGCTGGCGCTTAACTTTGGCTACAATTTCCTCAGGAGGAACTGTAGGGGCCCTGACGTCGCGCTCAAGGTTCCTCCAGTTTCACTCTTGGAGGTTGGCATGGTTTACATTTTGTAGATTAATAATTAATACCTTACTTTGTGTAATTAGCTCTTTTTTGTTTAGAGGCTGTAATATTGCCACAGCATTGTGCTGTTTTTTACAAGAGATCTTTTTTAATGCTTTTAAATCTAGTGTAATTGCGCTAACCTCGCTTTGTGTATGGCCCTACTAACTCAATCCTAACTCCACTTTATTATATGCTGGTGGATTTAGGGTAACAAGGGCTTCCATGAGTTTTCATACTTTCATTTTTTGTTTATATTTTTTTTGGTGGACCAAGAGACTAAAGTCCAAAGAAAAAGAAAAAAAAGAGAAGAAATTAGCTTCTACGAGGTCACGTAATTTGGACTAGATCATTCAAAAGATGACTGTGAGAAGCTGTCGGGGTTGCATCAGAATAGGCAATTTTAAAATTATCAAAATTATTATTCATATTGACAAGACAGCCTGCAACTCGATTACACTCTCTAAAAACATATTAAAAGTGCATCATCCAATTCCTTAATAAAATTTCGCGAATGCGACCATATTTTTGTTTATATACCAATGCATATGTATATGCACTGTGAATGGCTCTTTTTTTTTTTTAATCACCTAATCTTATCAATAATTAGGTCATTATTATTATTATTATTATTATTATTATTATATATGGTCATGGTTTTTTATGCTTCTCTTGCTAATTTTTCACTCCGCTCTCGTGTGTGTGTGTGTGTGAGAAAACAATTTTGCTACTTGTACACTACAAAATTTTGTCCTTAATATTGTGTATTTATGTATTTAATAATGTTTATTTATCTATTTTATAATATTTATTTTTGTGTAGTGTATGCAAAGTGTGGNTTTTTTTTTTTCGGGTACTGAAATCGGTCCATCCCTGACCGATTTCACCCCCCAATTTTTTTTTTTTTTGCTTTTTCGCGTACTGAAATCGGTCCAACCATGACCGATTTCAGTACCAAATCCCACACATCCGTAATTTATTTTTTCTCCCCACATTTTGGGAATATCCCTGTGTAAATCCCATATATATGTAAATGTCCCGACATTTCCACCAAATGGAAGAAAAAGAGAGCTCCTCTAATTTTAAGAGTACCCAAGGATGCCACATAGGAGTCTATCGTTAAGCCACCAGGTTTTGTGAACCAAATTGACAACACACATGTGGTTGCAATTCCGTGGCTCAAAAACTAACATATAATAGAACATTGCATGGTGCTGAGTGCCTAGAGAAAGCTGGTTGAAAATGGGACTTGGGACTCTGCCGTTGACCAGCTTCTCTTCCAGTTCAAGATTTGTACAGAATTCCAATAATAACCTCTTCAGGCTCAATAGAAGCACAAAATTCTCAGTTTCAGCCAAACAAGACAAGGAAGAAACAAAGAAGAGCAAGCAATCTTTGTTTAGTAGTGTGACCGAAGCTCTTGATTTTTCTCAAGTGAGGTCCGCAGAGGATGCTCAGCTTCTAGAAGATGCTAGACAAGCCACAAGGTCTGGAGAAAAAATGAGCAGGGAACAGGTATTTATTAATTATTATTATGGATTACATAATAAAATAGAAATTTGTGTGTACCTTTACCCTGCTAATTAAATTTTCATGCAGTACGGAGCTCTAAGAAGGAAAATTGGTGGGACATACAAGGATTTCTTCAAATCTTATGTAGAAGGTACCACTACCATCTATTATTACTTAACTATATTTTGTTATATCTAGCAAACTAGTCATAGGTTGAATAACTGACGATCTTCATTGGTTAATTAGTCTCCTTAATCACTCTTGAATGGGTTTAAATGCATTGGTTACCCAATTCTGTCACCAATCAACAATTTATCCAAAGACTTATTTTGCTTAGCAGTGGAACTGAAATTAACATTTTTTTGATCCCATTGAGCAGTGGATGGGGCATATGTTGAAGAGGGATGGGTTGACAAAACGTGCAAGGTATGCAAAAAGGACACCAAGGGAGAGGCAAGACAGGTGGACAAGTTTGGAAGATATGTTCATGTAGCATGTCTAGAGAAGTCCAAATCAGGGAACTTCTTTACTAGATTGTTCTCGATGTGAAGGGCATTCATGAGTCATGGCATGGTAGGGGAGAAAATTAAGGCATTTTCTCCATTTAGTCTTATATACCCTATAGTTTTAATTAGTCATCCATTTGTCCAAATAGATATTAAGCTTTTGTATTGTTCAATACAAAGATGAAATTTTATTTTGTTTTGCTCATTGGCCAAAATGAAATTATAGCACTTTTGTTCAACACAATTTTCGGTTTATGTCAAGACTTTATCCATCATCGCAGAAGAGATCAACATTATTGCCTCCGAAAGATACATGTGTAATGAGTATGAAAATGTAATTGTATGAATGAAGTGTAATAAAAATAGTAATGGATGAATGAGAAGTATTTTTTGTGTGTTTTTATATATTTTGAATAATGATAAATACAATATGGGAAAGGATGAGAGTTAGAAAGGGAAACAAAATTTTCTAATCAGACGAGAGAGAACTTAAAATGAGAAAGAGATTTGACATCATCAATTTTTATACCTTATTTAAAAGTTTTACCTCTTACTTATAATATTTAGACATCACCCAGACTAATGGAGTTATTGTGCCTGCAACTATTTAAACTCATTACAATAGGACTTCTGTGCTGAATTAAAGGTCTAGCTAACAACGTCTTACGTAATGGTTTAGACCATGAGAGTCATTCTTTTATCCTCTGCCGAGGAGGAAGAGTGTTTTTTTTACTCTTTAAAGCATCTTGGTTCTTACAATTAAGCAGAGATGAGAAAAAAATATAAATAAAAGAAATTTTGATAGTGTACATGTGTCACAGGAAGAAGAAAAAAGATTCATCCTAAGAAGATATAAGAATTTTTCCTATTGATGACATTTGCACGCTAGGCAGACACTTGACAATCTCTGGAATTGATGAAAATAAAGTGTTTAATGCAAAATAGACCATTCAGAGCAAAAATATAAAACTACAGTGTCTAGTTTGTACATTCTAATGCCAACTTAAAACACCATTTTGAACACTTAGGAATTCATGCATAAATAATTGAAAAAATTAGTTATTTTTTTGTGTAAATATGATAAAATAAAGAAGCTAATAATGAATTTGATATTTTATTTATTATTTATCATAAAGTATATGAATTACGTGATTGTTAAGGTAAAATTCTATCACATTTTGTGGGGTCGAGTGGATAAATGCTTCGTCCCCGTTAAATAATGTGTCTCAAATTGAGTATTATGAATAAAAAAATAGTGTTAGAACTTAGAAGAGCCGCCCTCAAAAGAGTTTTTGTGGTGTTTGAAAAATTAGTCATCCATTTTTTCAGGGGAGAGATTCTTTAAATAAAAAAAGTATGTAAGATTCTCAATATTGTCCAGAGATTCACTAATAAAATAATTAATATTGCGTCTATCCTAAGTTACGGATTAATCAAATATGTGATGAGTCCACACGGTGAGAAGTTAATATCTTGATTCTTGATGAAAACAGCATATGTCAGCATGGCCTTTATGTGAATTATTCAAAATAGGAACAGAAGTGTAGTCTGGAAAATTGTGCTGCGGCTAAAACTATTATTTACAATAAAAGAAGAGGTTAACTTTTATATATTAATAAAATTTTTACAGAAACATTTAATTATATATTGTTATATGTGAGACGTTTAAGTAATAAAAATAAGATTTAAATATTTTTGTTTATGAGAAAGTATATGATTGGATGATATAGTACATAAAAATTAATCTCATAGAATAATTAGAACAAAATTTGACTTCCATTATATTTTTGATAATATTTTTAATCAAATAGTTAATAAATTATTTACAGTAATTATTTCCTAAATATTAAATATTAATATTAAAGACACTGCTAAATAGTTCTTCTATTTTCAGGTTGATTTGGAAGTGGAAATATGCGGAGAGAGCGAAATCCTTCTTATGGCTCGTGGCGAGTGAAGCTCTTCGTTTGGGCTTGTATGCCCCACACCATCTATCCAAAAACATAAAAAAAACTTAACAGCAACAAAAAGGAAAAAAAGAGAGCATAAAATCCCGCATAAAAATGGCATAGGGCAGGGCCAAGAAATGGCGGGAAAGAATGGCCCAAGAAAATTTGGCGGGAAAGAATTGACCTACAAATGCTGCAATATGGCGGGAACAGCCGTCCATCGTGAATTGTGTGATCTCCATCCATCCATCACATCTCACTGAGCGAGTGACGAGTTAGGGCTCAGCGATGGTGGGCCCACAATACGATTTTCTTGCGAACCCGCTGGGTGCGGTGAGATCCACCTTCGAGAAAGCCGTTGCCTCCGGTTCCGATCCCTCCTCCTTCGCCGCCTCCGATTGGGGCGCCATCGACCTCTTCCGCCAATTCCTCTTCGACCAGTCCTGCCTCTCTCAGGTTAGCTTCCATCCCTTCTCTTCGAAAAACCATATTCTATCAACTACGGTAATCCCATTTCCTGCGTTAAACCCTAGATGAAATTATGCTTTTAATACTGAACCGGATTCCTCGCTGATCTATTAATTTTGAACTGAATCTCGTGTTGGTGATCGTAGGTTCCGGTTCTGACTCCCTCCACGATCAGATGGGTAAAGCCCAATACTCTTGTTCGTTTTCGTGGGATGATACAGGACATGCTTGGCAATGAATTTTATGTTGGCTCTTATAAGGTTTTTTTTCCCTTGTTTCTCTCTCTCTCTCTCTCTCTCTTTTAAATTTTTGGTTATATGTTCAAATTATGTGGATCAATCTGCTTAATTTTGACAAAATGAAAATGTTTTTCTCCATATATGATCGAAGGATGGAACGGTGTGGAGGACCAACAAGTTTATGGATGTTTCTCAATTTCCTCTGGGTTCCTCGGCAGATATGCGAATTTGGGAGCGTCGTCTGATTTACTGTGTTCCGGTGAGGTGCCCTGAATCTTCATTTCTCTTGATTCCTCTGTTTACTCAATTTCCAATGTTAGGTTTTTGCCCTAAAAGTGGGTAATGACTATGTCTTTTTAACGATTAGTTTTTTTTTCTCTTTCTTTCTTTCTTTCATTTCTTAGGTTCCTGGACTGAATTCATGGGCTGAAAGTTCACGCGAAGCAGTGTCGAACCAGTGTATGGATTGGACATCCGAACAAAGAGAAAAACGCAGGAGAGCTGATGACGAGTCTTCTGACATGCCTGTATGTTCTGGCCTTGGCGTTACTATTTTTATCTTCCATTGAGGTTACTCTGCACAAAACATATCATGTAATGCGCACATTATCCCACAGGAACCATGGGCATTACATTATTATTTTTGTTGGACAAAAGAAGAATTTAATTAAGATGAGAAGAGAATTACAAAAAGAGGAGAGAGATCCTCTAAACAAAGAAAAGAACCGAACTATAAAAGGTTAACAACTACGTATAGATTTAGGATGTCCTGTTGGTTATGCTTATGCGTCAAGTCAATTGTGATAGATGGGAACCCAAAGAGACTGTATATTGGTTTTCAATAATAAGTTTGAGAACACTAGCTGCAGGTGTTTTTTTTCATCATTCTTACTGATCAATGTTTATTCACAGGTCTCTGGTGATGAAGATCACGATTCTCCTAACACTAAAAAGATGGTATACTGAGCTTTCTTTCATCCAAATCCAGCTTTGTGTTATGAATATAGTTATGTTAATATTCTGCTTATTGTGGTCTGTTTCCTGATTTCTGTTGTACCAGTGTGGTTTACTTTTAAGTTGATATTTGTGATTCCAACTTGAGTTATGTCATAAATTTTAGATGGCAAGTTATGGTTATAAATTGCACTGACAGATGGGTTAGGTAGTATTTCCCAATTTATGATCGATTAAAGTGCTTACTAGGTGATCTAATTTTAATTATCACATCACATGTAATGTGATAGACAATAGGTTGGGTTTGATCATTGGTGCAAACTATAACTATTGTCGTTCTTTTGAAACCTGGTGTCTTTGTTTCTTTTTCAGAGAGAAGGGGAACGCCCGTCCCTTGCTTCTCAATCTGGGGGAGCTGTTCCTGAGATTGCTAGCTCTAGTATGAGTTTGGCACCTGGCCACGTTGGAAATTCACTTCCCTGTCTTGTGAAGGTAAGAATTAATCTATGATGATTTCAATTTATTGGATTAATAAACGTCTTTCCTCATGTTACTTTGTATCATGCCAGATATATGATTCTCCAGAGTCTGAATTGAAGCTGAATGACATTTTTGAATTTGTGGGTATCCTGACATCTGATCCAGAGCTTCAGGAGGACAATGCAGATAATGATTTATCAAATGAAGTTTGTGAGGATCCTTTGCTTCATTTTCCACCTAACAAGGTATGCACTGTAATGCACATTTGAGCAATTTTCAATATACTTTTAAAGCCCTGTATGAAGGCCACTTTATCAATGAGCAATCACAAGAGGCTTGCCTGTTCTCTTAGGAACGGCTGTAAAGAAACCTAAACATGCATTTGGGTATTGTTTTATTTCCACTCAGCATTTTGGTTTTTAACGTAATCATTTGTGCTTCCCCCTCCATGCCACAGGTACCACGGCTTCATTGTTTTGTTCACAGGAAACTTGAAGTTCAGGACTTCCTTCCAAATAACCCTATTATAGAGGTAACATTCATATGTACATATATATGGCAGGTTATTTCATCTAAATATGTGACTTTTTATGATTAGCATCTTGAGTTGGGTTCTGTCTCTTCTTAACTCGTTGCATTAACTGAAAACTCCTTGCTGAAGAAAGCATGTCCTTGATTTCACAGCCAAAACTTGACTTGGTCAAACGGATCAGGGAAGCTTTTCTTGGACATCTCACAGCTGTTCTTGGCAACGACGGTATGGCTGCTCATTTCATGTTGCTGCACCTCCTATCCAAGGTACACAATTTGTTTGAAACGTAATTTCCCTCGGACATTTCTTGCACATGTAAATGTTAAATTTGTTGTAGCTTGTTTTGCGCATTTCTCTTTTCTAGTCATATACTAATCATTGCATGCATCCTAATTCCTCCATCCTCCATTCTTGAGAGTATTTGTATGTCGTGTTGTTTTTGACCAGGTGAATTCTAGAGTAGATGCTCTTGCCGTGGGCAAGCTTTCCCTAAACCTTACTTGTTTTAGCAAAGAAACTGTGTCTATATTTGGAAATCAATTAAACCTTGCTGTCAAGAACCTCGTGCCTTTCACACACTGCATACCCCTCACAGTGGAATACTTGAACACTGCTTCACTTGCACCGAAAAAGAATTATGATACCAACAGGTGATCGCATTTTATAATTGTTCTGAATAAGGAATTTAATTCCTCACTAATATATACAACACAGATATTTACTTTTGGTTCTAATGCTTCAGATTGGAAACTGGAGTCTTGCAACTAGCTGAAGGTTCACATCTGATTGTTGATGAGACCAAATTAGAAGCTGGAACCCTCAACTCTGTGGGTGTAGAGAATGCAAGGTTGCTGAAAAATTTAACGGAGTTGCAAAAGGTATTGTTTGCATCTCTAGCTGCTGTATCTTCCTGCATGGTCATTTTACATGTATACTAATATGCTGTGAATCTGCTTTTCTGAGATTAATTTATCTGTACCCTGCACAATTCGTGGGAACCTGTATACACCACTATAGATAAATTTGACAATTTTTAGCAACACTTCTCTATTTACAATTTGATTGTTTGCATTCACTTTCTTGGAGTTGCAATTAAAGATACAATTGGTATGTGTTTCAGGTGGAATATGATTTCAAGTACTATAAAATGGAAATTGCATCTGATGTCCAGCTGCTAGTTTTGTCCGAGGGGAAATCAAATATCTTGCCAGCTGATGTAATCGTACCTTTCCGGCCTTCTGCAGCCAATTGCTCTGGAGCTGTGACCGCTGAAGCTTTGGAAGCTTGGAGGTGGTACTTGGCTACGCTTAAGCAACTGCCACACTCTATTGAACCAGAAATGCAGAAGGTATGAGTAACTTTGACATTAGGTTTCATGAACAAGGGTGTGTTGATCCGGTTAAACCAGTCAAATAATTTAGGTTAGCTGTTAGCCTTACTCTTCATACAAACTATTGTATGTTGTCAGGTGGTAGAAAATGATTTAGTTGCAGCAAGGCAAGCAGACAGGAGTTTGAATCCCCAAGATTTAAGCAGGTTAGTGAGTTATATGTTTTATGTTTTTAACTTAATTGATCAGTTGTTCCCCCTAGTCCTCTTTCCTTACACCTCCCTTCTTCTCCAACAGATGGTTAACAATGGGGCGCCTCATGTCCTTGAGCTTTGGTGAGACTAGTCTGTCACTGCAGCATTGGCAAATGGTCATGGAATTGGAGAGGCTGCGAAAAGAGAGGCTCAAATGAAGTTCACATGTTCCCTTTTTGTACAAGGATTGGTTTTAAGCTTGACTTGAGTCAAGCTATGGTACGGTGTTGAAGTCTTAATTTTGGCCGTGGATTCAGGTAAATGAATGCGGTTGGATGTGTTGAAGGGGGTGGTCTGGCTTGTGGATCTGATTACCACTCACCAGAATCATCCTCCGGTTGCTTACTACAATTTACACAGCATATGTAACTTATGGATATGAATTAGAGAATAGGAAGCATCAGAAAGTCAGTAATCAGTTCCATAAGTACTGCATGCAGTAAAAGCAATATAACGCCATTTCATATAATAACAATCTAGTCGTTAATAGTATATACTATGAATTAAAAGCCAAGTGACCGCCTTTTTCTCCCATTGTCGTATGTTAGGCAATAATATTTAGGAATCCATGATCTAGGTTTGTGACTTTGTGCACACCCCTGCCAGGGGCACAAAGGAAAGTAAACGCCAAAATGGTGGTAAACACGAAAAGCCCGTAAGTGGAGAGAGATCCGTAAAATGTGGTGTGTATCAGTTATGATCCATGGCCTTAGAGGAACCGCAGCCGGGGGATGTGGGGTTGGGGAACTACGCCTCTTACTTCAACATTTTTGTCCGTTGGGTAGGGGTAATTAAACTTTCATCCCTTTTCTTCATTTTTTTTATATTAATAACATTTTTCTATTTTCATCAGTTTATATTACAGAAATGTGATTCATACCTAGAAATAGGAGATAAGCTAACTGCTACCAAAATGCGTAAATACCAGAGCCAGAAAGATTTTCTAGAAGAGTCATAATAGTGAGAAGCAAGGTTGTTAACCCGTGAAGTCTTAGCAAACTCGAATTATAAATTCGTATGAGTTTATATACATAAAAAAATATATTCTAATCAATATAATTAGAAACTAAACTTGATTAAATATTATATTTATAATTGAAGTTGAATAATGTTAACTTTAAATTAAATTAATAAAAAAAATATTATAAAATACACCTTAATGTATGACACTTAGTGGTTAGGTCATACTTTATTCAGTATTTGTATTATTTTATAGTTCAATAAAATATAGTTCAATTATGATAAATATATGAAATTAGCTAAATAAACTCAATATATATTATTTAATATAAACAAAGTTAGGTAAGTATCTAACAAAGTTATAAAAATTTGTATATTAAGGTAAACTCGTAAACTCATGTAGATTTTAACTTATAAACTCGCTAGTAGAATCGAGAGTTTACTTAAACTCGTACGAGTTTACCAAATAAGAGTTTACATAATTGTTAACTCGTTTTGTGTAGTAAAATCGTAAACTCAAGAGTTTAACAACCATGGTGAGAAGGAAACAATATTGAGCTTAACCTTACAAGCAAAGTTTCATTCTTAGAATCAAATTGATGTTAATGTATGGCTTGCATCCATGAAGAATCTTTAAATAACACGATTTGTGGTATAACGTTTTAACCCATCTTTTTTTTTTCTTTGTTGTTATAGTTAGAGTTTGTCCCCTAATTAAATTTCTATTTCTGTTTTGGTTCTAATTTTATTTGTTAAAATACTAAATATTTAACGTCAACAACAATTCCAAGGGTTAATTATGGATGCTAGTATTTTAGTTGCTACTAAAGTTGTTCCTATTGCTTCTAAATTAGAACCTTTTGATGAAAATCATTTTAAGATATGACATAATAGAATTTTGGAGGTCTTGAATTTTTCTAAAATTATCTTTTTGTAAGTGTTAAAATTGTGGGACGACAACTTTGTAACCCGTGTACGTATCCACCATGAAGAAATTTGGGACTTGGATTTGCATTGGTGGAGTTTCTCTATAAATAGAGAACTTGTGCAAACATCAAGGCATCTAATCTAAAAGCAGAAGCAAAGCAAGCATTTTTAGGCTTTTGGAGTGAGAAGAAAAAGAGTTGGTCAGAAATTCCATGTGTAGTATGAGAGCATGCATAAGGGGTTTTGGATATTTTCTAGTTCTATATAATACTATACATTGTAGTAAGAGAGAGTCTCATTGGGATACACTATATTTATGTGTAATTGCAGTTAGGATATTGTAATTATCTTTAAAATATAGTGAATATTTTTCAGAGTTTGTCTCGTGTTTGTTCTCTCATTACTAAAGGGGGTTTTCTACGTTAAATTCGTTGTGTGCAATTTCTTGTTATTGTTGGTGTGAATAATGACAACGGGCCCCACTGTAAAGTGTTATTCACGTGCTAATTTTATTTTGTTACACTTCGCATAAATTTGGCACACTTCCACTTACATCCGTAAAGTGTTAACATATTTGGGGGGTACCCAACTCTAATCTCGTGCTTATCAGAGCCACTTGGTTTAATGTTTGAAGATGTCGGTGCCAAAATTTGAAGTGGAGAAGTTTGACGGGTCCAACAACTTCAGTCCATGGAAGCTGAAGCTGCAGGTATTGCTAGATCAACAAGGTCTGGCACAAGCGTTAGAAGGCAAGAATAAATTGCTGGAAATATTATCTGTTGAAGAGAATTGAGATGATGGCCAAAACACAGAGCACAATACAATAACAGACAATGTACTGCGAGAGGTTATGTGTCAGAAGACTGTTGGTTCACTGTGGAAGTCTTAAAAAAAATATTCCATCAAGACTCTGCCCAACCAACTTTTTTAGAGGACGTGACTATACACATTCAAATATTAAGGAGAAAAGTCAATTCGAGACCACATAGGCGACTTCAACCGGATGATGTTTGATGTTGGAGCGGCTGGAATAACAATAGCTGATATTAATCAACCTATGATCTTGTTGACTTCATTACCTCCGTCCTATGATAATTTTTGTGATACAATAATATATGGTAGGTCCTCCATTACACTCAAAAACGTCAAAGAAGCGATCGGTGACAAAGGAGCAGCAGAAATCAGCATCTGGACCCAGTGCTAAAATCTCGCAGATGAGAGGACATAGTCAAGAAAGAGGATCAAAAAGCAAAAGCTAGAAAATATCAAAGTCCAAAAATCAAAAGTCTCTGAAGTGTTTTCATAGCCATAAGGAAGGGCATATCGGAAAAAAAATTCTCTGAGAGGAATGAGAAATCAGGAAACTCTGCCAACATAATAGTTGCAAGTTCTAACAATAGCGATGTTGATTCTGCCTTGATGGTATCCACTAGTGACTTGGGTAATGAGTGGATCTTGGATTCTAGTGCATCTTTTCACATGACACATAGAAGAAGTTTTTTCTCTTCCTATAAAAAACAAGAGGGGAAGGTCAGATTGGGCGACAATAGAATAATTTCAATTGTAGGTGAAGGAGATATGTGATTCAAATTGGGTGAAGGTATTAAAATGACGTTTCAGGCATGGCATGTACCAGAGATGGGCATAAACCTGATCTCGTTGAGTGCCATAGACAATCGGGGGTACAAGTTCTCTGGAGAGGTTGGATTGTTGAAGGTGACTAAAGGCTCGATGGTGGTGATGAAATGAAAGCTTCAGGGTGGGATTTATCTATTGTTAGGAAGCACGATTGGCGGAACTATTGTTCTATCCTCTGAAAGAAAAGAAGATGATGCTACGCAAATGTGGCACATGCGGCCTGGTCATATGAGTGACAAAGGAATGTCCATACTTACTGGCAGAGGGCTGTTGAAAGACTTAAAGAACTATATACTTGATTTCTATGAAAATTGTGTCTTCAGGAAACAGAAATGAGTGAAGTTTAACTCGAGCAAACACATCAACAAAGGGATATTGGAGTATGTCCATTCAGATGTTGGGGGTCCATCCCCTGTTAACTCCTTAAGTAGAGCTCGCTATTTTCTTACACTGATAGATGATCATTCTAGAAAAGTATGGGTTTATTTCGTGAAACAAAAGAGTGAAGTGTTTGGCTTCAAACAATGGAAGGCCATGGTCGAGAAGCAAACTGGACGGTTAGTCAAGAGACTGAGAACCAATAATAGCGGTGAATTTTGTAGCAAAGAATTTTAGGTTTTAGGAGTTCTACAAAAATGTTGGTATAGTGAGGCACCATACTGTACCTGGAGCACTACAACAAAACGGAGTTGCAGAACGGATGAACAGAACACTTATAGAGCGTGCACGATGCATGCGAATCAACGTTGTATTTCCCAAATCATTTTGGGCATAGACAATCAATATATTTGTATACCTAGTAAATCAATCTCCATCAACTGCGATTGATCTGGAGTCCACAAGAGGTATGGTTCGGTCGACCTATAAACTATTGCGATTTGAAGATATTTGGTTGTCCTGTGTACGCCCATGTGAGTGATGGTAAACTTGAGGTGAGGGCAAGAAGGTGTATATTTCTAGAGTATGCACAAGGGGTGAAGGAATATAGGCTGTAGTGTACAGAAAAGGCATGTTCCCCCAAAATCATTGTCAGCAAAGATGTCACTTTAGACTAGGCGACAATGATAAATCAGAATCAGGAATCTAAAGGAGATCGTGCAAAAACAGATCATGGTGCTGAGAAACAGGTGGAGCTAGATATTAATAGTGGAAAGTTGAAGCATGAAGAAGATGAAACTCAACCGAGTAAACTGGTCGTATCCGCCTGAAACCATAAATGAGTGAGGGTGAGAACGTCGCGTTCTCAGTGGGAAACCTTTAGCGCTGGGGATTTCTTATTACTTCGGTTATGATCCAGACCACTCAAGAGATCTCTAGGTGTCAAAGTATACTAAAATCCCTACTTATTATTATTTCTCATGATAGTCCTAAGTAACTTTATCTATGTTACTAGGTGAACGAGTCCTTCTAATCTTTACCCTAGTTATTAGGGGAACATCTTCATATCGTCATATCGTTTCTTAAGAACCTTGTACTCATAGATGTACTTTAGTATTCTCTTATACATAGCATAAGTATAGATCACAACATATGCATGGGGGGATATGGGGTTCTCTTATGCGCCATGTGGCTGCGTCCTTCTTGTTAGAATACGTCATCCTCCTTTGTAGCTGTGACTGTTCGACTACAACCTACTTCTGTTTCCTATCGTTGATGACCAGGCGGCGCTATAACCTGAGTGGTTGCTAACCACAAATGCACAATGGCATAATTCATCAATCAACAATAGGGAATAACCATCTGACTTGGGGATGGCGAGGGGTCTGCCCTATCGACGCGACCAGGAGTTGGACTCGTTCATTCTTTCTCGTTGGCATGTCCTATCGAAGCGACCATGAGTGTACTTCCACTTTCTGGCCTGCCCTATCGACGCGACCAGAAGTGTACTTTCTTAACCTTCTTTGGGAACTTTGTGATGTCACGTCCGTGAACATTCATCTTTTCTTCCTTTTTTTTTTAACTTCAACATAAAGTCGGATCTTAAACCTGCGTTCTCATCATTGACCAATCCATCTTGTGGGACTGGCGAGGGGCTTGTCCTTTGGACGTTCCAAGAGAGGGGATTTCCCTAGTCATATAACTAAGTTTATCTGTAAGGTATTCTGAGTTCTTTGTGGTCTTAAGATCTTTACTTATTCTCTATGTTCACTTATGTGCTTGTCATAGTTAGGTGATCATTGCTCTAGTTGTCTAAGGTTGTCCTAACATTCTAATGACAACTCGTTCCTCATAGTGCATTAATACAAACATGTAACATAGTATAAATAAAGGAAGAATTGGAAACTGATAGTTAAAACCCTAGTCATTCGAATGACCTATCAGGAGTCATTCGAATGACTATTGATACTGAGATTGTCGAATTTAAAAACCCTAGTCA
This sequence comes from Nissolia schottii, assembly GCA_003254905.1. Taxonomy (NCBI): domain Eukaryota; kingdom Viridiplantae; phylum Streptophyta; class Magnoliopsida; order Fabales; family Fabaceae; genus Nissolia; species Nissolia schottii. Next base: position 727,626 of record QANU01073111.1, on the reverse strand, counting down.
TTCGAATGACCTATCAAGAGTCATTTGAATGGCTACTGGTACTGAGACTGTTATTGCTCTCAGGTTAGTGCATAAAATAGGTCATTCGATTGACAGGGGCCATTCATTCGAATGACAAAGGCTAATTCATTCGAATGACTTGAATATTTTGCTCTTAGTTTAGTGAAAGTGGTGAGTCATTCGATTGACCATTTGCTAGTCATTGGAATGACCACAGGTCTTTAAGAAAATCAGTAGCATATTCACACAATTTCATGCACCGTTCCTTGAGTCCTTTCCAAAACCTAAGTTTCTCTCAACATTTTCCATTGAAACTTAACTTTTCATCTTTTAAAAACCTTTTCAAAATCATTGTTTCACCATCAAAACCCTAAGCATAGCATACATAGACATATTCCAGTCAATTCACATATATGCATCAATAGTTTCCAATTATTCGTTCATAAGTCTCAACATCATAAACCTAACATAAACTACACACAAATTATCATAACAAGCCACATAGACAGTGGATAGTCAGTTTACCCACTTGTAAATACTACTGCAAACGGTTCAAGAACTTTGTGCAGAAACCCTAGCATGCTCTAGTGTTCCAATCTTTAGCGTGCCCTGCTTCAAAATGAGTTTTACGGTAAGTGTATTAGAGTTCTCCTTAGGGAAAAACAAAGAGGAATTTATAAGGACAAGGTTATGGGAAAACTGTGGCTAGGCTTGGGTAGTAAGTTTCTGTGTTCGTATTTCGGCAGAGTAATGACAAAGTGTACGAACGGAACGTATCTTGCAAGCTCTTGTGTATGTATGAATTGTCAAGAGCCATAGAAGGCTATTTATAGGCCTCATGGCCGGCTCCCACTTCAATTTTTCCTTCAAAATTTAATGATAATTAATTAAAATCATGAGGTAAGCCATGACCTATGCATGGTGACTCACCTTATGATTCATCTCATCTTATGATCATGTTTGAATTTGTTGACCAAGAAAGTGGCCCTGAATCCTCACGAAGTTTGCTTGGCTAAATGTGCTTATTTTTTATGCACAATCTTGATCGTGTTTGGTCGTTAGCCGTTCATGTACGGATGTCCTAAAAATATTATGATTATACCACTGTAATCTACTAATTGTTCTTATAAGGAATTTAAGTCAATCCAAAGTATTTGTAAATTTATTTTCATAAAAGTGTTCTTTACAGATACTTTTAATACCTACTTAAATTCCGACAGCGAAAGGTAATAAATCGGTGTCTACGAAATTTCGCAAAATCGCGAGCTATCACCTTCATGAACATTTTTGACATAAGAATTTATGTTTCGAAATTTTAAATCTAGATAGAGAGCTTGTATATGTATCTATTTGGCGAGATTTTCACTTAAGGAAAAAAGCGGGATGTTGCAGTGGGACGATGATTTTGTAACCCATGTATGTATCCACCATGAAGGAAGTTGAGAGATGGATTTGCATTGGTGGGGTTTCTCTACATACAGAGAACTTGTGAAAGTATCAAGGCATACAATCCAAAAGCAGAAGCAAAACAAGAAACATTCTTGAGCTTCTGGAGTGAGAAGAAAATTACATAGTTGGTGACAAATTTCATGAGTGTAGTGTGAGAGCACACACTGGAGATTTTGGGTATTCTCTAGTTCTCTGTAATATTACACATTGTCGTAGAAAAGAGTCTTACTGAGATACACTATATTTGTGTGTAAGTGCAGTTAGGATATTGTAGTTGTCCTTAAAATATAATGAATATTTTTTGGAGTTTGTCTCATGGTTTTTCCCTCATTACTTCAGGGGGATTTTCCATGTTAAATTCAGTGTGTGCAATTTCTTGTTATTGTTGGTGTGAATAGTGATAGTAGGTCCCACTATAAAGTGTTATTTACGTGCTTGTTTTATTTTGTTAGTCTTCGCATAAATTGGACACATTTCTACTCACAACTATAAAGTGTTAACACACACTTGGAGTGTACTGAAGTCTGTACCTAACTATTCAATCATTTGTACTAGTTATAAATGCTTGAGTGAAAATAGTGAAAAGGAAACTTTGTTGAGCTTAATCATTTGCTCTGTTTCTTTAGCACAATGATTGATTCCAGATCAGGGCTTCATTACAAAGCATCTCCAAACTCTGAAAAGGTGTCAAATTTTGACCTTGAAATGCTTCTACATATATGGCACGTTCTGCAATTCATTGTGAATAAAAAATCACAAGCAGTTGAAGATAGTATAATAATTAGAGTTTTTATAAAGAACTGAGATTGGAGGTTTTAAAGATTTTAATACATTTAATATTGAGTTAAAAATTTCACTTTTCAGTAACATTACTCTTAGTTCCTTAATAAGAATAATCCTAATAATCATAATAAAGGTATTATTTTATGATTGAGTACCCTATTTCTTTATCACAGTAATTGATTGATTTCATATAAGGGCTTCACTACCAAGCATCTCCAAACTCTGAAATAGTATCGAAGTTTGACCTTTAAATGCGTCTACATGTATGGTATGATCTGCATTTAATTGGAAATTAAAAATAACAATTAACAAGTAGTTGGAAACAAAGTAATAATAATAATAGTAAATTAAAGGTATTATTTTATGCTCTGGTGACTTCTAGTTTAATCTTTCAGCCATTATCTTGTCTCTCAGTTCCCTTTGCTACTGGTTTCACATGGCTGGACTTCGCTGAAATATATTTGGTGGGAGGTAGTTAAGGCAAAATAACGACCGACAGATTCACAAAACTAAAATTGAAATGACAAAAACAAAAAATTTAAAACATATCTTTACCTTTCAGCATATTTTTGTTATGCTAGGGTCAAACAATTGACTTGATTTAAGCAACATGATTTTTTTTCTTTTAATAACATTTCAATTTTAGTACATATACAACATTTTATTTCATGGGATAATGGGTCATGTGTATGAAGTTACTGTCCATCTATTCCTTTAACCGTATATTAGTTTAATACTCGTGCTATATATGCACAAAAATTATTTTACATTTGTTAATCTTATTTTTTAATTAAAATATTTAACATTTTATCTTTGTATTTTTAAATATTAGAGATGAGAGAATGTTAATTTTAAATTTAAAAAAATTGTGTGAATGTTGAGTGGGTAAAGAAGTTTACGAGGACGGATTAGAAGGTTACGAAGTTCTATTAAACTCAATCGATTATATGCCTTTTAATTTTGAACTTTAAAAAAAATAGAGACACTCATTTATAACAGGCTATTTTGTAAAAGAAGAAGAAGAAGAAGAAGAAAGTACACAATAGTATAAGGAAACAACCATATTTGTAGCGAATAGGATCACTAAGTAACTTAGCATAATCTTAAAATTGAGTAGCCTACGTGGCCCGAAGAACTTAAGCTAAAAAGATGCCGGTTGTTGCCATTTTCCCTTTGGGGTAGGAAAAATGATGCATTTATACTCTTGGTAGTTGTCATTGATGGTCCAAGTGCAAAATGAAATGAAATGAAATGGACTAGTCAAAAATAGAAGATGAAGAAGAACATGGTTCTGTCTTGTCGAAATTCACGACGTTTTAATGATCATATGCCACTTGGTCCTCCAAACCGTGTTACATAATTTAGAAGCAACGACCCTATTTAATATCCAACGATTCAGCTATTGCAAAATTGGTTGATTGCTTCACATGCGTAACAAGCGCAAGCAAAGTAGTAAAAGTAGTCAACTAGTACTTGCAAATTTGCAATGTTGTGTGTTCAATTGAGAATTTAATTATGGTACTCAGATTTAGTTAAGAAACTGAAGAAGATGCAGAAGTTGGAAAAGACTTTGGAATCAAAAAGCATCATCAAATTGATATAAAGGCTCGCCCCAGCATGGTTTCTGTATGCCATTTGGGGAATATAAATATACAAGGCTGTGACATGATATGATCACCAAAATGGTGCATATCTCTGAAATGAAAACAAAATATATAATGATATATTATATATAATTTAGGCCTAGCGGGTGCCATATAGCCACCACAGCATGAGAGGCCATGTTGGCCTTCTTAACTCCTCCCTAATCTACTAACCATTTTCTTTTTCTCCCCAAACACTTACCCAACTCTAACAAAGCAAACAATGGCATTCATTATATTACATTACAACAAAGTTCAAACATTAAAATTTTGATGGGAACTTTGGTGCGTGCGTGCGTGCGTGCGTTTGTTGTTGTTGCTGGTTTTTTCTTCTAAAACTGTGAACCGGCAAATGTCTGTCCAAATTGCCAGTTAGAAGGGGCGACATTGTAGCTGGTGACGGTCCTGCCGTCGCTGGCGGTGACCTGGAAGGAGAGGGTCTGGCCGTTGAGGTAGTTGTTGCTCTGCCAGTTCTGGCCCCAGTTCCTTGACATGGGCTGCCACCCGCTGCTCCTTGATCCCTTGATGGACACCGAGTGGACATCGCCGGCACCGGCAACATTTGTGACCAATACCAAGTTGAAGTAAGAGTGTCCGTTGATCGTGAACCTGATTCCTCCTTTCTTCACGCAGGGGACTCTGTTTCAACACAAACAAAACAACAAACATGTCATATGCATGGCCCTAAAGGTTGAAAAGAAAGTTCTCTCTAGTCAAGAATTTACCTTCGGAAGGAAATGGGGACAATTCCAGCTTTGTATTGAGCAATTTGAAGGAAAGCAGGCTCAGCCATGTCAAAGTGCTCAAGTGGAGGGTTGCACCAGCCGCCGTTGTTGTTGGCCAAGGCCAAGTTAGGTGGGCAGAAGTTTGTGGCGGTGACGGTGATGCTGCCGGGGAGGCACCACTTGGGGTCACCGTCACACCTCATCTCGTAGCATGACCCGCAGCTCAAGCCATTGTTGAATAGAGCAGTGCTGAGTGCTGCAGTGTTGGTTCCATAGCCTTGGCTGTACAAGTTTCCATAACCACAAGCACCTCCTGCAATGGTAATAATAACTTTTGTCATGAATTACTAAATCTATGAATGACTCGTGATAACATACATAGAAAGAGTGTCTCAATCTAACTTTACCCTTCAAAAAGTAGTAGTGTAATGATGTTGTCCTTCATTGTTTAATACATTGACCTCAATATATATATCCAAAGACAAAATTTGTTTTTGTAGTAAAATAATTAGTAGCTTAATTACCCATTGTGCCGGACGCATCACCGCCGCCGTAAAATGTGGCATGACCACCTTGCCATCCTCCACCGTAGTCACCGTAAGTGCCTCTGAGGCACATGTTAAGAACAAAGAAGAGAAGAGAGATGGCAGAGGTTGCTGCAATTGACATTGTGTGGTAGTAGTAGCTAGCAGTAAAGAAATAAATTTGGAGACAAAGGATTCTAAGACACAAGTGCTTTCTTTTTAACTGTGTTGCTGCTTAATGCTTAGCTAAGGTGGGTTTTGGTCCTTTATATAGGAAAAGTTGAGCATACTAATGGGTCGAAAGAGACAAGTTAGCAATTTTCTTAGAGGGTCTAAAAGAAAAACCACATAAACGGATTCACATCTTGAGAGAGAATCAAGGCGCACATGCAAATGTTTGGGTTACACTACCAACTGCTTAATCTACGGACCCACTTGGCACATGCATTCCTTCAACCGTTCCTTCTAATTACTACGTATTTATTTTTATATATTATGAATATATTTTCAAGTGGTCGTTCGTTACGTATGAAAAATATGGTTCCTTGCTTCTTTAAAATATAAAATAAAAAAAATTCCCTTAAATCACGGTGCATCAGCCTACATCGGAGAAGGGCCACTAATTTTGGGTTTATCTCTCAAGCTTTGGAATTTAGATGCGTCCAACTTAGTGTGCTCTTGAGGGCCGCAACAAACGGAGTATACAATTAATGACATCTATTAAAGCTATGCTACACTTGGACTTCTAGTGCAATATAGCCTTCATTTTCAGATTAATATTGTTATTTGTACATACCAGCGAAAGATTTACGTACATAAAGTCAAAATTAAGTGACAATAAGTAACAATGTTGTCATTTAATCTTTGTGTGTGTATATGTATATAAATATCCTGATTCGTTCAGAATTCAAATCTTTACGTATAAATAACAAAATTGAAATAAATTTTTATACTTGGCATACAATGAACTGTCCTTGAAACCACACTCAACAAAAACCTCAATATATAATTAGTTGTAGTAATTTGATTTTGTGAATGTTGCGACAATCCCCCAAGGGCCAAGGCAGCAAAATACTCCACTCTGCATTATGAAAAGGACAAAAACAGTTTCAAGAAATCAATATATATGTAGTAGAAGGATTTAATATTGCACAGTATCTGAGCAGATAGCCGACACGAACAGTAGCAATCCACACAAAACTAAAGAGCTCAAGTTTTTTGATTACACGTGTGTCATGCTCAAAGTAAGAGAGGATTTGAAATTTCCAATACCGCTTGGAAGTTTACAACTTTGATAACTAAAATGGCCAAATCTTTTTACAAGAATGTATCTTCTTGTATTTTGTTATATTTAATTATATATGATTAGACACAAATATTTAAAATGAGTAAATTTTTTATGAGAATGAATTATCTCATATTAAATTATATTGTTATGTTTAATTATATAATGAAAGAAAAAGATATAAATATTTAAAATAAGTTTTACTAATTTAAATGTTTACATATTTTTCTTTCATTATATACATGACTAAACAATCATATATAATATGAGAGCTTTATTCATTTTAAACGTTTGTGTGTTTCTATCTTATCACATAACTAAACATTATCATATTTAACATAAAAAAATTCATTCTCATCTTCAACATAATCCTTGCCTTTCATATGATTAATCATATTAGTCCTCAATTATAATATGTTTCATGATTTATAAAATTGTTAAAAATTAATTTAGTTATTTAATATAGATAAGTTAATTTTATTAAATATTAATTTAATTAATTTTTAATAAATCTAAAAATCAAAAAGTGTATTTTCATAACCTAAAAACTAACCTCAGCAAAATTTACTCAAACTACAACTTACCAAGAGAAAAGTATCTCTCTGTCCTTTTTTCTTGTTTTGCTTGCCAGCATATATATTAGTTACTCTAGTGACTAATACTTGGAAAGAATCCTATATTTTAATTGTCGATTACTTTTGACAAAACCTTAATATTCTAATTCTACTAAGCAAGTTATGTACCAGCCATTGATGTGACTACCTATGCCCATTTCTATGGTGAAAGAAGTCAGTTTTGTCGGACCACGCCACGCTTTATAATCACACAACACAAACTAGCCGATTTATGGTGCATTTTAGTTAAATAAATAAAATTAGTACATGCTTTATTTACTAATAAGGATTGAGTGTCAATTATATTTCAAAAATATGATTAAATTTTAAATTGCTAAAAACATTTTTTAATCGTAACAATTTAAATTTACAATAATATCAGGTCAAAGACCAAATAAATAGACTATTTTTTTAAGAGGGAAAACAACTAAAAAGAAGAAAAATAGGGCTTGTGAATAAATAATTAGGTTGATGTTGATTTTTGGTGTAACGAGAGTTTTCTCCACATTATTATTAGGGAGGGAGGCTAATTTATTTGAGTGAGTCTTTTTTTTTTAGAATTGTTGTGACACAACTTTAAATTTAGACAGATAGACCAAACTAATTCAGACTAAACCAATTGAGATTTAGTATAGCGATAAGACAATTAATCCACCACGACATGACAAATCACAATTTTAGCGGAGAGAGTCATCCACGTTTAAGTGTTTTAAAATACTCAAACATGATTGTCTTTGGTAAAAGGATACATGAAAGAAACAAATAATAATAAATAATAACAACTCATAATAAATCAAATAATTTTCATTAAAATAGTAAGCCCAACTCCTTTACTTAAAACTTCATATTGTGTTGGGCTAATTGATATAATTTGATATTAGCATTAGATTGATACAGTCAAATCGTTAAATAGCCCAACTAGACCTAAAACAGAACATGCCAAATGGACAATTTGTTGCGTTTAATCAAAGGACTAATTATTACAAGGCGTGTATTGAAAGGACTCATTAAAGAGGTTTAACTTTTTAAACAAAGAGAATGAGCATTGGTTAATTTGTTGTTTGATGAAACCAGCTTTCAAATGCTTCCGAACATTACTAGTAGTGATTGACATTAATGGCGTTCCCTTTTGTATGCATATGGTGATTAATTTGAAGTGTAAGCATTAGAAGATGTGATGTAGAAAAAGTGGTGTAGGGAGATCTCTTGCATTGGCCCTACCATGTTACGAGCACATGCACGTCCCGTTCTTTGCGGCCCATTTCATTCAAAGGTCATTTTCAGAAAGAAAAAAATGGAAAACGATTAGGGAAAAGGAAGAAAAAAAAATTTAGTGTTTACAACAAATTCGGATAATGACTTATAGATAAATAAATAACTTTCCTAGTGCATTGCTTATTATCGTGTTGGGTATGCAATATGAATTTATGGTTAGGTATGGATTATGTTTATTATTTGCTTACAAATTGAAGCTACTTTGATTATTAAATGATGCGGAATTTTGTTTCGTAGTAAGATATTGCTACCGGTAAATGTTTATTTTAGCTTCATTGATTTTTTCTTTATTTAAAAAGGAGGTTTTGTCCCCAAAACAAAATGGCATTATAACTCAACGTTCTTGTTTAGTGGCTTATTAGCATATTTGATTTTTAATTAGGAAGCTCTAAATTTAACTATGGCGTTCTAAAAGTAATTTTTTTTTTAATTTTAAATTAATCAAAATTGATTCCAAATTAATCCCACAAATTTTTTAAACATGCAATATTCGACAAGGTTGTTTTGATAGGAGTGAGAGATAGTACTTAGGTTATATGCTTCATTGCTATAGATTGGTTTGGGAAGTTAATTATGAGGCTTTCCTAATGTATAGTATTATAGAACTAACTTTTGTATATATAAGAAATTTTTGTAGCATTGACGTGGCTGTAAATATATAATATTTGAAGGGGAAACCATCTCCTGGGTTGCATAAAATAAATTAATGGACGGTACAAACAAAAGGACAGTGAAGATCAGTAGTCACTTTGTAATAACATCAATTATCAAAGTACTATTTGGTTTCATTATGACAAATTTCGATCAGGACGCCAATAAACGTCCTTTTTATCCCCCCGCAACATCTTTTTATGAAGCCTGCAAACTTGTCTTCTTATGAATTGAAATAATAATAATAATAATAATAATAAATAATGGAGGAGGGTTTTGATGAATTAGCCACCGCCATCGTGTGTTGTATCTTAAAGCAGCATTTTCTGCCCATTTTCCTGAATAATGTTTTTCACCTTTTAGGCTTTTACCAATCTCATCGTTTTTAATTTCTTGGAATATATAAAAGCAAAAAATAAAGGGCCAATATGATTTTTGGGGGCACCGAATTTCGGTGCTAATGAGTCAAAATTTGTGGCTATACAAACTAGAAACATCAAAGATGGAATGCCAAAGCTTGTGTCAGTTTTTGATAGAGAATTACAAAATTCATGTCCAAAATGTAAACGACCAAAAGGGGAAACAATAAAGTCCCTTGCCCATGCATTTATGACCAAAGCAACATTCCACCTTTCTTAAAATCGAGTTCATATATCCATTATTCAAAAAATGGACCATAATAGTGACAACAATGAAACTAAAAGTTTAAAAATTGAAAGAAAAGAATTCTTGATGAAGATCTAAGGCAAAGGGAAATTGAAAGAATCTCCTGTAGGGAATGGCTGAAGGATCCTAGAAATGAGATCCACACATTGGACATGTGGATTAAATGTAAGGCATTGTTTGTCTAGGGACCATATATATACATGAAAGTGCCCTCCACAAGGCTTGTTCCCTAACCACTTGGGGAAACATTACAAACCCTAGAAACATGCGGATTTGGGAATTGAAACTATTGGCAAACAAGGCTTTGAAGGGTCACTTTCCAAGTGGTAGTTAACTGCAATGGGCCATATATGTAGATGGCACATAGACCAGTCTTCCAAAGAGGTGGTCTCTTGCATCATGCAGATTCAAACCACTACGTTCCAAACCCTACCATGTGCAATTTAAGAGGGGGTGCTAGGGCTTATGTAGCCTAGTAGGCCATCCATAACCTTTGCAAAACCAAGTAGGTCACCTAAGATATTTCAGTTTCACTGGTCACACAAAGAATTACATTTCAGTTTTAAGCTGTGAATCATCTCATGACCAACATGAAGGTCAAAATATCATTTCGTGTATAATTAAGAGTATGTTTAATGTGACTCTCGATGAGCATACAAAATTTCCTCAATTTGGTTACGAGTTTGGTACTCACATATCTGTCTGTTGAAATGATATGTTTGAATTGGGGTATTAAATATTAGAAGGTGATGTTGTTTAACTACTTTGGATTGTTTTAGATGCTGAAGAGCTCTGTTAGGTGGGAGGTTGTTAAGAAGTTGAAATTAGGCATGGGATGTGGATAGCAGTGAAAATGGGCCGAGCGATTTTACTACAGGGTTTAGTCTTAAATTGTGAACAATGGCAGTCCAGGAAAGTCGTTAACTGGATCTAAATGCCTAAACTCATGCAAGTGATTGCTGGCAGACTTTGCCTTAACTTTCTCTTTCTTTGGTCAACCTTGCCTTATTACAATTTCAATTAAGCTAACAAGTGTCTTTATTACACAATAAAACAAAATAATTTGAGATTTTTAATGCTTTGAACACTTCATATTTTTATTTTTTTATTATGAATTTCTTAACAAGTGTCTTGAAAATACTTATTAGCAAAACCCTTACAATTTTATCAAGCAAACAAAAAGACTAGAAAGCAACTGTGACTATTAGCTTTAAACCGTTGGGTAAAAGGATGGTAATTTTTCATATTTGCTTTGAACACTATAGTGTTAAGTAAGAGATACAGACAAATACTTTAATTGTAACATACTGTTCGAGTGCTTGTGTTAATCTCTTTTCTAAGATAACATGGTCATATCCAAAACCAACTTGAGAAAATCTTAATCCAAGATAAACAGCACCTGCGTTTAGTCATTTGTTGCTTAGGGGGCCTTTCAAGTTGTGATTTTCCATCTCTTTCTCTAACTTTCTATTTTTAGCTTTTCTGACGTACAAAGGTTGAATCAATGAGAAAGAACTTACATTTTACTTTGAGTCATATCATGTGCACTGAACTCAAAATGATCAGGGTTGAGAATTTTGGTTATGAAATCAGGCATAATTTCTACCAAAACCTTTTTATTTTCTCTCCAAAACAGAACTGCGCAGTTGATACTACCAAACTAAGTCGCTACTTGAATTGTTTATTCGGCAAAGCTGGTGGGAAAATATCATGAATACTTCATTTCTTTCCATGTACCATTGCTTTGCTTCTGGCTTTGAATAAACCTAATACTTGTGCAATTTTATCGACAATTGTGAAAACAGAAAATGCCTGACAGGTGAAAATTAAAATGAAGAAAATAACGAAAAAGACAATAATAGATAAGATAAAAGAAATGAAGGGACCATGACATTGACAACAAGAAGTTCCTGCCATTCATTTCCAAGCCTACTACACGAGACTAACTAGTAAGATATGATATGTGGACATTTGAGGCGTTCATTCAAATGGCTTCTTTAAAACTAACATGAGAATGAACCAAAAAATCACGTCAACCTTCTGAATGGACAAGAACAAAACATGATGTCCCACCCATGGCATACCATGTCCATATGTATAAACTGTTACAGATGAAATTAATTACAAATGGTTCTTTGTGCGATAGGGGTAGAAATTGAGAACTGGAACAAACACCGGCTAGTGGTTATTGAATAGAAGGTGCAATTAAGTACATATTCTCACAGTAATAAAATAATTTGGAAAAAAGGACTAGAATTGATCATGTAACTTGCAAAACACCCTCTGGCAATTTGAGCATAATACATTACTTTGAATTCTAACAAAATAAAAAATAAAAGAGAAATCAAAGAGATCCCTGAACATCCACCAAAAATATGAAATTTAATCAAATAAAGAATGGAATAGAAAAACAAAAAATCAATACCTTTAGGTCTCACTTATGTCAGTCTATGAACAATCCAATAAACAGGTTGGTGACATGTTGGTCAGTCAAATTTGCATCAAAAGGCATTGTTGATTTTATTAACAGACATGGAGGGACCATCGTGCATCAGAACATGAGAAACCCGGTGGCTTATGTCCAGCCCCTGAAATTGGCCAATAGAATGACTTGGCAACATCTCTGACAAATCAAACTGAGTGGCAAGATCAAACAGAGGCCGATGAGGAGACATATTTGATGAGTGTGGATGATGCAATTGCTGCATGTGTATGGGGTGAAGTTCGCCTTGCCCCTGTTGTGGATGAATTGAGCAGTACGGAGCTTGAGAATATGAAAGTTGATGCATTCCCATACCATAGGTATCGGCATGAGTTACTAGCTCTCCAGTAGCCATCTTGAGCCTATCAACTTCCTTTTTCAGTGCTTCATTTAGAGCTGTAATTTTATTAAGATAGGATGGATGAAGACATGCAAGTTATATAAATAACAACACATTAGCTGAAAGTTTGCATAGCAAACACACTACTAGTAGGCCATTGATCATGAGAAGGTCCAAAACAAAAAACACTTTTTTTCACAAGAGCGCTAGCAATCTACACTCATAAAAGTAGAATAAAAAGAGCATCAGAATTTGAAAAGAACAACTTCTCAGAAAATAATATTTCTGCTCATACTGAAGCAAAAACCAGAAAATTTCCGAGTATCAATTTAACTTCAAAATTAAACCTGTACAACAAGTAACGAGTGCAAACAGGGACATTAAAATCTACAGATTCTTTGTATGATTAAGACATACCATCACATAACTTAGCTTGTTGCTCCATAGCTTGTAACCGAAGCTTAAGCTCTGTATTTTCACTAGACAGACCAGTTGTATCTCTCTGAAAAAGATGTTTCAGAATGAATAAGTCTCAGGTAGCAAATATCAAAGCCTGCCATAACATTTAAGGAATTTTATAACTTGTAAACAAAGTGCAATAAAAGAAAATAAAAACATCTTTATTTGAAGAAAAACAAATGGGCAAGTGAAACACAAACACACTAATACGCAAATAACAAATCACCAAGGAATGAATAAGTGGTAATTATTCCTGATATTGACAAGACAACATATCCAAACTACACAGCAAGAAATTGAAGCATATCCAACAGGAATTGGATCATCTCACATTAATGGACCATCATGTCACAGAAAGAACAATGCAGGACAAGATATCTAGAAAACTTGTTTCAAATTTTCAATTTTGGGGGGAAAAACAGTATCTTTCTCTCTGAACATGATATAATATATATTGCATGAGAGGAACCAGCCAATCATAAGTAACAAACTTTTATCATTCGAAATGTTTTGCAACAAGTTTCATGCGTGCATGTATGGAATAATAAATAATACAACAATTTGTAATCATTTGCATTGCATTGACTCCCCCTCCCTATCTCTAAAGGAAAGGAGTCTAACGTTTTAATCATTACATGATTGAAAGAGAGTTCTTGTGTATAATAATACTCCCTCCGTCCATTTTTTGTAGTTGTTTCTCAAACAAAAATTTGTCTAAGATTAATTGTTATTTGATTAGATTAAAGAAGTATTAAATGCATTTTTTACATTTATACCCTTGTTATCTCTCATACTTCCCGTAACACTTAAAAACTATAGGACTTATTGCTCAAGGTCAGTTTTGACAATGCACTCTATATTTTCTCTATCTTATTGTCAATTAAATGATTTCTTAATCTGTGTGTTTTTTATGGAAAAAGGACAACAAAAAGTGGACGGAGGGAGTGCCAATAACACACATTATATAAGCAGATACATCATGATTCTTCTGCGCATAACAACATTGATGCTTTTAAAAATACAGAAAAAATTGGCAATAATCATGAGAATGACCAATTAAAGTACATCTATCACTACAAGTAACCATAATAGAGGGAATGCAGCTAATAAGTTTTGGTTCAAAGTAGCAGGAGACCGACAAAATCTCAACAAGAACCTGGAATAGGTTTAATTGGGCGGAAAGAGTAGTTGCTTCTGTCTGGAGAGCTTGGATTTTCCTCTCAAGCTCCAACACGTAACAGGCTCTCCTCTCTTTCGATCGTGCGGCAGATTGGCGATTAGCCAGGATCCTGCACGGTTCAGTTACATATGAATCACTATGGAAAAGTCACGAACAGAATGGTTCCTTCCAGCCACAAAAATGGCGGGCAGAGTATGCATTTATTTATTTAGATGATTCCAGCACAATAAATAGTGAGAATTTATTTATGAAATAGATCCAAATTCCAATGTTCCTCTTCAATTAGTAAATTGTTCACCAATGGAAGTTCGCAGGACATAACACCTCACCACACCAATACAACTGCTTTTCAACAAAGGGTGGGGCCACAGCGCCGCACCATGGCCCACCGTGGCCCAGGCAAGGGGGGCAAAACCGATTTCCTTTATAGCAAAAGAAAGATCTAAGAATCGGATTTCGATTTAATTCAAAAGCGAATTTTCCAAATACACTAGCTAACAATAGTGCTATACCTACGGTAAAGGAAAGGAGATTGACAATCATAACTAGCAGAGTGTAAGATTGAATATGGAGATGAGGAAGAAAGGTGAGGGAACCTCTTGGCTCGCTTGGGATCAACGGTCCACAATTCGGCGAGCTTATCGGGGGACATGGCCTTCTTCGCCTCAATGCCCTCCAGCAATGCGGAGGAAGACGACGAGCCGTCGGCGGAGTTGCTGCGGCGGTGACCGGGCCAGTCGCCGTTGGAGGTGGGATCGGGTGCGGCGGAGGGCGGGGGCGGTTGGTTTTCAGATCCGGGAATGCTGGGATGGTGGTGGTGAGGGGCGGGGATGGGATCTTGGAAATGGAAGGGGTCCACGTCGACTTCGAGGTCGAATTCCTGAGGGATCCGGAAATGGACCTCCGATTGGGCCCGGCGGTGGAACGGGAACGACATCGTTTTGGGGGAGAGTGAACCCTGTTGTTCTAATTTGGGTTTCAACCGAACAACAACGGGTCACTGCTCCATTTCCCCTCTCTCCTCACGTTACACACACTACCCTCCCTTCTCTCTCCCCCCCCTCCTTTTTGTTCCTCTTCTTTTTTTCCTATAATGGGAACCCTATACGGTGTCGTTTTAGCTCCCCAGTTTTTCATTTTTGTTTCATAACTAGTCATTAATTATGCTACTTAATGAGTGGATTAATAATTCTTCAACTTCACACTGCTTGTGTTGTTCTTGGTATGCTGTATTAATTCCTGGATATATATACATTTTTTCTTATACTCATTTCAATACTCCAGTATCACTAATTCACTATTAAGAAAATATTCAAAATTTTCTTATTTTGTCATTGATAATTTTTCAGATCAAAAGCAAATGGATTAATAATTGCCAATTAGGGTTCTTTCCGCTCAAAGCTAGTACCAATCGGATTTCAAAAACATAATTTGAGGTAATCCAATTTTAGGCCCAAAATCAGACACAGAAGAATGTGGATCATATGTAAACAAAACCTATTGAATCTCTGTTCAAAAGCCTGCAGGTTCACGACCCAAAAAAGAAGTAAAGGGCTACAACATGGGCCATCCATTCATTCACACCCACCTCTTCTATTTGGGCTCAAACTCCTCATTTCAGGGCTCACTTTCCCTATGTGGGCTACACAGTTCAGTTTGCTAAACATTAATTTGCTTCCAATCCCAATTTCCAACCACTTAATTCAATCAATGCTGCTTGAATGTGACATTATAGGAAAATTTATCAAAGTTGGGTGAGAATGGGTAACGGGGCATTCATTAATGGAGCTTGCATGCAGTTAAGGCAACCCAGGGGCTATGTGGCAAATACATCTAAGAATAATGTGAGAGGGGTCCATTGAAGGACCAAATGTTGAAGCTCGTGCTTACCCTTGTGGATCCTTCCCCATAGTCTGTGGACCGGACCCCTTTCTTTCTTTGCATATGAGTGGGGCCCATGATGTTGAAATGTGAACCATATCACATCCAAAACGCCCCCACTCCTTTTTCTCCCTTCACATGCCACACAGCAAGCAATCTTCATTGTAAATGTACCGTGATGATGATAATTATAAACATGTCACCATCTCACTTAGAGATTTTTCTTACACCTCTTAGTGATATACGACAATTAGATTTTGCTTAAACTTACAGGAGGTACATGTTGTTGGCTTCTTTCGCAATCCAAAAACTATCACTTGTTACGTTTTGTATATTCTATCAAAACTTGTATCTTTGAGACTTTAATTTTTTTTTCATAAAAATTTAGGTGGGTTTTAACTTACCTTAGTCATTTTTATCAACTTTGCCAATCATTTTTGGCATGTCTCCGAGATTAATACATCCTCTCGCAAACATTGTTTAATCATGCAATTGATTCTGTGTTAGATTAACATTTTGTCTAAGAAAAGAATCAAAGAAATATGTGCTTTGTGAATTGATGTTTACCCCGAAACGGCAATCCAAGCTGGATCCAGCTTCTAATTAAGTTCTTTAGGTTAATAATGAATAAATTTGCTGATTGAAAAAGAAATGTGATTAACGTTAATCAACCAATCATGCCATCTAACGTTGATCACAATCAATTAGCGTTACAAGTAGCAGTATCCTTAAAACAAAAAACTATTGAGGGAACAGATTATATATTTTTCAACTTTGAGTGGAGAGTCGGAGAAGGATTTGGTGCTGAAGAATAAGTGCTTCTTTTACATAAGCTAGCATAATTTGGATTAGGCGGTGGGATCAGGTGCCATAATAAAAAATTCCTAACCGCAATTCCTTACCAATCTTTGGATTCTAAAATTGAAATCAAACCCATCCGGAGCCATGTCACATCTATATTATCTCACCGCAATAATAATAAAACACAAGGACACTCTCATTCCGTAACATAACATCTATGTCCCCATTTTGTACACTAAATTAAATTCTCCTAAACACTACTCACAAAGCACTTCCAAGACAAAACCCCTGAATCCTTAACATCCACACACAACATTAAAAACCTATGCCTTGTTTTTTGATCCGAATTGAAAGCAGAAAAGAAGCTCCAACCACTCTCCTGTTGGAGAACATCACAAGTCCCGGTAAGATCAATTAATATACCTTTTATTCATAGTGGTCACGGTTTGCATGATGGCTTTTGAGTTATGTGGAAGAAAACATTGATTGGATTAGAGTGGACTTGTCATTAGTAGTAGTGACTTGAGAGTTTTGAGAACCATAGATTTTGAGAATTATTTTGCTTCTGTTACAATTACAAAGTGGTTGTGTTTGTTTTTCTCATCCCTTCTTTGATTCCCTTCATCTTGTAACCAAAGATGCTTCTTTGAGAGTCTTATCTGGTAGGAATCCTGATAGATATTGCCATAACTCAAAAGGGTTTTTCTCTGCTCCTTCTTTGGTTGGTATTAGCCTCAGGTAAATAACTGATTAGAGATAAGATAGCCTCCAAAACCTTCCTGGTTGGTTCCCTTTTGTGATAAGCATCAAAATTCTTGATTTCTCACTCTTGAGCCATTCAGTGGAAGAAGTTCTGCATCACAGGAACCTAAATCCATCTACACAGGGTCTTAAATGAGCTTTAGATGTTTCAAACCATGCTTTTCTAGCAGCAGACTTTGAAATTCTTCAGCTGATATCAAAAGGGTACACGAATTCTGAGTTTTTTTTCTATAGGAATCATTGGTGTCTTTGTCATAGTTGATTGGAATTTGGGAGAATCAACAATGGCTCTTCACTGTCACCACCGCCAACTGCTCGACACAAGTTCAAGCTCAACAGCACCACCATCTGCAGGTGATGTAAATAGGACAAGGGGTGGTTCCTCTTTAGCTGACCCCAATTTTGACACCAACATGGTGATTATCTTGGCAGCCCTGCTTTGTGCACTCATATGCGCCTTGGGGCTCAACTCGATCGTGCGCTGTGCTCTAAGATGCAGCCGCCGGCTGGCCTTCGAGACACCGGATGAGACGGCAGCTCGGTTAGCAGTTAAAGGCCTTAAGAAGAGTGCCCTGCATCAGATCCCTATAATTGTCTATGGTTCAGGCAGTACTAGTATTGCAGCCACTGATTGTCCAATTTGCCTAGGAGAGTTTATGGATGGGGAGAAAGTTAGAGTGCTACCAAAATGTAACCATGGATTCCATGTAAGGTGCATAGATACATGGCTCCTCTCACACTCCTCTTGCCCTACTTGTAGACAGTCTTTGCTTGAGCAACCAACAGTTTCTGAAGCTGCAAGTGTGGCTGCTACTGCTGCAGGAATTAGAAATCATGCAGATAATGCTTTAGGGGGAAATCATGGACAAGTAGTAATAGCTGTGGATGAGATTGGCTAATTGGAAATTTGCAATCTTTTAACCTTCCACTGTGTCAGAACTCACCAACTAAGAGAAAAAGGATGGATTAGAAAGAGGTAATTGAAGAATAAATGGAGGCAAGTTGGTTTGTGACTTTTGAAATTTGGGAGTTTTCATATTTAAGGTGCACTTTGTATGCAGAATTGAAGATGGGTAGAGGTAGGTATTGGTGTGGAAAGTATAGTATAACTGCTGGATGATGATTTCAGAGACCATTCTGTGTTTGTGAATGTTTTCTGACATGAAAAAAATTTAATGCTAAATCATGAGTGTTTGTTGTCTGTGAATAGATTGAAAGCAAGACATGTGTAACAATAAATCTTAATGAATGTAGTTCAAACTCAGTTGAAATTTTTTCCCTCAAATTCATTACTTCACTGATGTCCTTCCTTATGATCTGACTTGTGCTGAAATGGTGATGTTAAAAAGTAACTAGTGCATATTTAAGTTGATATAACATATTTATTTCATGATCAACATTTGGATTGTAGAACTCACTCAATTAATATCACTGAGAATAAGAATGGCATGCGACTTGGCAATCAATGCCACAAGTCCATCAACCTGAACATGGTGCTAATTGCTCTGCATGCCAAAGCAGACACTGATGCTCTTTTTTCCTTTCCCCTCCATGTGGGTGGCATATTCTTCATTAAAGGGCAATCTACGTGTCCAAAGTCTTACAATTGACACTAACCTTAATTAGTATAAACTACATAAGAAGGCCATAGAGTTGGAAATCTGATTCCAAAACTAAATCATAAGCTAGTCAATAAGCATATAAAAGCAGAAGCCAGAAGAACTTTATATGTTACTATATTTCCACGTGGAAGACATGTGCATGGCTCTCTGGTCAATTATTATTCGAAGTGTTTGCAGTGATAGATGCAGCAGCAGCTTCAGCTTTCTAACTCACTTTGCATGCCAAACTTAAAAAAGGTCACAACACAAGGCATAAACAGCATACATCTGTGTTCATTTTACTTCATCTATCTATATGCCAACATCCTTTCAAGTACTAAAATCCACTTTCATGAATCAGGATTCCATAGTAGGTATCGAAATGTTGTCATGCTGACACATTCAGTACGCATAAAAATTCAAAACTGAGTAATCACTCGAATTAGCCCTTCAAATATATGTGTGACATCAAATTAGTCATCTAAAGACTATTTTCATTAACTTTGTTCATCAATGTTTAAAATGTGCATATATTTAGTCCTCCAATGTATATTTAGTCCTTCCATTAATGGATGATTTATGACCAAATTGATGTCAAACATCTTTGAAAGACTAATTTGATGTTCCATATATTTATGGAGGATCAATTTGAGCATTTAGTCAATTTGAAATCTTCCTTTATAGTACTCGTATCAATCAAGCAAAGCTTAAATCAGATTCTCTCTCATTTGTGTCCAACATTTGGAGGCTGAAAGACTCAGGCATTTATCCCAAGTACAAATTTTCATTCTTTCTCCATAACAGATTGCTGACAAGTGTAGCTAAAAAAGTAGGAAATGTACTGCTGTCAAGTTCTCTGGTCTCAATCTATTGGACTTCCAGGCAAGTGATTTAAAATTTAAATACAGAAATATAAAGACCATGGTTGGAGCTAAGGCTCTTATGATAACCCTTTACCTTTGATGGTTAAGCTATAATGTGAGGTATGACCCGAGAGAACAGAATAACAATCTTCTCTATTAGTAGAGTTTGTCTTCTTTTGTCAATTGATATTGCTTCATGATAATGACTATTATACTGTTGTAGTAATAGACACTTTGTGCTACGCCACACTTCAATACTATCACTATCAGGACCCATAATACTAAAAAAGTAAAGCAAGATTCACTATCGTATAAGATGAAAACAAAATTACAAAAAAAGTTACAGTCGAGTCAATTTTTGGAGCTAGAGATTTTCAGCACCAAAATAATTTGGGAGCAACTGAGAATCTTTATTGATTAGAGTCAACTGAATGGCTACTCAAGGGATAGATGTAAATATATATGTTTTTAGATCCAATGAATGAGGTTCGAACAATAAATCCTTTAGGAGATAATTCTTATATTTACTGCCATCTAAATGGATTCATGCTCTTTTTATTATTTTCTCTTCTTCTAAAAGTAATCAATAATATATATATATATATATATATATATATATATATATATATTAATTATGCAGAGCATGACTTTATTTATATCATGATAAATATAAGAATTTCTCAACCTATAGATCCAATTTATAGGCTGTCGCACTGCTTACACGCGTTTCCCATAATTCATGATCATGAGCCTATGGTCTCCTCTACCCTTAATAAAGTTCTCATCACATTATTATACAATACAACGGGGGAACATTTACTTAATAGAAATATGAGGAAAGGCTAAGTGGAAAGCAAATGAAAAGAAAAGATGACCATTACGGAGACTAATATTACTTATTCTAGGAAAAGTCTTTTTTTTTTATAGATACAATTTCAATTTCTCAAGTTTAAGTATACATACTCACGATATTAATGAAATTAAAAACAACTGTTATAGGATTTGCTTTTATCGTTAACATGCATGTTAGAATTGTGTTGGTATAAAAATATAAGTAGTGTTATTTGAACACTAAACATGGTGTAAATATTAAGTCTCTCCTCTTATATACATCATATGATTTACAATCATATTATGTGATGTAAGTGTAGACTCCATAATGTGTGTAAGAGAAAAGATTTGATGCTTACACCATACTTGATGTACAAGTAACATTTTTGATAAATATTTAGTCATCTAGTCCTTTTCCAATTCTTGTTTGATTTGCCAGGCAATTTGAGTGCAAGAGCATAGGGGTGTTTAACGGGTCGGGGCAGCTCGTTTTGGCCTGACCCATTTAGGCCTGCGGACCTAAACGGGTAGGGCTAAAATTATGCATCTTTTTAAGGTCCAGCTCATTTATGGTTAATCTACGGGCCTACATGAACTAGCCTGTCAGCCCTTTTTTTATTAAAAAAATTAAAATTTTGGTCCATTTTTTATGGTTTTAAATACAAAGTTGTGAATAAGTATGCATAGTCATTTTTAGCTATTTTTTTATCATTTATCTATTAATTAATCTGAAAGAAATAGTTTACATGGTTGATTACGAGATTATATTATCTTTTTTGTTCCTTCAACTATCTTGCTTGAAAGCTGTCAAATGCTATTTGAAATCGATTCATGAATTAATACAACTTTCATTAATTAAATGACGACATATAACATTGATGTAAGTACTGATATGTTATTGATCAAAAACACAATTGGAACTCTTTCTTGTAGATTAATCAATAATAAACAAGGTTTGAAACTATATATCAACTTGTAGGGCGTAGGCACTCATTGAAGGAATGGAATGCAAAATTTATCAATATTTATGTCATAGTACTTCAGCTGTATAGCAATATAAATATAGTTAAGTAGTTCAGCATAACAAATAGTTAAACATGCTCAATTATAAGTCCAAATAGTTAAACTCTAAACTCTTAAACTCCAAAATAAAATTTAAAGTCCAAAATGAAACTTTTAAATTTTGATATTTAAAAAAAAATTACGGGCTAGTCCGTTTAGCCCGTGAGCTAAAACAGGCCAAGCTATTTTTTTAAAAATTTTTGCGGACTTATTTTTTACATGTAAAGTTTATTCATTTAACTAAATTCACGGGTCAGACTCATTTTAGCAGCCCTATAAGCATAATGAACACCAAATAGTCATGATTGTTGTGGTCATGGAATCTCAATCTCTTTTCCTTCATCTCTTCTAGTACCCCTTTGTGGGCTTGTTAGGCCCACATCTTGAAAATAGAAAATTTCATTCCACCACCACATGTGGATTTCAACCAAGTAATGAGAATTGGTGATAAAGCAAAGCTTGAAATTGACATTTTGTTAATGCATTATCAAGAAAACGGACCACACCACGGTCTCTTTTCCCTTTCCTTTTATGCCTATTTGATGATGGCTATGGATGGGATGGGTGCTATTTTATGACTCTCTTCTTTTCCCTTTAATTTGAAGAATATTGGGAAAGGGTTTTATTCAATTTTTTTGCTTCCCTTTTTTTTTTAAATGTGATTCTCTTATTTTCTTATTGGTTTAAGTTAAGACATACCTCCCTACAGAAGCCTTTGACTAGGGGATAGAACACGTGGATATAAATACAGAGACACAAAATTTTTATATTTTCTGTATTTTATTAAAGTTGAAACACGTAAGACACAAAAATTTGACATGGTAAGACACTAATTTCTTATGTTTTTATCCTCACGTCTCTATCTATGTGTCATATCCCTCTAACCAAACACTGCGAGTTTATAGGTGTAACTTAACTCTTTTCCTCAAGCTAAGCTTTTAATACATAAAAAAAATAAATTAAAATTAAAAAGAATTATGATATGGTTTGTGGTTTTCCATTCTCATAAATAGGATCGAACTTACACGATATAGTTAGGAAGTAAGGTAAGATTAACGTTTTCTTTTTTAATATATGATGTACTATTAACATCACCCCGTTTTATTTGTTGGGCCGAGGATCCATAGGTTTTTTTTATACCAATATCTCTCTTAAATTTTAAGGCCAATTATTGACCAAAACAAAATTTGAAGGCCGAATGGTCTCAGTTGATTTTAAGCCCAAATAAAGTTTGGGACCCGAGAATAATTTTGGGCTTTTCAAGCTACAACGTAAACCTTCGACCAGATTCGATTTTATGCTGGGCCATGAGAAAGATGTTTGATGATCAATTTTGGTTCAATTATGGAAATAGCGAGACCAAAATTCGTTTTTCTCCCAACACCATATATATATATATATATATATATATATATAGCACTCGTTTCCACTTCTCTATTTTATTTTTCTTGTTTTCTGCCAACCAAACAAATGCAACCCAACTTGCCCTGTACAACTTTATTTATTAGATAAAAATATTCATAAATAAACACTCTGCAAGCAACAATATCCCATAAGTAATTTAGAGGCCAAAATACAGAAAATCAAATTTAAAATAATGTTTAGGAACCGCACAACGTGCAGGCATAATGGCATATATAGCTCTAGCCATAGGACCCTTAATTAAAATAACTACAATTCTACAAATCTAGTTCTCTTAAGTTCCATGTAATTGTTTTGAATGGCTCAGATTTAACACATACCTCGTAGGTGAATGATGTGCATGTGCTTCATATATGTTGTAACTATTTGAAGAAAGACCCTTCATACACATAGAGCACTCAAGATTAACATTATTCCGATAAGTTAAAGCATAGAATCCGCAAATATTGTGAGTGGAAAAACACCATTGCAACACAGAACAACACAAAAGTTGTCTTTCACTTGGACAACTCCTCAGAGAGCTTGGTAGCCAAAGATGAAATGGTTGAAGGAGACACAGCCCCTGACCCACCAAGTTTCCACTTCTTGATGGTCTCAACCACATTGGCATTCTCCACCACAAACTTTGAGTCTTCCTTCCCTTCCAAAGACACCGCAATCTGCACAGCAATAACAAAACACAATTAACAAATACAATCGCCACTAATAAGAGTGTCAGAAAAAAAAGGAAAGGTAAATAAATTGTGCTGCCATATACTTTACCTCAGCGGTTGTTGAATTTGCTGGGAAATGATAGGTGATCACTGAGTTCTTCTTGAAGTACTTGGACTGGAAAAACTCAACAATTTTTTCCAAAGCAGTTTCCTCTTCTTCCTCAAATTTGTCGTCCGCTGCCAAACGGTCCCTCACGGCTGTCTCAATCTGAACACCATATTGTGAACCCTTGATCTCCTTGATCACCACAAGCCTAATAACCTTCTCTATCGGAGCTGCGCATATGACACATGACAATCATTACTAACGGAGGACAAAGTAGTCTCTCAGATCTTTGACATTTCAAAGGAATACTATTGTTGAGAAAATTTTTAATTTGATTATTGATCAAAATATCAAAAGATAAAGTAGTCTCTCGTAACTTAAAAGTCAATAGGGGATCGCTAACTTACGAAAATGTGGAGCACGTTGGTTCCCTAAGCATACAAAATGAGACCCTTTGGTCTCCCTAATTTTTCATGTCTAGGGGCCAATGTCCCACATTTGGACTAGTGACTAATTTTTTCTCCAATATATTTTGATTGGGGACCAAAATGGGAGGTTTCGCCCTTTTCTATTTTTTCGTTGGTACCGATTACTGATTTTATTGAAGGGTTTGGTGATGCAAATATTTGAACTCACCGGCAATGAGAGCATCGAAGAACTCGTCGTTGTCTTCAAGCTCCTTGGCAGGTACACCTTTCCACTGCTGCAAGTGGGCTAGTACTTCAGGGTCCAAATAAACCCCAATTGAATAGAACTTCACTTGGAGAAAGTGGATCTCCATGTCTTTGATCCCTGATGATCAAACAAGTAGTTAAAATCAAACTTGTACTTGAATCAAAAAGTCAAAAGCAAATAAATCTAACAAAGCAAAGCATACTAGATCCCTTGCTGCCTTTCATTTATTAATTCAATTTTTCTAGCTTGGATTGAGAACACTAGTTGGAACAGTAACAAATCTAAGACCTATTAACCCTATCTTCAAAATCAAATCAAGGGAAAATTGAAATTTGAAAAATATGCTAGTTACCATAACCAAGGAGAGAGAGGGGCTTGGTAGTAGTGATCTTGGAAGGATAAGAGATTTCATCAACCAATACAACTTCTTCAGTTGCCACTGAAATGAAATTAAATTCACAAAACAAACAAACTATTAATCTCAGTTATATGAAGCTCTGAAATCAATAAAGAAAAACGAACTATATTCATTTGACCAAGAATTAGAGAGAGCTCTTACTAGTTGTCTTTGGTGGAGATGAAGATGGAGACAGGGAAGGAAGAGTTTTGACAAATGGTAAGGTGAATGAGTAATATAATACTCTCTCTATATATATATATAAAAGGCTCTTTCTTCCTGACAAGGCCAAGAAACAAAGGTGGGTAGGTAGATTGAGTTGAGGTGGATGGCATGCACCTGTGACTATATCAATTGCTACCTCACAATAATTAATTTTGTTAATCAAATAATAATTACTTGTTAATGTTAGCTACTATATAATTAAATCCTTTTCAAACCATGTCACTAAACTCCCTTATCTTTTTTTTTCACAGCAAATAAATGATCCTTCTATTTTCCCCCAAGCATGTACTTTCGATGCTTAACCGGGGCTTAAAATGAAACAGAGTTAAAATCAAAGTAATGTAACATATGAAGTTTAGTTAGTAATATTTACAACAGTGTAAATTGAAATGGGTTTGAGTTGAGTTTTGAGTTTTGAGTTTTGAGTTTATGACTGTTGACATGATGACATGTATTTAGTCAATTTGGGTGCCTTTGACTATTTTGAAGGCCATCCCCTTGGCCACCCATGCGGTTGGTGGCACGAGCGTCACCGTTCATTCTACCTACCAATCATCAAGTACTAGTATTATTATTATTATTATGATTATTTTTTGATAAACTCAAGTACTAGTATTATAATAGTTGGACCAATTGCAATTTGCAAATTAGTTGTCAAAAAGGGTTGTTGCCGTAAGGAGGGCGAGATGGGTTGGTGAAAAATGAGGATTGTCCAAAAGTGACAAACAACTGGTGTATTATTTTTAATCTGTCTCATTTTTTCCCCTTTTATGTATTTGTATCACTTTGAGCACTACTATATTCCCGTTTAACATTCCCGTAAGAGGGAAACAGCGTGGAGACAAAAAAAAAGTTGTGAATCTGTTCTCGCCCATACTATGGCTGCTTTAATCAAGTATCGCTCATGAAAACCATGGCTAGCAACTACTTGGCTATCTATATAATATTAAAAATAAAAATAAAAATCTTTTGATATTTTATTAAATGATTCAGTTTTAGATGTTGTACCAGAGGGGTACTCTTCAGTCCCTGAAGCTCCACGGGTGTATTGGCTGGGTGGGTACCTGCAAGGACTCCGATGCCAAAGTCAGTACAGGTATGAGATGAATGTGTAAGAATGAATCTTAGAGTCTTATCCTTACCTGGGTGCTCGGCCCTGCTTATGTACCTGTGGGTTGCTAATGGAAAGTTGTACTTCACGCCTCAGTCACCGCGAACAGACTCCCTCGGTTACTCCGAGATTTTGTTGGTGCGATGGGAGATGATTGTGCTGTAGAAAGGCTGGATCCGCGGAACGGAGGCGCCTCATCCTGGGGATGGGCTTCCGAACCCGGACTGGCTCTAATGGGTTGGGCCGGTCGATTGAATAACTTCCGCGGAATGGGCCATACTGGTCCAGTCCATAACAGATGTTCTTTTCTTTCACTTCTTGTTCTATCTGTTCATGGAGTATTCAATTTTTATTTAACCTTCGGTTTAAGTTCTTTACACTCAAGCCACTATAATTCTTTTGATAATATACGTGAGGTTTTGGTTTCAAACTTTATTAAATATGATTTTTGAAATATAATAAAAAATGTTCTGGTACCTTGGTCATAATATGAAGTATTGATATCTTGACCTCAATTATTACCTATTAGGTGCAGCATTGCAGGTCATTTTTATTTTAATTAAAATTTATTAATTAACCATTTAATGACAGGTGGACAAAGTATTGATGGAGAATCCTAAATAAAAACGTTCTTATGCTCCCCCGGATAAATTGTTTGTCTATTCTACTAAAAAGAAAATTTGGTCATGAAAAAATATTCTATTCTACGATCTCCAAGTGGGATTTTTGTTGCCCCTGGGTGTTTGTCTTTTGAACATGTCTGTCGGGCCATTTTCCAGTTTTGAACACAAAAGGCCCAAATTTCTTTATGTTTTAGGCCTCAATTTGTTTGTACAAATTTTAGGCCCCATTCAAATATATGCCAAGAGAAGTAAACTAAATTCTAACCACAATAATATATTGGACTTGGACTTGAAACTTAAAAGTTATAAAGCCTCACCTCACTCTATCAATATGAGAACAAATGATGAGCCCATCGGCAAACTAATAAAAAATTAGACATAAATTGATACTAAGATATGGAGTAATTGTTACTTTATCTTGATTAGAAAAAATATCATATAGTGCGAGGAGGATTTTATTTTAGAGAAAGATAGATCCCTTTAATGGTGAAAAGAGTAACTTTACCCTCTAAATCCTGCTTGATTAACCTTTCAATTTTCAAATAATTAGTGTGACGTATATTCACTTTGTTAATTTTTTTTGCTTTTCTTTAAATCTTTAAATTTGCAGTTAAAAATAATAATCTCATGAAATAAAAAATTAAGCACTAAAGTAAAGAGTCTTTTTATAATTCTTTTGGGTCTTGATGAAATTATCAACATCCGAACCCTATCCATCCCAATTCGATTGAGATCCTTGAGGGAGGTAGGGGTCTTTAACATATTTTTTTTAAAAAATTCCTAAGGTTTGAACTCAAAATCTTTGGTACATTAAGACGTCGAGACACTTATTATCTTGACTAACCACTTTGATAATCTTTTTTATAATATTAATAGATAATAAATAATAATAAAATTGACAATTCACAAATTGAGCTGGATTAATTGATTTGATTTGAATTTTATCAGCTGATCAAGTAGGGTTTTTTTCCTTAAAAAAATAGAATAAAACTGCAACCAACACCAAGCTGATCAAGTAGAATTTATTAGTTATCTGTTTAAATTTGTATTTCGAAGTATGCACCTCGGTCCACTCTTTGGATCCTGGAACTGACGTCTAACGAGGGCTCTAGCAAGGTCTCTGGACTCGCGTTACGGTGGATACCTGCAAACACTCCAACGCTCAAGTAAGCAAGGGTTAAGGAGTTTAGTAAGTGATAATTGGATGATTTTTCATATCTGAGGTATGGGTTACTATATAGTTGAGGGGGGTTGAGGCTCTTCCGCGTGTCACGGTGGTGGGAGAATATCTCGACCCCGCGTATTGTGGAATGGTCGAGGGTCTCGGAACTGCCGAGCTCGAGTAGGTAGGACAAGAGTATCTCGCTGTGGTTTATCCCGAGCAGGTAGGACGAGAAGATCTCGGGGCCGTTGAGTTTCGAGAAGGTGGGAAGAGGGATTCTGGGAGTCGACTTGGGATGTGATTGGGCCGGTCGAGTAGGGGATCTGAGGAGTATTGGGCTTGGGTCACGGGGACGCTATGATGGGCCTTTAAGGCCCAGTCCGTAACAATTTGGATTTTAGACTGCGTAGAATTTAGTAATTTACAACCACGCTAGGAATAGTATTATTGAAGCAATCACATAGTATCGGTTTAATTGTATCACAGTTGCCCCGTTTCAGTGATAAGTTTGTTACTTCACTGTATACATTCTTTGACTATGTGTCTAATTTATTTTTTGATGGCAGATTATCTCTCTAGTGATCCCTTGCTATTGTATTTAGAATTAATTTCTTTTAATCTCAAATTTAAAAACAAGTTAAGTGATGATAATAATTAGAATAAGAATAAATAAACAAAGCAATTTTCCCCGTGACATAATTAATTAATTTATCCATATACCATATTGTCAACGTTTATCACGTTAGCGGCTTTTTCTTTTCGTTATCATAAAGTTTAAGAAACTGTTTGATTAAGTTAGATCCAGTCTTGGGTGCAGCTGCAGTTAGTTAAGTTAGTTCATTCTTCGCAATGATTGTCTAGTCACAACTCACAAGCAACTAACCAAAACGCGGGCTCCACCATTTAAATCATGTTGCGTGCAGATTTTAAGTAACCGCGAAATGCTGACATGGCAACCCCTCTTTCGACGTGTCATCCACGTTGCACTCTATTGGCCAAGCCTAACACGGAGCGAATGCCCCCTGTGTGCCCGCCTTCGCAATCCATGCACTTTTCGCGTGCTGCCTCGTGCACTTGCCTTCTTCGTCTCGTTACGCCACATGCTCACCTAGGCCGCAATCACCTGCACCCGCCCCTTTGATACTCCTCCTAATCCCATTCCGTCTGCACCGCTGATTCCAATCTTAAAGAGTCAAAGTAATCAAACCTCGTGGCCACCCTGAACAAGCAACAAATTGTGGACGCACGCGTCGCGTGTGATGCTCGTGGAGGAACCTTTGAAGGCACGTTCCCGTGCAACAAAGGCTCGTGCCCTTCCCAATTCCATTCCCCTACAACCTAGACCACCCTATCCCATACGCCCCCGCATTGAAAGAAACCGTCCAACTCACTCCATTGGCTTATTCCCACATAAAAGGGCGTTACACCCAACACACCCGCACAGAAACAAAACCTATTTCACACGGTAAGGTGCAGGACTTTAAAATAAGGGGGGTGGAGCACTCTACAAACGTGGAATGTGAGTAAAATGATCTGTGACAGTGGTTGGTAAGTTGAAATAGAGAGAATGACGAATCAGAGCCCGAGTCAGATTTGAATCTGAACCGTCCAATATTATACATTATTTATCTGCCTTCAATTTTGAACGCGCCACTAACCCATAATCACCATCACCCTCTTCTCTCTCTCTCTGCTTCTCATTCTTCTTCTTTAAATTTTATCCTTCACACGAAAACGAATCTTCACGAAACCAACAAATAAGGAACGCACCTTCTTCGCTTTTCTTCATATTCTCTTTGTTGCCTTCGTTCTGGGAGTTTTCTCTTCCTTTTCCCGCCACCCTCGCAGGCAGCAGCAGATGGCGTCCTCGTCACTCGGCATTGCTTGCTGCGGAAACAACCGCCTCACCGCCAATTTTGGAATCGACAATCGGTGCGGCTACCCCCGGGCGCAACCGCCGTGTTCCGTCGCGATCGGGGACCAGGTGCGATCCATCGCGAGGAAGGGGAGGATAGCGGCCATGACGACGGCGGCGAGGGGAGTGGTGGAGAATCGGTTGAGCGTGGAGCCGTTCGGGAAGAAGCGGGAGGGAGGGGGGAAGGGCAACGCCGCCGCGGATGCACAGGAGAGGCTGGACGCGTGGATGAGGGATTCGGTGGTTGAGATCGTGAAGAATCTGAGGGAGGCGCCACTCCTGGTTCAGGTGTTCTCGAAGAGGAACGGCGAAACGACGACGACGGCGACGGAGAGGAAGGTTGTGGTGGAGGACTGGCCGGCGGTGAAGGAGCGGTGGGAGTCAGGGGAGATGCCGTTGCCGGAGGGAGTGATATTCGTGGAGGAGCTCGGCGGCGATGACGAGGCGGAGAACGGCGGGGAGAGGACGACGAGGGCGTGGGGAATCGTGGTTCAGGGGAAGGGGGTCGGGTGCGGGCCGGTATGCTACCTGTTGAAGACGAGTCGGGTCGGGTCAGGACCCGGGTCGGGTATGGGCTTGTGCTCGACCCACTTCTGCTTGGTGAGAGTGAAGAGCTTCAGGGAGAGTGTGGAGTCGCAGCTTAAGAATTGTTGGCTGTTGCAAAGCCAGTGGCAGGAACCGAATTTGTTTAATTAGGGGAATTAAATTTGTATAATTCTGGTTTTTTGTGAATAAAAATTTCTTGCGGTTCACCATGGCTTGGCGATTAATAGTAGGACGACGCTGCTGCCTGTGGATCTATTATTATGTACAGATGATCTATTGGAATAGCTATATAGGCTAAAGTGGATGATCATAAAAAATGTGAAATACTTCCATCTCGTGGACGATTATTGACCCCTTTTCTTTAGGGGTTTTCTTTTATTGAATCATTACTTTTACTTTGTTCTTTTGTTTAATCGTTTCTTCTTCTTTTTTTAGGGGACTTGTTTAATCGTTTTTGCTAGTCAGGATTAAAAGAGATCCCTCTCACTCTGATGTAATTAAAATTGCTAATCAGGATTAAGGTACTTCATAATTAAAATTGCATTGAGACATTTTTTACTTTTAACGTATGACCTAATGCAATGTTGTCACACGCCCACTTCTAATGATTTAATAAATTGATTCATCAGCCCAAAAGCAATTGTTAATTATAATCAGCACATCGCCTCAAAAAATGAGAAAATTCATATATTATTCATTTGTAAGGGTTAGTATCAAGGCGAAGCAAACCAACAAAATAAAGCTTAGCACAATTTGTAGAGATTAGGTCCCTTAAAAACTTACTAGAATTTTGATATAATGGATATAAAATTTAATTAATTTTATTAATGTAACAATATATGCGTTTGGATAACAATATATATCATTTTTATAGTGATTAAATATTAATTGATTGCACATACTAATTAAATTCAGATTGAATTGAACTCAAATGTGATATACAACAGTAATTTTAGCATTAAAATATGATAAAATACATGTGTGCGTATATATATATATATAATATAGATGAATAATGTATAATATGCAATGTAACATATTATCTGTTTGTTTGGGGTATTTGGAAAAAAAATTAAATTGAATAAGTAAATATAAATATAACAGAGACCAACTTTAAATAACTATTGTTTGTTAATTAAAAAAATTACGTAAGATCAATTTTTATTTGGATAAATGATAATATATAGCTAGTTCAAGAAAAAATTAATTTGTAGTTGATTTTAATCGTTTCTATATCTTTTTTTCTCTCTAACAACTAACTTATTTTCTTTAAAAAAATTGACTAAATTATAGTTAGTTTTAAACTAAAAATTATTTAATTACAAATTATTTTATTTTTATACAAATTTTTATATATCTAAAAAATAATTATTTTTATGTAATTTAAGATAATTAATCTTATTTAATAGCACGATAACTTAATTTTCGAAATTCCAAAACACCCCTTTGAGTTTCTCAAAAATATTATCTTTGTTATTTTGTTTGTATTGATTTGAAAAAAAAAATTTAAATCAAACCGAATCGAACCGGTTGAATTTTATAAGATTAGAACAAATTTAAACTATTTTTTTAAAAATTTGAATCGATTTAAAATTTATTAATCAGTTATTTTATTTTATTTTAATTCAGTTTGAATTGAACTTTTAACACTTCTAACCCTATCATCGTAAATCTTGAAAGCTTTGTTCATCACATAGCAGTTGAAAAGATCAAAAGAAATAAGGAACTACTGTATATGTCTTCAATTCTTAAAATAAAAATATTAGTAATTAGAGGAAATGATAAAAGAATTTATTAAAGGATATAGCTTACTTCTTATATAAAGTTATTAAACGGGTCAGTTTGGCTAATAGGCTCAGTCCATTAACTCATGAATTAAATAATATTTTATTATTTGTGAGTCAAATTTTATACATTTATTCTTTGTTCTGTTTATTTAATTGAGTAAACAAATCAGGATCGTTTTGACAGCTCCACAACAATATATCTATTATAACTTAATTTGTCAAACATGAAAAATGATGCCTCTCACAAAAATTCTCATACTAAAACATCAAAAATACCCTATTTCTCAAAATAACTAATTTAAAAGTTATTCTCAAAATAAATCAATTTTTTTAAATCATACACTTTATATAGTCAACTCAGAGATAATTTTTGTACGTATTTATCTATGATGAGGAGTTAACACTATGTCTAAAATTAAATCTATAAATAGAGATGTATACTCATTTGTAGTGTGTACCAAAGTTAAGATTTTTTTGAGTTAGAGGGATAAAAATGAGTGAGGAAAAAAAAGTAATTATGTCTTATGTATTTATTTTCTCACAATTATAATACATTAAAATGTATATTCATTGTACTTTATATACATATACATAATAAAATTAAAAAATGTATAACCATGCACCTAAAAGTTAAAAAAAATTAATTAGAGGTTATAAATTAATTGATTTAAATCGACTTCCTTTTATAAAAATATTAGTTTATTTTAAAAATAACTTTTAAAATTGTTCATCTTAAAAATATGATATTTTTAATGTTTTATTATGAAAAATTTTCCCCTATCTTTGGTTGATCAGGCTATCAACTTGCACCAAAGTTTGCTGATTCGGAAAAGATATATATTATAAAAGTTTGCAGTAGTTACTCATTCTGGCCTTGCATGAGTGTGATTGCGTCCGTCAAAAGCTTAAATATGAGAATGCCATTGATATAATATTTGTGGCATAATAAATAAATATATATATATATATGCGCAATTTTTGGCTTTATGGATGCACAAGAAGTAAATAAAAGACAATTGACTAAAATAAACGTAATATATGGATGCTTCCGTGAAAGGAAAATGATTCTCCAACTTATAAAAATGTATAAATATTTTGATATTTC
The DNA here is from genome assembly GCA_003254905.1 of Nissolia schottii. Classification (NCBI taxonomy): domain Eukaryota; kingdom Viridiplantae; phylum Streptophyta; class Magnoliopsida; order Fabales; family Fabaceae; genus Nissolia; species Nissolia schottii. Next base: position 694,022 of record QANU01073111.1, on the reverse strand, counting down.
TTTCGCAACGCATCATAAAATTTATCATATAATTAATTAATTTTATGATGTTTTGTGAAATAGTTAAAGAGGGGTTTATAACTTTTTATATGTTTATATATCATCATTATTTTGAGAATACTAGTTAGCCACGTAATTTAATTTCTTAGCATATAAAAAGTCGATTAAAAATTGAAAAACATAAAAGTATGGATTTATTTTTATTTAACAAAAATCAATCGGTCAGGAGGTAGCCGAGTGAGGGCGGTGGTTGTTGAGTCATGAAGCAATTTCAAAAATAAATTAGTGTAAAACAATTTTCTATTTGTCAATCAACAGAAATATAATAAATTATAATTAATTATTCGTTATGATCACTATTTACATCTATTGATAATTTCTTATATTTTCATCTATTATTTTATATTGTTGGTACATGAAAATTAAATTTCTTTTTAAACAAAAAGTGAAACAATGTCTATTTTTTAATTTTATAAATTTTGAGACTTTCAAACTCATTTATTCTTAATCGTCCATTTAATTTTCAGTGAGTAGGATTTAGTGGCTACTATGTTCCCACCACGGTCCTAAAAATAACCGTCCCCATCCCCATGTAAAAGATACTAATTTCATATAGTTTAACTTTTGGGGTTGGATTTATTATTATTATTATTATTAAAAGAAAATATAAAAGCTTCCGGGAAAGGTGCAGTTTTTTTTTTTTTTTTATCGCTGAGATTTGAACTCTATCTTCATGCTTATTATTTAAGTCTCTGACCATTCCTAATCATTTTGATCTGGAATGAATGCTTTTATGTAAATTTATCACATAACCTTATCATAGGTAATATTTTGTTTTTGATTGAGTAAGTGAAACTCGAATATGATTTAAATAAAAAAAAATTTAAAGTGAGATATCACACATGATAAGGTCATGTTAAAAATTCACGTGAAATGCTTGATTTTTAACTTTTATATCTTGTTACTTTCTTTCACAATATATCATGAAATCTATTTTTAATAAAGAGAATATTATATGTTACGTGAAGAGTGACAGTATGTCTAAATATATTTTGAATGATTCAAATAACATTACTTTCCTCCAATAAAATAAATCGTAAGAGGAAAGAAAATGAAAAAAAAAAAAAAGGAACATAGGTAAAAAAAACGAGGGAAAAAAAAAGCTGGATTTCTATGTTGACAGTCACATATATTCACTTTGACTTGGGCTTTCAATCTTCAAAGTACAAAAATAGTCATCATAATTTTCTACCTTGACTTTTACGATGTCCTCTTTGATACACTTTTTCAGTTTTATCTGCCTTTGATTTGCAAGGTTGTTATAACACTTATCAGTAATGGTTTTGCTCATTGGACAGCACATGAACACTAAAACGTGACGATTTCATACATTATGCACAAGTATTTAGATAATGGTAGTGATAATATATAACAAAATAAAATTGTCTATAACCTCCCAGATTTCGTGGGAATCAAGAACTGCCGGACGCCATAAATTAAAACCAAATATTGTGCCATAATGTTATATAATGTCAACCATTTTCACTTGAGTATAAATCTGTTAAGTGTATCTATATAACAAAATGATTACATTGATTCTATCTCAAATCTCAATAAACTCAGCACCACAAGGCTTCTTCTATATTTACAAACTCTACTACACCAGAGTTTTATTGCAAGGGATACAACAACAGTGGAATAGCAAAGAAGAAACTTTGGCTGATATGCTAACAAAAACTCAAAATCACGCGGCATCTTGGAGTAGAAGTATTACAAAGCCACATCTTCTGATGATGGTGTGCTTCAGATCTAACGCCAATTAGGTCCCAGCTTGCTGGAGGCAGGTTTTGAAGGATCATCCAAAACCTTAGCAAGGGAGCGATACTGCAACTTCACACTCTCTGCATTGTCCAGTGTCTTCACTACATACCTGTTTCATTAACAACATAAGCAAGTTTAACGCGGTTACTCTACCGCAGCATCATCAAGCATATATAGAGGTTCACGCCCAAGATAGTTTGTTGTTACAATAGGAAAATAAAGTAAAGCCACCAACCATCCATTCAGGCATTGTGTCGTTACAATAGCTTCACGACCAACAAAGCGTAGCGGCGTCCTTTTGTTTCCCTGATCCAATTTTTTTGCCAATTATTTGATTTCATGGATTTAAATAGAAAAAGAAAAAAATATTTTTTAATAGGAACTCAAGCCTGTTTACATACTACCTTTATGATAACACGGTCCATCACAGCAAAGGGAAATTGAACACCTCTACTCCTTGGTGGTTCCATAACAGCCGAATCTCCAAAACCACCCTGTCCTACGAAAAATGCATTTCATATTAAAAAAAAAAAAAAGAGAGAAGGGAAAATATAAAGGCAAAAATACATGTAAAAGGCAGCCTAGGTGGGTTCCTGATTTCCTTTCTGTCTCTCTTTCTCACTCTGTGCAGGTGTAAGCATTGTCGGAGAATGGAGATACACACCTGATCAAATCTTTCTCTTCTTCTTTTGGATGAACGGTAAAATGACGACTCCTCTTCACGCCGGTATGCCTGCACAGCAGCTTGAAGTGCTGATCAAAGCAGCCAGCAACGGACACATAAAAAATCAAGGAAGAAAATCAGAATTTTGAAACATAATATTGCTATATACAATACATTTTTATAGTTTTGACAACCTTGAAGGTATCTTATATGCACCATTGTCGCATTTTCAATGTCTTAACCTTTTCAAAGAACTCTTGCATAGCTTTTAATTAAACTGCTAGGTGGGCCGAAAACACAGGACATAAAATTTAGATTCAGCTTTCAGGAACTCAACTTTGTTCAAATAAAAAAATGGGAGTGTGAGTTTGTTCAAATAAAAAAATGGGAGTGTGAGTTTGTGCGTGCGTGTGTGTGTAATGCACTTGAAAATAAAAGCAAAAAGGTAGACGAATCCTATCAAGACTTGCTAGCCCATTTTTGGGTACAAAAACATTGTAATAACAAAACCAACTATACATAACACAGTACCTAAAATTACAAGAAATGGCGAGCAAATATTAAATTTCAAAAGAAAAGTTTTATACTATTATTATTTAAGAAACCAGAGCTTATTTGAGTAAAGATAATGGAATGTCAACATAGTTTGCTTACATAGGTTTGGAGATATTGAATCCTCAGATGTGGTTTGAGAACAAGTGCAGCAAGCTTTCTGAAAATGCACCGCACAATAACTATATTAGCCACATAACCACATGGTAATTCCTGAATGAGGAAAGTAGTTTCTGGTTTCATTATTGAAACATGATAATAAAATACCTAAGTTAAAAATTCAGGTCTGATATACTCAAGACCAACTCAATAATTTTCCATATTGTTAGAAAACAAACGAAAATTTTGATCTATTGAATCAATTGAGACTATTCTTGTTTCACATTTACTGGATTTGCCATTAAAGTTACACAAAACTATATATTCTTATCTCCTATCCTATCTCCCCTTCACAAATACTTATTCTCAATATCCCCACAAGTTGCTTTGAGAGTCCTGGATCCTAGTCAGTAGAATCATGAGAAAAAGATGCTGAAAATTACCAGCTCCATACTAAAAAAACGTTTTTCAGATGACTAGTCACAGAAAAGGTGAGTCTGAAAATTATGGCATTTGATGGCTTAGAACCCACCAGTCTAATAACGTGCTGTATTCCACTTCCACCAAATGAATGTCCGCAAGGTAAGATCATGGCATCATCCATAAGAGCACCCCTGTATTTTCAGATGATGAAACAATAAACATAAAAATTATAAGCCAGTTATAAGCCATAGAGAAAACAACTCCACAAGAGCTCCCCTGTATTTTTAAAAGATGAAACAGTCAAGAAATCAAATTTTAACAAGTATAAGCCTTACAGAACAACACTAGAAATAAACAACATATTAGCAGATGAAAGATGTGCTTGTATACTAGCAAACCGGGAGAGACATAAAACACCAAAACATGATTAAAACACCAAAACATGATTTCTTTATCCTGCATCACCAAACTTATAATTCTAATCAAAAGATAATTAATACAAAAGAAACTGAATTTGAGCAAGATGCGCCGAGTTTTTTACATGAGAAATCACTCAAATGTTACTATGCAAATCTAATAAAGTACACAGCATATTATTTTGTAAATTGTCAGTACTGAAGGTTCTTCTTTTTCGTCATTCTGCAAGTTTTTGAGATGACAATGACACAGGTAGAAGAGACATTCTAATAAAGGAAAGAAAAGGGAAAAGACGTTTATAAGGAAAGTAGTATGTAAAATTTTTAGGAGCAAGCTGGTGAAAGTCGCATTCACATGCGTGTAAGACAATGCTTTTATGTTCTAAAGATGAACTTGACATTCCTTTATAGGGCCAACTGATTTAACAAACCCAAAGAGATGGTTTGAGAACCTCAGCAATGAAAGATTAAGAACCAAACGGAAAGCAAATTATGAAAATTAAACCTGCATAACTCCACATTATCTCAATTATTGCTCAACAATCAACAATCACAACATAATACCAAGGACAAGGTGAGAGACTTACGTAACAGGATCTGAAAGAATTGCCCTCAATGACTCCCCTGACTCGGTTGAATACAGAACCTCCTTTCTTCCACTAAACCCACAACCATTCTCATCCCCCATAACCTTCTGCACAGAAGCAGACCCTTCTGCCCCTTGAAGATAGTGGGAATAGTACTCATCACAGTCAGTTTCAGCAATGGTCACAGCACCCTCAGACTTTCCCAATCTCTCTCTTTGATGATGATCTTCATCAGTACCACTCGCATTATTATTATGCACCAGCTGCCCATCCTTCCCCAACATCTCTCTACTAGAAACTACAACTCAACAAATCAAATTCAAAGATTAAATGCAAATTTTCACATAACAAACACCACGAAACTCAAAAATCAAGTTGCAACATTTTTCAAAGCCAAAGATGAAAACTTTCTTCCTTGATTCATACCATAAGGGGAATGCTTCTTTCCTTTCCCATTCGACATCGCACCACCACCACCACCGTGGTTACCGTTGATGTCACCGATTGCGTTCGAATTGCGCTTGCTCCCATCACCAACGCAGACGAGCCGCCGGTCCATTTCGTTGTCATCGTCGTCGTCGTCGTCATCCTCGTCATCATCTTCGTCGTCGTCGCCGTCCGATTCGTCGCCGCTGGGAGTGGCGGCGCTCCCGTTCCCGCTCCAATTGCGGGCGTCGCGGGGGTCCCGGCGGCCGGAGCAATCGCCGTAAACGCCCCGGCGAAACTCCGGGCCCTGGGAGGCAAAGAACCGATCGCGCTCCATGGCGAAAACCTTGTCGACAATGAAGCCGCCGAGCTCGCGAGTTTTCGGACCCGGGTCACCGACCCGGCGCTGCGGGGCCCCACATGAGAAGCTCAAGGGATCTTCCTGGAAGACGAGTGGGGAGTTGAGACCCGATTCGATCCTCTGGTCAGGGGCGAGACCGATCTCTTCGGAGGACATGAGTGTGTGTGAATCGCGAATCGATGATTTTCGGAACCGTGAATGGGGGGGGGGGGGATCTTGCGAGCTTCAGCAAGGGTTTACGGGTAGTGGTTGGTGTAAAACGGCGTCGTTTTGCGCTGCCATTCGTGACGTTTTGGAGGGAGTGACGCACAAAGAAGCAGGAAGCAAGCAGTACAAGTACTGTTTTCTTCCAGATGCCGAGGGCTTAACTTGAAGATGATTTGTACGACGTGTCGTGTACTGCTTTGTATAACTTGCGTGTATATACAACACGACATTTTTTTTGTTATTATACCTCAAAACGACGTCGCTGTGAATGTGTTCGTTTATTTTGTTGACGTGGGCATTTTCATGCTCCATGTTGGTCGAGGAGAAGAACGAACTTGGGCTTTAATGTAAAAGATCTTGGACTGGAATATAAAAACCGATTTCTTAAAAGTTTGTTTTCTTAAAAGTTTGTAAGGTATGGTAGTTAGGGCAAATCCTGGCAATGCTCAATTGAGTTCTAACTAAAAGTATAAGTTTATGTCAATTGATCTTTGAAATTTAAACTATTTTTTTTAATTTTTAAAATAGTAAATTGTAGGCTAAATTAGTCAATCAATTCATTAACATTACTGTATTGTTATATTTTTGTTGATTTGTCAAATTAAATGTGACTGTAATAGCAATTGAGATTGCAAATGAGATGTGACAACTAAAACTGCAAACTAGGTTGTGAAAGCATTTTGTTATAGACTGGGTCATTAAGGCCCATCTTGGAACCTCCCCTAATATCCTCCCTCCTAGGAGCAACGCACCATGATCCTCGCCAACTATCAGAGAAATTCTCGCCCCTTAATATCCTCCCTCCAGGGAGCAACATTCCACGATCCCTGCTAACGATCAGAGAGATTCTCGCTCCACCATCCCCGCCAATGATCAGAGAGATTCTCGCCCCATGATATCCTCCCTCCAGGGAGCAATGCACACCACTCAGGTATTTAAACCTAAGCAGCACGCCAGGTATGCCAGAACTTACTTCCCCATTGATTCCCCTATTGTTTCGAACCTTCACTGACTTGAGCGTCGTTGTCCTTGCAAGTACCCGTCCTGCGACCCCAAACTTGCAGAGGAGCTTCAGGATCTAAATTGTACCCCTTCGATATATTGGCGCCATCTGTGGGGACTTTTTTACGGCATCCTACACCTTTTTTGGACCCTGAAGAATCTCTACCACCATGCCACTCAAACACACCAGCCAAGAAGGACGCAGAGAGGAAGCAAAAGCAGATCATACAAGAAGCTCGCGAGAGGGAGCGCCACATCGACGGTCTTAACCGCGGTGATGGCCAAAGTCAATCATTGACAAACAAAGAGGCACAAGAACCTGTGTACAAAGTGTTTGCGGAAGCAAACACCCACAATGCTGAAAAAGCACCTATCGGGGTGAGGAAGACGAAAGGGAAGGAGAACCACCCTTTCGCAGATAAAATTCTCAACACGATGCCCACACACAGTTTCCGTCCTCCCACGGACATGGAATCGTATGATGGGACCACAAACCCTCAGCATCACTTAGATGCTTTTGGTCACAAATGGTCTTGGATGGAGTCATGATCAAGCATTAGAAAAAATTGCCGAAAAAGTGGTAAAGAAATAATTCCCCCAAACTGATCACTCGGGAGTCGACAACAATCCACGGAAAGAAAAATACATAAGCTCGGCACAAAACCGAGAGCAATAAAATAACTAAGTGATAATCCCGGTACAAAACCTAGAGCAGTAAAATAAACAGCACTGGAAAGTGGCCAAACGCGCGATGCGTTATTTGAAGAGAACAAATGATCACATGCTCACTTATCGGAGATCGGGCAATTTAGAGATCATCGGGTACTCCGACTCTGATTTTGCAGGATGCCAAGATAGCAGGCGCTCCACATCAAGATACATTTATATATTGGCAGGAGGAGCTATCTCATGGAAGTCTGCTGTACAAAACTGAGAGTAATAAAATAACCAAGTCATAAGCTTCCACAGAACAAATTCGTGATGACACACACGTATCTAACTCGGACCACGGAGATCCATGGAACAAATTCATGTATCTAACTCGGACCACAGAACTTCACTCCGCACTTCGAGCTGGTGGGGGGCTCATGTTATAGACTAGGCCATTAAGGCCCATCTTGGAACCTCCTTTAATATCCTCCCTCTAGGAAGCAATGCACCACGATCTCCGCCAACGATTAGAGAAATTCTCGCCCCTTGATATTCTCCCTCCAGGGAGCAACGCTCCACGATCCCCACCAACGATCAGAGAGATTTTCGCCCTGTGATATCCTCTCTCCAGGGAGCAACGCACACCACTCAGGTATTTAAACCTAAGCAGCACACCAGGTACTCCAGAACCCACTTCCCCCTTGATTCCCCTATTGTTTCGAACCTTCACTAACTTGAGCGTCAGAGTCATTGCAGTACCCGTCCCGGCGACCCTGAACCCGCAGAGGAGCTCCAGGATCAATCTCAATTGTTATCACATTCTTATTTAATTTTAAAATTTAGCAAAAACATGGGACATACAACTTTGTCATTTTAAATATTAAAAAGATAGATATTAAATTTAAGTTTACATTTTGATATACCAAACTAAAGATTACTCTTATCAAAATTTCCGATATTGGGTCCCTAACATTAAAGACATGAATTAAAGCAAGTGAAAATAGCTCCCCCCTTAGAAGTGAGGAGCCAGATTTTGTCGCTCCAAAAGCAATAATTGGTCCAATTGGAATAAAAGAAAAGTGGCAGTGCGTCTCTTTTTTTCTTCATCTCAATCATGTTGCATCCCTTATTTCATCCAAAGTTTTGCAGATGTATAAAACAGTTTCTGCATTTTTTGACTGCTTCTATAAACGGTATGCATTAGTATTCTCAAAAGTAAATTTAATTATTTAAAAATTTTAGTGCTTGTCCTCAATCTGCGCACCTAATGCTCACTCCAAATCCAAATTTTATATATTATTGAACTCATTCAATATTTTACATTTTTTATTTTTAATTCCTCAATGACTACAATTTTGGTATAGGACTAGATAAAATTAGCTCACTTGGCATTTTAAGTAGGATATTCACCATATGTGGAAATAATGGAATATATATATATATATATATATAGAGAGAGAGAGAGAGAGAGAGAGAGAGAGAGAGATGGTCCATGTGCTTTACTAATGGACGATGAGAAAGTCAATGTATTAGGTTACATTGCATTGGGCCCAACACCGTTTGTGTAATTTACAGAAAAATGCACACTAGGGGACTATAGGGACAACTCACTGCTTCCAATATATATATGCACATGGTTACCCCTACTCCCTCCCATAAAGGGTTCTTTCGCTTCTTTATCTTGTGATTGTTTTTTTCTCTACATATCTTTTTTCCATTTCATGTTCGTAGGGCAAGACAAGGAATAGAATATACACTAGAAGCATAGAGAAGTGTGTAAATCTTTTCTTATTTTCATCTCTAGCTTGTTAGGGTGCTACAACACTAGTCGGCAACTAAATTATTATGCATTAAAGTCTAACAATATATCACGATTAAATAAAGCAAAGTTTACATACGAATGCTTAGTTAGTTAAGGGAGTATTTATTTTTTCAGGCAAATATACATAATGGGCCAATTTGATAGGAGTCAAATTAGTTAAATACTGGTGATCTATATCAAGAGCATTTTCCCTAGATGGAATAATGAAAATTGCATATTCAAATATGTTATGACAGAAAATAGAGGCAGAGACATGGGTAGCAATATATAACAGAAAATAGAGCTTCTATTCCGACAGCATCATATCATGTAATATTTTATAATCCCATAACAGAGATTTACTATATTTGCCAGAGTGATGTTAAGGCATGCGCTCTCTCTCATATGTATGGAGCACTTTTCTTCCCATCCAATTATTATATGCAATAATGATGACGATTAGATTTTAATATAAATAAAAATATTTGCTTAAAAGTGGTTGCTAAGAATCTGGGAAGTCCCGAGGCTCTTAATCCACTTTTGACTTACAAATTGGCATTTTATTACACAGTTTTTGATGCATGGAAACATCTTAGTCAATTGCATTGGTCAAATTCGTTTCTTGCATAAACAACCAGACCATTACAGCTAGCTACGAAATCGGTGCAAGAACAATGTCAAGTTGGAGACAATATTGCATTGATTTCATTTTTCCATGACACTTAGGTCATGTGGGAGCTCCGCTTGAGGGAAGTAGTAATAAATTAATGGAATCACGTTTCTTTCAATAAATGGATTCAGGACTGGACTAAGCCACAGAACTAAAATAAGGACAGACAAATATGAAAATAAGGGCATCAGATGCTAAGCAGCATTACACTATCTAATATTCCATTTCCCCATTACTTGTGCTCTTGATACGTCTCATACAACAAGCGTGCCTACAAATATCATTCCTTCGCATACAAAAGGCAAAAGCTGTCAGAAACAAATGAGTTAGACACCAAAAGGAACAAACTAAAATCTGAAAGATCAGCAAATGAGCAACAATTCTCAAAGGGTTTTCAGAAGGGCCCCCCAAAATGGAACCCGGTGAAAAGGAATCCGGCATCCTAGGTGTAGCATAATAGAAAAATCTTAAAACCAAACTAAAAACTATCAAGAGAAAAATTACAAAAGCAAAGAGAACATTTTTTTCCAACAACTAAATTTCTCTTCCACAAATAAATAAAACCGGATTCTTGTTCGCCGGATAACCCATTGTTGTATCGTCTCTCTCATTCATAGTCATGAAAAATGCAAGTCTCAACTCATCCCAGCTCCTCTTGTCCTTCTGAGGGGCATCTTATCAGCTCAAGTATGTTAACTACCTCTCCCATGTCTGGCCTATTAGATGGCACTTGTGATGTGCATATCAAGCCAAGCTTCATCACTGGGATTGCTTCCTCTGCCGGGAACTTCCCTTGGAGCCTCTCATCAATGCATTCTTCCACCCTGCCTTCTTCCAATGCTCCCCTGACCATGTCACAAAGTACCACCACGTCATCCTCCATGTATTCAACCGGCCTCTTCCCTGTAACAATCTCCAAAACCAAAATTCCAAACCCGTAAACATCGCACTTCTCTGTAATTTTCACTGTTTTGCAGGCAAACTCCGGCGCCATGTAGCCGAGGGCGCTTTGAATTTTACTGCTCAAAACATAACGGTCCAGCATTGGTAACAGCCTCGCTAGGCCAAAATCCCCTATTTTAGGTTCACCATAGCTATCGAGGAGGACATTGGTTGACTTGATGTTATAGTGAATGATGTTTGAGTTGTGCAAGTGAGCCAAGGCCTTTGCTGTACCAAGAATCACATTGAATCTCTCATTCCAAGAGAGGAAGTTTCCACCTGATCCTTCATGGAGATGCTTATAGAGACTGCCACCTGAGACATACTCATATATGAGGAGCTGCAGTGATGGAGTCCAATAATAACCTTCAAGCTCCACAAGATTTTGGTGTCTGACTTTTCCTAATTTCTTCACTTCTCTTTCAAAATCTTCTTGAGACTTGACAAGGCTGGATACAGTGAGCTTCTTTATAGCAACCGAACGCCCGTCTCTAAGAACTGTTTGATATACTGCCCCAAACCCTCCACGCCCAAGCTCACAATCCTTATTAAGCAAAGCATGCGCTCCAGAGCTAAAATCAGGCTCACCTGAAAACATGACAAGTTTGCCAGAGTTGGCATCTGTAGATGGAGAATGGCTGAATTCATCCCCTGCGGAAAATGTGAGGGCAGCTGCAGATCGTGTTGTGGTGGCCCGAACGCGGAGATTGAGAACAGTGATGCTAATGACACCAATTACAATGACAGCAGCTGCACCAATGGCAATGAGTGCAGAAATGCTGAGAATGATTCTTTTGTGACCCAAAGTAGGAGGCACTACACCCGATCCAGAGTCAGTAGTAGTGTTGGGATTTAGAACAATAGGCTTAGGGAGGACAGCAGGGCATGATTTGTTAACTGCAGATCCACAAAGGGATGGATTGCCAGAAACAGAGTACGGCGAAATGGTGTTGAAAAAACCACCAGCTGGCAGTTCACCTTGGAGGTTGTTGTGAGATAAATTGAAGGAAATTAGATTGGGAAGATTGGCCAATTGCTTGGGAAGGTTTCCAGTAAAGTTGTTAAATGATAAGTCCACTGTTTGTAGGTTGGTGAGTTTTGCAAGTGCTGCAGGTATCAACCCACCCAATCTGTTCTGTGACAGAATCCTACACAACAAAGAAAAGGAGAAAAAGGAAACAAAAAATTGTAAAAGAGAATCAGAGCCAATATATGAAAAAGGAGAGGTCTTACTGTGTGATTTTTAAAACTAAAAAAGATAAAAAAGCCAGACAAAGGTGCCTATTAGGGAAAAAGTAGCAATGCATGATAATGCAATAGCATTGACATATATAAAGCAAAGTAATAATAACACAGATTTGATAATTTATGTCACTTTCATCATCCATTCCACAAGAGTAGAGATGAATTATGCACATCTTTTCTTATTCCTTTAGCTTTTTCTATTTTGTAGTATATCCAAAAGGTGAGAAATGTCATACAACTTAACATCGTTATATGCTGAAGCAATAATACATGAGCATAGTTGTATGCATGTTTATGCCAAAATAAACAAAGCTTCATCTCAGATTAAATCGGTGTCGAGAACGCAAGTTGTCTTATATTGGATCATAATAAGGTGCTCTCCTCAAGAGAACATGGAATCAATGATAGCATAAAGGGAAGTCACAATGAGGATCATATCAACCATGAACAAACGTGTTGGTTTGAGTTTAAATGTATCTAAGTTAAGGCAAGTCAAAAACTTTCAATGCAAATCCATGTGACGAAACCTCAACAAATCAATTAAATGCTGCACACCCAAATTACCTACTGAAATATAACATGCCAAAATGAAACATAGATAAGGAAAAAGGGAACGGAGCTTACAAAGTTGATAATGAAGAGCAGTTCTCAATCGAGGTTGGCATTTTCCCAACTAGAAAATTCTTTTCCAATCTCAGTTCTTTCAGCGATGTGGCTCCTCCTATTTCCCAAGGTATGCTTCCATTTAGCTGATTCTCACTCAAGTCAAGACTAGACAGCGTTTTCAATTCACCAATTGCAGTGGGTATATGACCTCTAAGAGAGTTATTAGATAAATTCAAAAACTGCAAGCTGCTTAAACCTGCAATAGCAGATGGGATTTCACCCAAAAATGTGTTGTCAGATAGATCCAGAACTTGAAGACTTTGAACTGCAACTTGAGCCAAGGAAAACAAAGGGCTTTTCTTGCCACCATTCCGTCCATTTTCTGAGACCAAAACCTTCTCCAAATCTGACTTGAAAATCCAAGATGGAAGACCTCCAGACATCGAATTGTGGCTGACATCCAAGGCCAAAAGGCTTGTGCAATTTGTCATAGACTCTGGCAGGTTGCCAGAGAAACCATTTCCAGAAAAATTCAACATCTTCAGTGACTGAAGATTTCCAATAGAATGTGGCACCTGACCGGAAAATCTATTCCGCGAGAGGTCTAATGTCTCAAGCCCTCTCATCTCTCCAATCCACTCAGGAACCTCTCCGGAGAGAGCGTTCCCACGCAAACCCAGGTAACTACACAATGTGAGTTCCTTCAAATCCCTTGGCAGGCTACCAGTAAGCAAATTCTCGCCGATATCGACAGACCTCAAGAGCAAGCAGCTCCCAAACCCATTGGGAATCTCCCCAGATATCTGATTGTTAGCCAGGCTAATGCTCCGCAAGTTCTTCAACACATCAAGCCCTTTCGGAATCTCACCCTCCAACATGTTTCCAGACAAATCCAGCGACCTGAGTCCACTCAAGCCCCAAACCCCAGCAGGGACAGAACCCGAAAACTGGTTAGAAGCGAGGTCAATGGAAGCAACAGCAGAACACGACCCCAAACTAGAGGGAACCTTCCCAGAGAACCTGTTCCTGGCCAAAGAAACAGCCCTGAGAGACCCACATTGCTGGAAAAAATCATCAGGAACTTCCCCCGAGAGATTGTTATCACTCAAATCAATGACCCGAAGGTTGTCGATGTGAGCAATGTTGGGGCTAATGCCCCCAGTGAGGTTGTTGTTGGAAAGTGAAAGCTTGCGCAGAAACTGCAACCTCAGCAAGCCACGGCCAATCTTCCCGGAGAGGGAAAACCCATCGAGGTTGAGCTCAACGACCCTATTGGATCTAGGGTTGCACCTCACACCCACCCAACCAACACAAGCGCTCTCATCGTCTTCGTTCCAAGATGCGAGCTTTCCCTTGGGATCTTGTATATCTGCCTTGAACACTATCAGCCCCAGAACGTCGTCGTTCAGGGAGGGGCTCACGGCGGTCACCGGCGCCGGAGCAGCCGCCAGAAGAAGCAGCAAGGAGACCAACCATAGGCAGAGAAGAGCCCTCATTTTCAAAAACGTTCGCATTTCCAGACACTAGAGTCTACAGACCCATGTGAAATTGAGCTGAGAAAAACAAGCAGAGAGGATGAAAGGAACCGAATTTAGAAAGCGGATAACAGAACAGAACTTCAGAGTAAAGATTTTTTCCCAAAACAGGATAAGAAGAAGAAAAAGAAAAAAGAATAGCGGTTTTTAACTTCGGTAACGGCTAGATTTGAAACCGGGGGTGAAAACCACTGGAGAACGGGTCAAAGAAGAGAGTGTGGAAGATGACGAAACAGCTGCATTTGCTAATTGAAGAAGAAGCGTACACAGAAACCGAAAGCAACCAGAACTAGAAGAGCTCACGGAAGATGAAATGTGCTCCAAACCCCAGAAAAATCACTCCACCAAAAAGTAAGAACGAAGGGTTTTGTTTTCGGAGGCTAAACAGAGAGGATAAGTTGAAGGGAACGCAACCAAGAGTGCAGTACAAGACTCGATCCAGAAATGGAAAAATGCAAATAAAGAGAGAACTCTTGAAGGTTGTAGTTTTTCTCCCCAAAATAGTAACCGCGCGGAAACTTACCGGAAACGGTGAAGAGGATGAACAGGTTTTCCGGTGAGAGTGGCCGGAAGTTTGCGCCGGAGCAGATACGGCAGCGGTGTTGCTTCTCTCTCTCGCTCTCTTTCTTTTCTTTTTTTTTTTTTTGTGTGTGTTGGGAGTAACAGAGAGAGAGCGAGAGAGAGAGAGGTGTAGTAATATTGGGCGCTTTTATTAACGGGAGGGAAAATGGGACCCAGCTGGTAGACGGGGGAAAATAAATTAGGAGTATGCCACATGGCGCCACCCATGCGGGGTTCTGGGTCCCATCTGTCAGACAGTCCTCAAGTCAGTTATGCTTTTGACGTGGATTGCTTACCTGGCAATTTAACTTCCAATGTTACCTAGCAACTATATTTTACTCAAATATTTAATAATGTAAAAATGTTATTTTTAATGTAACCCCCAAATCTCCCATCTGAGCGTCTGAGAGGGGATGCTTTCAAGGTTAATGTTTACGTAACACTACTCTTAATCATGTATTATTGATTATAAAATTATGAGTTTAATTGGCATGTAAACAAATATTTTTCACTTAAATAAAAATGATTAAACAGGTAATACATCAAAATTAATCCTTAAAATAAAATGTATTACTTATTTTAGTTACGTAGTAATTTATGTTTCTAGTTAAGCTGTGTATTAAAAGATGTTAAAAAAAAGGGGATTTGAGACTAAGATTGCCTATGATTCCAACGTAGAAATATCTTGGTGGTGAACAGAGATATTCCTTTGTTTTATTCTTTACCCTTTTTCCGCGCAAAATTGAATAGTGGTATTTTTTTTTACTCGAACTCTGCCTTGCAGTTCTTTAAAGACAACCCCCCTACAGGCATGTGATGGTATATGAGTTATAGTCTTCTTTTAATCATTTCAATCAAATGAAACCATTGATTACTTTTTCTTAAATGAAAAAACATTATTTAATCGGTTTAAGTTTGGGGGAATAATAAAAGCACTGTGCCGTATGGCTCACCAAATTTTGTCCTGCTCCTCCCAAATATTTAAGTCTTGGATTGTATATTGTGTAAATAAAAAAACAACAATTAAATCACAATTGGAAGTATATTATGCTTTCTAGTTTCTACCAAACTGTTAGGTTTTTCTTTTCTTTTTTTCAATAAAAATTTGTAATCATCGCAACTCAAATTTAAGATTTACATCGGAAGTTTCCTCTCTATTATCTCCATTATTATTAATAAGGTTGTGTGGATATTGTGGGGTGTACTTATGCTTTTTATTCTCAATAATTTTTTATTAATTTAGTTCTCAATAAATTAAAGAAGTGCTAATTATACTATTCAATATTGTTTGCCAATTGGGTGCGTAGTCTTCAATCCCTTTTCAAATGCAGCTTTTGCAATTAAATACACACAAATTAATACCATAGCACATGATTATTTCATGTAAAGGAATGAAGATGACCTGGTAAACACTAGAAAGAGGCCCTCGATGTTATAGGATATGTTATTATATTTCTATAGAGTAGCCCCCCTAAAATGACAAAATTCAACCTTATAGGGCATGTAATTTTCTTCAAAATTGAAAGATTACCATGAATCAAAGAGGAAAAAGAACTTCCCTGCTGTTCAAGTCAAAGTCCTAACGGAGAAAACAAGATTTATCAAATTCATGAGAAAGCTCCTACTTAACTAATCAGATTAGAGGGTAAGTGCTAATACACACCATGCATGTGACCAATGTCATTAAGATCTCAATTTAAATTTTAATGATAGTATGATTTTACAAAATTAAAGAAGTTGATCGATCACAGTATTACTATTTAAATTAAATGATCTTATAATTTAATTTATATTACAATTTTACATTTTATAAATCTATTTTATTCATTTGATCGTACATAAAATCCCGATTTTATCACACTTATGTCACTTTAATTTCAAAATAAGGGAGTACTTTGTCGTCAAGTGAAATGGGAAAAAAGGAAACGGGTCATTTATACTTTTAAGACTTTTAAGAGTGAAAGTTGGTTGGGTGCAATGCGGGGGTGTGCAGGAAAGAAAGGAAAAAAGGAAAAGGCAATAATAAAGGCTAAGGGAAGTGGGTGGATATGGTGGGCGTCGCAATTAAAGTAAAGGAAGAGAAGATGGTGGAGAGGAACGTATGGTGGGGGCAGGCACTGCAAGAGTGCACAGAAATCTAAGGAGGGGACAGATTCTTTCATGCTTTCTTCAATTTCACTTGCCAAAATGCAAATTATCTTCCTCCCCCAGCAACCACGGTATAATTTCTGAAGAGTGAAACTTCAATTTTCTAACTCCTCATACGTTTCATTTACAGTGTTGAAATTTTTATAAAAAAAAACATTGAATTTTTATCATTTAATAATTAAAATAAATTTAAGATTAAATTAAAAGACCTAAACATTACTCATTTATAAATTTACCCCCACAATGATGTTTAATTTAACCTCATTGTTATTCTATTTCAACGGTTCATAGGATAGGAGTAGTATTCATGAATAAACATGACCAAATTTATCTTATTAGTTTTCATTCCTATAAGTTAGTTGCTAGTTTTTTTTCTTTAACCTGATTAGCCAATAAGGTTAGTATCTCATTGCCCGTATAATTAGAATGTAGTTTTTTTTTCCTTCTTTCTTTAAGCGTTCCGCCCCGTGGTCAATAATAATAATAAAAGAGTAGCATCCACCAAATTGTGGTGGTTTTATCCTGGGTCCAATATACTTCACGTGGTTTGAATATTGAGAACAATGGATTGTCTCATAATCAATTTTATTTTCAAGGCAAACTTTGATTAAAAACAGTGTTGTTATGGCCCAAATATAAGCATCAACGCTCGGGTTGTTGAGAGCCTTCACGGTAACTTCATTTACGAGGTTAACCTAATTACTCAACGACATAAATCTCGATCCATGGTATAAAGTGTTTACTTTGAATCAGGCAAATCCCCAACTTTAGCATTTTGAATGAAATAGTGATTAACATGGTGTAAAAACGTAATAAATAGTTCATCATGACTTATGTGACATAATCAACTTGATGTAAAGCTCATAAATTCACAATGATAGTTCATATGTTACCAAAAAATTATAATAGTTGAATCTATATTTGAATATATGCAGAACGTCCACAATCATGCATACACAATATAAAAGTTATTATCAAAGGAGTTAGAGTGACTTTGCATGTATATGCTATATATATATATGATTAGTTCATGACTTCATCGACTATTTTTAAGCAAGCCCCAAATTATATATATAAAAAAGAAGGATACGCCAATGGATAATAATTTTTTATAAGAGTAAATTTTATTGAATGGTACACAGACATAACGTAAAAAATAAGAGGATTGTTTTGTAGAAAAAAATAAAATAAATGTCGAGATGATGGAAGGCGAGAAAATTAATAAATAAAGAGTTTTATTAACCAATGCCCTTAAAGAAATTAAAATGAAAAAATTTAAATTATAAAATATGAAATATTATTGAAAACATACAAGTCGTACATTTTTTAATACAAAATTACTATTTATGCTTCTTAAAAATAGATCTTAACAAAATTCATAAATAAAACTAGTTGGAGAAGCTTCCATCATTACAGATCAAATTGTTACTAGAAAAATACGACCTCTTTTTTTTTTTTTTTTTT